>VXBI01013118.1:51811-112262 GCA_013397375.1 Toxostoma redivivum
CCCCCCTCCCCTCACCTTCTGGTGAGAGGCAACTGATTGGTAGCCACAAGCACTTAGCATAACAAAGGGGGAAAATTCTACAGAAAGGAAAAGATATTATTCAACCCCCAACACCTATTTACCTGACATACCTGCCTTGGACTCAGACAATCTTAGCACTAGAAGGAGAGGTACAATTATTCTTTTGGAACCCTCTAACACACAGCAAATGTCAATTTAATTCTTCACAGTGTCCATGTTTTTAAAGTCCTGCATCTCTCACACTACTGGAGAGAGCTATTAGCCTTGGATACCACATGCAAAATATTCAAGAGAGGGTAAAAAATCCTCTGTTACTACTACTGTGCTCTGACTGACGTCTCCCTCTGCTCCTAAAATCATAAAAAAGCAAGCACCATACATATTCTCATGTCAGCTTCCCAGTTTTGCTGCATAGGAAAGCCAGTGGAGGCAGGCTGAGCAGAAACACTTTGATTGTATGCATTTCTCTGCTATAAAAAGTGTTTCTCAATGCATATTTTAAAGGCAAAATAAAATAGTTGGATTCACAGCTTTAAAATAAGTCTAAGTGAGTAGAAAACATATGCACATGTGTATTTCTTAATGGAAGAAAGCTTGATAATGAAGAATGAGCACATTTTTATATGGTGTATGTAGTAATTGTTATCCTCATATTGCAAAAATATGCCTTACATTTTATTTTGGAGAAATCACACTTTTCTCCTTTATATTTTACATATAAAAATGGGGTACAAAAATATAATTTAGACATGTGAGGCAGTTTCCTCACAGAAACTGAATTGCATCTGGATGTGTAATATTTGCAGTTGCCTCCAAAATAATTGGGTCACAGCTAATGTAGTTCCTTAGATCACCCTGTGCAGACTGTTATCCTCAGGAATACAAAATAATGACTTGAGCAAATTATCTCCATTAAAGCCTTTTGGAGATGTGATATGCACTCCCAAAGTCTGGAAAATAGATTTCTCTCCCCAGATAGCATGCTTGATGGAGGAAATTAATACTTTCCTTTATTTTTTTTTCCAGAAAGAAAGAAATGCATGCACTGTAGCATACACTTCAAACAATGCATTTACAACAGATAGAAGTATGGCTGAATTCTGTGTAATAAAAGTATTTAGATGTTACCACACAAGTACGTAGGAGTAGCTAGCTATTTTTTTTTAATATTTGTTATGACCACAAACCACTTAGTGAATAGGTTTGAAATAAAATAAACCCTTCCATCAAGGGTGACAACAGCAAGTAAATAACTAAGCACATGTGTTCCTAGATATCCCACTCATTTGTTTCCATGGGAATTGCTGGCCAGTCTTCTGACTGTTAAGACCTGTATATATGCTAGCCTATCCCATCATACTAGCCACTCATGTATGAAGGTGCATAACATTAAGGATGAGTGCAAAACGATTTTTTTCAATTGCCTGTTTAAATCACTTTCCACTGCAAAGTTTAGTCAGCTGTGTGTTGTTACCCCAGGTGTGACACCATGTGTCTCTGGACATAAGGACTCAATTAAATCTCTCTGTGTAGGATCTGGGTTTCTTGGCAATGAATTTTTTTCCATCTTTGATTCAGAAAGCTGTTTGAGAATGAATGCCTAAAAGGAGCCTAATCATTTGTGTTGCAAAATTTTTGACATTTCTGGATAGATGCTGTGTCAGAGGCATTTTAAAAATCTATGTAACCTGTAAAATAAATAGAGCTGAGAGGACACTTCTTTTGTGCTTTTCTTGGTAAAGGCATCTACTTTGTTTCTTTTTACTTTTCTCTTCTTTTTCCTTAAAACTCCCTCTTTGCTTGCCAAAAGAGGTCTTTATTCTGTCCTTCTGTGTGAATTCTGGAATTCTAGGCAAAGAGCAAGACTTAAATATCTGTCTGACAGGTAAAAAGCACTTATATAGCATACATCAGGGTCACTTGTATTTGTTTTGGATTTAGAGAAGGTCACCGTTGCTGCATTTCTCATGCAGCGGTAAAGTTGGTTGGAATTTAATATTTTGTTTCAAATGCACAATAGCCTGGTCTTTCACTTGTTTATTAGCCTTGTAGCACATTCCTATATGCAACTGTTCTGACATTTAGAGTTCAAGGACAAACTAGGTTATTTTGTATTGAAATGTAAGTCAGCATCCCTAAACCAGTGTTATGGAATACAATTGTTAAAACCGGCATCCCTCCAGAGGCCTTAGTTGGAAAAAATGTCATCACAGCAATTATAATTTAATTCATTGACTAACCAAATTATGAGTATGGTAATTCAGGGACTACCTACACAATAACAGTAAATCTATATGAAGAAGTATATACTGAAATTTGTGGGATAAGGAAACCTGGTACACAAGTTCATAGAAAGATATGTGTCACAAATTTATTTGTTTTAAAAGCTGTAACTGTGGAAGGCTCAGTGTGAATTCTAGAGGGGCTTTTCGCTTAAAAGCTGACTGACTTTTTCTACTTCTGTTTTTGTTTGAAGTCAATGGTCAGTGTATCTTAATTACTTTTGTTTGTTTTCCTGTTAACAGCAAGATAACAGGAAATAGAAATAAATTAAATTGTCTTCAAAGCAGTTTTTAGTGTTCTAATAACGTGCAGAAATGCAATTGGAAATCCTGTTATGTGTAAAACTAAAAATAAAAGAGTATTATTTCTTTTATTGATAAAATCCATAAAAGGATCATACAACTGATTGAATAACAGTTTCCAATCCCTAAGAAGTCAGATGGACTTCAGTTAATGTGTAAAAATAATAATACAAAAGAAAGTATTCTAAAACCAAGAGCTCAATTAGGATAATAAAGTTATGTGCATACATTTCAGTGGAGCAGTATTTCAGTCTAGAGCAAAATCCTTTTCTGGAGGTAATCTTAAATCTTCTTTTCCTAAGTGATTTCCTTAAAGTAGTTTTGAAGCCTACAGTAAGTCTTTCTAATCTTTACTTAAAGGAAATTTGTGATCTGCCAACAATTTAATGTATGAAATAGTTCGGTGGTCAGACTGGATCTAAATTGTGCCCAACCTCTGTTTGTGGAACTCTGTCCACTAATTCGTCTTTAATTAATTAGAAATTAAAATTTGTAGGTCAAATTGTATTGGGTGGAGGTTTTTCAATCATCTGTTCTTAATATGAATTCAGGTTGTTTAGCTTTAATATGCAAGAAAAATATATATGCAAGAAAAGTGCTTGATTATTTTATTGGTGGGCGTCCCTTTTAAGCAGGGCTTAAGGGCAGTCATCTCACTATAGCCATCTACTAAATCAGCTTCCTCTTGCAAAATTCTAATGTTCATTCAGATATTTTCGGTTCAGATAAACACTATTAGGAGAGATAAAGAGCCTAAATATCTCATGATTCATCTGTCTGTAAACTGAAAGGCCACTGATTATGGCTTTTTAAAATAGTCATTACCATTAAAATTATTGATAGTAAGGTTCTAAAAGTTGGCAATCTCAAACCTTATCTGGCTCATAAAACTAATTTAAATCAGTGAAAATCTAACCCAGAAAAGGGCTTCATGCATGATTTCTCAGAATTCCAAAAATGGTCTTCTGTTTGCTTCTAACCAATACCAGAGGGTTTATATGATCTTGAAGTAAAACCATTAAATTTATTTCTGTTAGCACAATATTGATCTTGATCTTACTTTAAAGGTTTTAGACTTCTAACAGATCTTGCACTAGGTAGGCATGGACTGAGTTCAAAATGAAGTCCAAACCACAAAGAAGGCCTTGTGGTTTTGATTTTTGCTGCTGCTGCTGATTTTTGCTAGATATAAGAGTACTAGCTGGATCCCTGCAAACAAAGCAGGGTTTTTTTTGTTGGTTTTTTTTTGTTTTGTTTTTGTTTTTTGTTTTTGTTTTTGTTTTTAGCCCTTTTTGTTGTTTTTCTGTTGGTGATAAATTGTTGTGCCAAGACCTTTTACTATGCTACTTGGTCTTGTAGTGCCAAGACCAAGTAGCATAGTAAAAAATTATAAAAGTTTTAGACTGTTTGCTGATGGTTGGTATAATTCAGCTGGTTAAAGCACTTACAGTAGGAAAATATCTCCTGATAAAATAATGAAAAGGGATTTAAAAATAGTGGGATTTTGAAGACTTGGTACCTTTGTCCTGCTGATTATTTATATCTAATTCTATATTTGCTTTAGTTTGATCATATGACGACAATTTCCAAAGGAGTCAATCAGAGTCTTTAGTCCAATATTACAAATTCCTCCCTATTTGCAACAGCTGGGAACAAGGGCAAACACACAGAATGCATTGCACACCCAACTAATTGGAAAGTAATGATTTCAGTTAGGCACTTTGGCCTGTAAACATAACTATTCCAAAAGGGCAGAAGGAATTTCTATGTGAGATTATAATCTAAATGTGTCTGATTCAGATTGAAACCCAAGGTATGGTGACTTCAATTGATGTTTAGCATGCATGGGAATACGAAGGAAGCAGAAAGACCATATTGAAGTAGGATTCTGATTTCTCTCTAGAGGAAGAAGTATCCCCCTAAGGAATTAGGAGTAATTCAACATCCTTCATTATTAATAGGATATTTTTGTCAACCTTTTTGTAATACAATAATGTAAACAGTAGCAATGAGTGGTAATTATGTATTTCTCAACCAAAGCTTGATTTCAAATACAGAAAACTGAAGTTTCCTTCATATCTAACATATAAGCTTGTTCCAGTAGCAACAAATTCAGTCTTAGTGTGTATGGATGTAATTAGGAATACAATAAAGATAAATCAAAAGTATACAATTAGAATATATTTAAATTTTCCATGCTTATATAAATAGATGAATGTGGTCAGGCGGATGAAAATAAGGTCATAAGTGGCTGAAGTATTCTTGATGCAGCTGGCTTGTCAATAATTTTAAAGTTTGGCTGCCAGTGGCATACTTCTTCAGCAAAGACAAGGGAGGGGGTTAAATTTGCCTGTCCTGTCATTATTGCTTTCACAAAAGTAATCTGGAATTTGGACTTAAGAATTTTAGGGAAGGAATGAATTCTAAGGCCTCACTCCCAGAAGGTGCTGTTAACTAGTCAAATTGGAGATTGAATAAGCATTAAGGGCCTATTCATGATAACTGACAGTAAAAGAATCAAGCAACTGACACCTGCATGTTTCCCAAAGCAAAGCTAAAAGCTGACCATTCATTATTGAAAAAAAAAATAAGGATATGTAAGCTTTTATAATGAGAAACATTTCAGTAAGTAGTTTTCCTCAAAGATGACAGAAGTAATAACATACTAATGTTTATTTTTAGAACTTCTTAGTAATTTGCAATAGATTCTAATATTCAGTATTTCTTCCATTCCCAGATGCTGGATTCCAGGTTTTACTTTGCTGTTTGTCATTGGTGATTGATCCATTTCATCACTTGACTATGCTACATTATATCACCTGAATCTGCATCTTCCTAGGCAATCCAAATTCAAAAGTTGCATTATAAAGTTCAATTTGTGCATAAAATCATAGAATAATTTCATTGGAAGTAGTCTTTTGAGTTCATGTGGTCCAATTGTCCCTGCTTATATCAGTGCTAAATTCATGTTAAATCAGTTGTGGAATTACTAGTTTATTTTTACAGTATGGTAGGTCTAAAGTCAGTGGAAGACTTGGTTTCAAAGACAGAAAATTATATTACTGCATTTTTCATTGCTTATCTTTTGTGGCTTTTTTTCTGCATTGATGCTGCAGAATGACTACTGTAATGACAGTGAAATGGAAATACTGATCCCTGAATGTCTAAGACGTTCTCCTAAGAGTGTTCCAAAATCAAACTGCATTGTATTCCCAGAAAGGCATTGTTAATATTAAATTAATTGTTTCTTAGGTCCTTGGAGTCAGTAAAACCTTTGCCTAATAAAAGACTTCAAGTTTTGGTTTCTGTGCAAATTGTTGTTGGTGACATAATTTAAAGACTTCACTGAAAACTGCATACTCAGAGTAACATCTCGAGATTTTGTGTTTAGTTTACTTGAATATTAGATAATTCTATTAACTGAGTGGCTTGGTTTGGTCATTGCAACAGCAATTCTCTCCTCTTTCTCTAAAACAAGGAACATTCTCCTGAAGATTTTCAATTTTCAAAGTAATAGAACTTGTGAAGAAAACATTATAGATTCAATAAATAGTATTCAGAAAAGTCTCCCTGTTGTATTCAAGAATAATGACAGGGAAGCATATGTTTATAGAAGATAAGGTGGTGGCTCAGACTGCTGCACCACCAATCAGTGGAAGCAATGGGTCCAGCCTCCTGTTAAGTCCAATGCCACTGGATATTTTTTAGTCTCCTTTCCTTTCCACTGTTTGCTCATGCTTTCAAGGTCACAATTGCCAGTAGTAATGTTTCCTGCAATTTGTCTTCCTTTGCAACTTTGTCAAAATGCATTCAAAAGAATTGCCTACATTTCAAGGTCACAGAAGAACAGTGAGTCATGTTTTGTAGGAATTTTGAGTGGTACAGTGCTACTAACCTATTTTAAATAGTCTGAAAATGTTTTTCATTCTTAGACTGACCTGGCAGATACCTGTACTAGTAAACTGCCTTCCAAAATCAAAGGCTTGTGAAGAAGTACATTTAAGGCAACTGTTAAATCTTCATGTGGTCGTTGTGACACAGGGAGAGAGAGACTCACTCTGACTCCAAGGAATCATGCAGGAAAAGAGAGCTTTATTTACATTACATGTCTATTTATAGAATTCCAACAATGATCATGGATTGGACAGTGAGGATAAGACCTCCTAAAACCATAGAATCCATCACTAGTCCATCAATCCTCTCTTCCTCCAAAGAGGAATGTAAAACACTCATTGTTTATAAGAACAGAGTGTGAGAAAGTGTAAAAAGAATCTATCAACAATCAGAAGGCTGAAACACCAGGCAACATCTCACCCGTTTACCATTTAAAAAAGAAAAATAAAAAAGAAAAATGAACAATGTGGAAAGGGAAATGAACAATGATCAGTCTCTGCATGTGATCAGGTCACCGGAGCAGTGACTCACGTCATCTGCCTCTGAGTCCTCACTTGATGAGTTGTCCACTTGATGACTTTCAGTTTGGTCACTATTTCCATCTTGCCTGTTGGCCGGATTCTGTCTCTGCGGTTGCAGGTCAGGACAGACACACCTCAAAGGTACCCAGCGCATCCCAGTATCTGTGGACACACATGCATACCCACACCCCAAAGTGACAAGATCATAAGGACTGTTTGGTGACTAGATTTCACACCTGAACGTTGGCTCGAGGCAGATGCGTCTTGTCTGAAGCCTGTAACAAGAAGTGGTGATTCAAAATGACATGGTTATTTGAGTTCTGTGGCACCATAAGGTAATTGATGGTGTACAAAGCTTTTGCCAACCGACTGCGCGGGGTTTCACCCTGCATTCCCCATTTTTGTTTTTCAAGAACCTGCTTCAGAGTACTGTGAGTGTGTTCTACAATGGCTTGACCAGTCGGACCCTTGTTGGTTGTCACAGCCGAAGGCATGACTAGAGAGGCAGAGGCCTGCCTCCAGTGAGCACTGACATTGTTGGCCTTTTCTCCAGTGTGAGCAGAAGCCTACATCACAGAGGAGAACGTGTCCACTGTTACATGCACATACTTGAGCCGGCCAAACTCAGCTGTCTGGGTAACATCAGTCTGCCAAAGCTCCAAGGCTCTAAGGCCTCTGGGATTTACCCCTGCTGGCAATGGCGGAGACAGCACATGACAGTTGTCACACGCCTCGACAATGTCCCAAACCTCAGTTGGGTTGCTTCTGTAATGTATGTGTGTTCTGATGGAAGAACCCAGGCGATGCCTTGGCCTTTGTGAGAGTATCAGGCTCAGGTGCTACCCACGCTTGGTTAGCTATCTTGTCAGCCCTTGCGTCACCTTCTTCTATAAATCCTCACAAATTGGTGTCACTCCTTACGTGCAGAACATAGTATGGATGAACCCTGGCCTGAATGACACACCACAAGGTTTTCAGTAAATGAAATAAGGCAGGATTACTGACTGTCTTCAAAACTGAACAACCCAGCCGCTCTGTGATATCAGCCACATAGGCGGAATCTGTGACCAAACTGAAAGGTTCCTGAGAAAATCTCTCAAACACCATGACAGCAGCCCTCAATTCAACCAATCAGGTTGAGCCAGCCTCATGAATTTCCAGAACCTGCCACTCAGATCCATCCCACCAAGTAACCACGCCCTTTCCTGATTCTCCCAAGCTGTCAGGAAAGACAGTGGTTCCTTGCATTGGCCCCTGACTATGTGTCATGATCCGCTACTAATATATGTGGGAGTCATGATGGTTCATTTTGATCTCAGAGGTGCAAAAAGGCAACAACAGGGGACAAATCAGTTTACTTAAAGCAAAATGCACTTTTATTGAGTGCCAACAACTCAGTTTTGTGATAGAGGGAGAGTTAAAGGAAACAAAGTAAAGAGAGAGAGAGAGAGAGAGAGAGAGAGAAAGGGGAGTGGGGAATAGCTACCAAGAGACGAGATGGATGTCCTCGCGGTCTGGCCCAATAGATTTCGATGTCCTTGCGGTCCCAGCCAATAGACACGTCTTCTGTGGGGAGATCTCAAAGGCTTCTCCAGAGGGTCGCTTTTTTTATAGTCCTTTTCCAAAGCAAGTGTCTGGCCAAGAGGTGAGGGAATTTATGGGCCATTGTGAAGTGTTCCAAAACAGAACATGCAGTGGCGCTCCGAGAACCAGCTGTAGGCATAGTACCTGTTTGAAGGCATTGAACCGTGGACAGCACAGCAAGCACAGCACACCAGCAAACAGTCACTTGGCCAGCATCCACCTTGGCCAGGCTACAACTCCTATCCAGAAGTGGATGGGGGGGGTCCTTGGGGTAGCCTCTATCCTTGCAACAGTCATGAGGCATATGAGGGAAACTCTGGACAGACTCTTACACTACGTTTGGGCCGCAAATAAAAATTATTTGATTTTGCTACATGCAGTAGCCTGTTGCTGGGCAGATAACAAGTGATCTGGCATGAAAAACTGTCGAGAGCACTTTGCAGAGCAACATTTCTTGTAAAGGCCACCTCAAAGTCCTCCCGCAGTACCGGGAGTATAATTTCTGCAGGATGTGCTCCCATCAACTGCAAGCACCATTGCTGGCATGTGAGCAGGAGGCAAGCAAGCAATTCAAAAAATGGGGATGCTGTCTTTTATAGCTGATGATGCAAAAAGACCCATTCCAAAACATGCAAGGGATCAGACCATTCGTCCAGTTGGCCAATGGTACCTGTAGGTACCTGATCTGGAGTGATAATGAAAAAAGTGACATCAATGGAAGGATCAATGCAACAAACCTGGCAAGCCGAAATCACTTGTTGAACATCCTCACCCTGGGGCAGAACCCTTCACTGATATCTCTGTGCAGGTCCATCAGTGTTGAGAGCTGGCACTGTGAAAGCAAAGTCTGATCTATCATCAGGATACAAAGGAATCGAAAAGAAACAATCTTTCAAAGCAATTATGAAAATCGGCCAGTCTGCGGGAAACTTGGCGGGTGACAGCAGACCAGGCTGCAGCCCCCCTTCTGTTCCATCACCGCAGTGGCCTCCATTAAAAATCCGTCCCGATGCGCACCCCCCATGGGGACAGAACATTTCTCCCCCAGAGGGTAATAAAAGTGGGAGCAACCCCGGCCCCCAGCCTGGAGAGAACAGGAAAGCTGCAGCCAGGGCAAAAATTCAAAACCCTCATCAGATTCGCTGTCCTGTCTCCAGAGCAGGAGACGGGGTCTTGCCACAAAGGTCCTCCATGGACCCTCGGGGACTAAAACATCGTCCAGAACGCTATCAATCCTTTTTCACAGCAACAAAAACTTCACTCTGTCTGCTCCATAAGCAGAGAGAGTACTCCAGAAATGCTCACCCAAGGGAGACCATGCCTCCCTAGAGAAGGCTTCCTCAGGTCTAGAGAAAAAAAAAACCCTGGTCCGAGCCCACAAATAGAGTCGCTCAACCTCTGCCAGGGAGATGGAAGCCTGATATCTGTTCATAAGGTCTCCCCAGAGGCTAAGAACCAAAGCGTCCTCTGAAGAGACCAAAGGAGTCTCTATGGCTAAAAAACCCCCGAATCAGAGGAAAGGGAGAGAGAAGAAACCTCACCCACGCTGATCCTTCACTTGGGGTCACCAGCTGTGGTCGTTGTGACACACTCTGACTCCAAGGAATCATGCAGGAAAAGAGAGCTTTATTTACATTACATGTCTCCTTATAGAATTCCAACAATGATCATGGATTGGACAGTGAGGATAAGACCTCCTAAAACCATAGGTTCCATCACCAATCCATCAATCCTCTCTTCCTCCAAAGAGGAATGTAAAACACTCATTGTTTATAAGAACAGAGTGTGAGAAAGTGTAAAAAGAATCTGTCAACAATCAGAAGGCTGGAACAGAAGGCAACATCTTCATGCTTCTTACAGTTATGAATTAGTCACTGGGGATGATGGGCTCAGTTTATCTTTTACTTGTTCTCACTTGATAGAAGCTTTCATATGCTGTTATAATAGGACAAAATGCAAGCAAGGTAGCATTTGACATGTCCAACCCAGAAAGAGGCCTCTACATTCAAGTACCTTCAAATGTATGATTCAACATCAATACAAGTATTTTATTTACAAACTATGCCAAGACAGATAATAAAAGCCATACTACTTTTGGTGTCACTGAAGTAATATAAACATCAAAGCCTTTTTGCTTTGCTCACTGGAAGCAAACTTGAACATATACTGTATAAACTGCAATATGCATACCTTGTGTAAAATATGCAGATTTAACAGATTAATTAGAAAGTGAAATACAAAATTTTCCCAAAAATGTTATGATAATTGAACTATGTGTTCATTCTCCGAAATAATTTGCTATGAATTTGCAGCAAAATCTAAATGGTTCTGTGTTATTAGGTAAACAGGTTCAAAGCCATTTTCAGGAAGATCTTACATGAAAGGCTCTTCATTTAATGCATTAAGGGCAACTATAGAAAAGGGATTTAAGGGAAAATAGCAGTAATATAGTTATGATTTTAATGACAGTTAATTTCCATTTGCAATAACCTTGCTATTTGAGACTAAGTCCAGTTGTCACAATTTCCAGATTGATGTCCTTGACTGTGACAATTTTGCTAACTTGAAACCACTAACTTTTAGCAACTGTTTGGGTCTCTCTCCTACTTTCAGTTCAAAATGGAAGTTATGATATTCACAGTGATGGGCATGCATCACATGGCATAGGGCGTACATTATCTCATTCTACTATTCTATCTGCATTTTGGTGGAGGCTAAAGCTTTGTTTACCTCTGCTATTTCAGTGATTGTATCAGAAGCACCTACAGCACTGAAAGACATTATAGAAATCTGATTCCTTGCTGTTTTTAAAGACCGGAGTCTCTTGTTTCCAGTGCAGAAAAAGAACTGAACCCTAAAATGAGCTCTTGATTTTTGTCTTCACCCTATAGATTAATGTTAGACAACCAAGGCACTTTTCTAAAATGCAAGTTTGAATGAGATTGAAAAGAAATTATAGTTGTTGTGGGGTGTTTTTAAAGAAACCTAAATGCTTGCATAACAGAAAAACTAAAGTCCTTATATGGCTAAAAATAATTTTATCCATATTTAAGTATTATTTACCTGTGGCTTTCTTTTTTCCCCTCTCATTCTTAACATGGATCTTAAGTGAAAAATACTGTTAAAATATAATATTGCAATTTTAGCCAGAATCTGTTTTGTCTAGAATGATGTTATCTGATTAAAAAATTCTAATATTTTAAATGTTAAACTCAAAACAACATTATTTTACAGAATTTTTTTTGGACTGTACATTGAAAACTGGGGTATTTTTATAGTAAATGAAAGAGAGAGTATACATTTTTATCATCAAAGGGAATAAATTAATATTGGTAAGATAAGAAACTTTCATGTATTCTGATGCATCTCTGGCCTGGAGATACCTGGGACTCAGGTGACTTAGACAGCAGCTGGGCTACCAGAACTCAGATTTCATACTACAATCTACATTTCATACTGTCCGATAACAATTAAAAAGATGAAAGTGTGGATATGCATCAACCAGAAGGGATGCATAGGTGCAACTGAGAGATCCAGTAATACCCAGTTGCTGCAGTGAAGGGACATTTTGAGAGACTTTTATTTTTTTTGAGTACCTAAGTGAAGAAATATTGACAGAACCAGATAGCCTTCACCAGAGAGTCCTAATGGCAGTCAAATATGATAAATAATTTACAATTAACTGATTACTTATCTTTCCTGTCAACCCAGATTCTAGAAGTATGGAAGCTGGGAAAAGTGACAGCATTTATTAAAGGGTAACAGGAAGAGTCTGAGAACAAACCTGATTTCTGAAGCAAGTTAATAAAAATCTGATTGAGTATAGAAGTAATTTATGCAAGAAAATAAAGCATCTATGTGGTTCTTGTTGAGGGCTCACAGCTGTTCACAGTAGTCAGTAAACATGCGGATGAACTGCAGGCCAGCTGATATATCTGAATTTCAAACAAAGCTTTAGACTTAAGTTCCTTATCACAGATTCTTCAGGAAACTGAGCTGGAATAAAAAAATAAAAATGGGAGATAGTATCATTATACAAATGGATGATGTCCTCTCACCCTTTGAATGTTGTGTCTATTTTGATTATGATCAATTCATCTCAGAAAGATGTATTAAAAGTAGAAAAGGTTTATGAAAAGGGTGATAAAGCAGATCAAGACTTCTGTATGAGAAGAGATTAAGAACGGAAATGGCTCCTCATCTTGTTCTTGGATGCAGAAAGATGTGATCTGGTTTTGCAGTCATAAATTGCATGGAAAATGTGCACAGGAAATGATTATTCAGTGTTTCTCACAAGCTGAGCCTTATTAGCATGTTTAAATTGAATGGGAGTATATTCAGTGGGAGTATATTCTGCTGCAGATGAGACCAGTGTAACTGGCTTCAGAGAACAGTTATGTTATTCACAGAAGAAAAGTCCATCAATGCTATTAAATACAAATAAGGTGGGCAAGCTATTCAGGATGATCGCTTTATTGCACACCACAGGATTTCAGGGGAGTATATCAATGGATGCAACACCCTGTCTTTGCTGTGTTAATACATTTTTTACTGAGAATCTACTCTGGTCTTAGAGACCATATGCTTATTTTTATATTGTACAGGAATATGAAAGTTGATAAAAAAAAGGTTGATTAGACAAAAGGGGAAGTAACAAACAGAAGGGAAAGGTATCAATGAACCACAGGAAATAGATGCTTGATATATCAACAAAGAAAGATACAGGTGGGTAGAAAGCCAGATTGTGGCAGGAAATGGAGTGAAAATCTGGGAGAGGAGAATTTGTAAAAAGGGAGAAAGATTATATATACACAAGGGAAAGTGGGAGCTTCAAAGAATGGTAAATGAATACATGATAATGGAAATGGGAGAAAACCCTGTATATCTGAGTAGTGGAGATTCATAGTAGTGGAGAAAAGATTTCATTACTTTTTCTTTTTAATAACATGCAGTGTCTTTGCAGGTGACCTGGATATAGTAGCACATGATGCATGCCTTAATAAGAGACTATGAGACTTTGGTGATTGCTTTTTAACATGCACAGGGGCCTAATCTCCAGTCAGGGCTATTCATTTATATGCAGGAGACTCCACTTGTAGCATGATGTCAATTGAACAGCTATGTTTCTGGACAACTAGAGACATTTCTAAAGTTCAGATTCTGCCAAATTTAGTAAGACAGTGTCAAATGTATTCAGATCAAAGCTGCTTAATTTTAATCTTTCTGTTTCTAGATTTAATGTGAGTCTCAAGATAGAGTAGCTCATCTGAAAACAGAAATGCCATCTAGCTCTTTTCATAGGGTAAATCCTTACCAAATTATCTGTAATAAAACCTTGCATTTTAAATTTGAAAAGGACTTTTATTCTAAAATTCTTGTTAACTTTAATTTTTACAACACTTGCGATTCATATTACCAAAGTGTATAAGGGAAGTCCTTATCGCCATGTAAAGTTCTTCACAATTTACTGTCAATTGCTATCAGAAGTCAACATAAGCTTTCTAAGTTAGGGGAGAAAGAAGCAAGTTCTCACGTGGTAAACTGATATTCCTCTCCTAAAGTTGATGGACCAGGCCAATTAACAGTAATCAAAGGTGTTAACATCAGTATACTTTTCCTTTTTACAGATCAGTCATTTGCCTTGATAGTGAACTCTTTATACAAATATGTAAACATGATTAATTACTACAAATTATTTTAAAAAGAGCTTGAAAAACTTTCAGCAGAATGTCCAAAGCAGACAAGAGATATGAAAATTGTTTCCAAGATCACAGAGTTCCATAAATTAGGGCAATAATGTGCAAGTAATTAGACCAAATCTGCTAGAGATGCATTTCCGACCCAGTGTGCATATGCCCTTAAAGGCAACTATGCACACACCTTGCCAGTAAAATTTACCTGTGCTTATGCAGAAAATGCCAGAACAGAAAGTTCACAGTTTATGGAAAAGGTAAGTTGAGGGAAAAACTTCTGAAAGGCTAGAAATTTTGCTTTAGTCTTAGCAATGCCCATGTTTGCTAACAGATATCCCAGATATCAGAAGTTTCAAGATTTGCCTGCCTAAGGAAACAGGCACAGATTCAATATTCATTTAGTAGTTTCTGCAGAGTCCAGTCAGCAGACATCCCACAATGATGCTAACATCCCACAATCTAACACCATCCTGTGAAATATATTGAAATAAACCAACCCAGATAAAGCAGTGTATATTATTTGTCCTAAGAGCAATATTATAATTTTTATCGAAGTAATTATTTTAATTAACTGTTCATGTTGTGACATTTTCCCCTCTCCTGGACCTAATCATTAGACAATATTTTAAATACAATTTTTACACATATAGTGTTAAAATTCAAAACTAGTGTCAAGTCAGAAGTCTGCATGCTTTCAATATATCATTTCAATACAACATTTTCAATATAATTATACAATAGTAGCAGAGTAGACTCCTGAGGGAAGGAACTCAATATACAAAGCAACCTAGAAATGTGGCTAACATACTGGTTGTGCATGTTGACATTCTTTACACACTCAAGCTAATGGGCAAAAGTACATGATTTACTGCACGAAAAGACAGCAGAGTCAATGCCAGTGTCAAATTCTCAGTGTTAATTAGGAAAAAACATCTGCAGTTATTCGGAAATAGAAGTAATCAAACTTAATTAAGGAAATTTACTTAAAATTAGACTTTTTGCATATTTTACCATGTTTTGCTCTATCAAAGAACTGCTAGTAGAATGCTGGAGAAGAAAAGGGAAATAACTGGTTGTTTTTTGCAATCTAGCATCATCAGCAAAAATGTTAGGCGTGTTTAACTAAGTTTTATCAGTTGCCAAGACATGGCTCCAAAGCTGCAATGTTAAAATTCACCTTGAAAACCACCCCCATGCTCTGCTAATTTTACTAAAAATATTAATGCACTCAGAACCTTACATTTTAGCCTTTTTGATCTACATACTGTGATTTTGAATGGAAGGAAAAATTTAAACCATTAAAAGCTATATTTATTATTAAATATTTCCTGCACTTTCAAATACTATAGCTGAGACATGGCTTAGAAACATAAGGTTGAAAAGTTAGCGTCTTCTGTTTCCCTCAGTCCATGACATAGATATTTAAACCAATGGATTTTGGACTATTTTTTCTGCATACACTCTCCAGTCACCAGCCTGACATTTGATCACAGGGAAAATCAAAGAAAAGCCTCTGAATATTTTTAACCACAGGAAAAGAATTGAAAAGTTCATGTGGTGGCACCAATAGTCTAATCCTGCAGGAGCCACTGTTATATTCAAAATTTCCTATGCTTCTAGGTAAAAGGATCCGCAGAGGAATACCTTGAGCCTCTCTAGTTACATCTGCCATTCCAGTTAAGAGAGCATGCTAAATGAGCAGGTCAAGGGGAGTCACTCAAGAATTTAAAACCTCTGGGAGCACTGGCCTTCCTTATGTCAGATTCAGTCTTGCTGTGACAATTCAGTGCTTCACAAAAGGGTGAAAATACATCAAAAGAGTATTAATACATCAAGAATTAAAAAAAAAAAAAAAAAAAAAGCCTAAACCTAAATATGACTTTGCAGATTACCAACAGAAGCCCTTAATCACAGTGTTAGTATAGTAGAAGTATGGTGAAAACATGATGAACATATAGAAATCCTCCTTATTCAATTCTACTAAGAAATTTATTAGTTGAAAATCACACTAAGCTGCCATATGATTTCACCCATTCTTTTATCAAACAGCATTTTAAAACACTTTAAATCCCATTTTCCTATTATCTGGACATGCTAAATCCCTCCCCTAAAGTTTCTCCCCTTGAATGATTAGGAAATATTTCTTTCTAATTTACTGAAAATAGAGGACAGAAGGGAGAAGTGACACAATAAATATGTGCAAGTGTATATTAGGTGTACATCTGTGGCACTGAATTTAAACATACCCCTTGTCAAAAAGAGGAATATGAATAATATTTTGGGTGATAGTATTGGAATAGAAATCTGTTTTCAATAATTTGATTTTCTGCCTTGCAAATATTTGTGAAGGCAGTAGACTTGGAAAAAATATTCATTTTTCTCTAAAAGCTCATGCTTGTATTCTGTAAATACAATTCTGATTTCACTATTGTATGAGAAAGCAAGACTGTAGTAAATTTGATAGTTAGTTTTGAGGTTTTGCTGTAATTACCTAAGTTTGTCCAAACACATGGTTAAAATTATATTACTAAATTGGGGTAGTTGATTTAGGTAAGTTTGTAGTTTTCAAATAATTATATTGTTTTCCAGGGTTTTTCTTCTATTTTTCTACTATAGAGTAGTAGCTATACTACTAAAGTGCTTTTAATGCACTTTATGCTGTCTCATGATTTTATGTACCTCATGAGAACACGAGTTTCTAAGAATGTAGTGATGTAGTGAAAAACCAGGTTCTGCTTATAAATCATCAGTGGTAGCTTTGATAGCTCTGGTGGGTTTACAAATGAGCAGGTTGTACCTGTACCTCTACATCGTTGTGTTTATTGTTCTCATAATTAAATTTGATTTTTATTTGGGATCATTGCTATTCAGTATTTTGCCTGTAATGCCTTACTTGATAGACTTCAATGTCTATCAAAATTATATAGGTAGCTGCTTTTTATCATTATCAATTACATCAATTCAGTGCAATCTAGTTGACATGACTTACAAAAATGCATCCTGACAAAGCTCTCTTCTCTTTCCTGAAGACTGACTCTGCCACAATTTTGTACATATTTTCAGCATTTTCCAGTTATGAAAACCTATCTTTACTCTAAAATGAATATTTGAAAGATCTCTGACAATAACCGAACTTTTTGAGTGCAGTTTCCCTTTACTATATAAGTATATATGCATTGTGTATGTCTGGCAAGCAAGCTTTCAGGTTTTACAAAGCTGTGAGTGCGTGTGAATCACAGAAACCTTCACTGTTGTCATGGTTTAAGTGGAAGCACTAAAATTAATTCTAAGGTAAACCTAACTTTCCAAAAGACATTAACTTCTCTTTAAATATAAGGTAAGTCGATTCTTTTAGAAGAGTTCAGATGTCTGTCCTCTGAGTAACAGAAGGCAAAGTCATTTAAACATTGTAATCTGATCATTCTAAACTGGAGTCCAGGTCAAGAAATTTCTGACTGTCTTATTCTTATAAGTGCTATCAATTACTGCCTTTCTCTGCCCTTATTGTCTTAAAGATAGGTACCGTTTCTTCACTGTGCTAGAGTGTCCTTGGATTTCAGTGTTAAACACTAAGGATTGGTTAATCAGATTCCTTTCTGGAGATGCATTTTGTTCAGATGTACTGCACAATTAAACTTAGAGAATTACCGTCTTCTAGTGATTGATTGTACATACAGTTGATTGGTTCTAGTAATATCCTGCTTTCTCTCTTTCACTTTGTCCCTCCTTTTCACTCCTGTCATGCATATAGGTGAAGTCAAATGGAGTACATATATTCCCATGGGTGTCTCCCATTGGATTAGACCTGGACTTAAATTGTTTTTTTCTTTTGTGGAGATTACAGTGAACATCAAAATTTACCAAAATATTCCTGCTTACAGAATGTGCTACACATATTCTTACTCAAAAATCACAGCTTTGTGACTGTTGACTTCTGCAGATTGCCAGCATGGAAATTAAACATACATGTGGACATACAAAAATAGGACCTGACTGTGACTGGTGCTGTACAGAAGCACATTGATTTCTGGTGGTGAGAAAATGAAGAGTGGAATGCAAATAATGTGTTTCTGTTTGTAGCAGCATTATATGGTTATTGTCATTTAACACCTGATCTCTGTCTGCAATTAGAAAAAGCTTCATTTTATTTCTCAGGAATCCAGGAAATGTTTCATTTCCAGTTTTTCACTTGCATTTCAAATTATCCTTACAAAATATTTAAGTGAAAAGGCAAACTAGAGGCAAGAAAAAATTTAGAATTCAGGGTATGTGAACTGACAGAGCTTAGAAATTATATGCACAGTCATTTGCCACCAGTCTGGGTAATTTGTCTAAGTATTGTTTGAGTCATGTTCAAGACTAGTTTTCAATCAAACATGCTACGAGGACTTCACTATTTAACACCTTCTCAACACAGACAAAATATCCCGATAATAAAGTTAGATAGGATGTAGCAACTGGTCCCCTCTGCTCTGTCACCTTGCTGTTTAAAGCCATACTATCTAGATAAGGCTACCAACAAGATAAGATAAATAATTTAAGAGAGTAAGTCTTTTTTATTGAACTTCTGTATACATGGACCAACATGCTTTCTTGAATAAGGAATTGTGGAGTTAAACTACAAATGAAAAACCACCCCTTTTTGTTTGTTTGTTTGTTTTAAAGTGATGTCTATAATTTTAGGCACATGTAACCCTGTATGAAGTCAGTAGTGTAGTTCAGATTATCGAAGCATCTCTATTAGTTTACCAAGACGAGCTAAGTGACATTTTTGTTTACTTTTGTGCTCGTTGGAATATACTTGCTGTTCTGGTCACTTTAGACATGAAATTCAGAAGACTGATCTTTTTCCTTTAGCAAATTCAGAGAATCCAGGCCATAATCAGAGAAAATCCTTGTGGTTATCTGTCTCTTTTCTAAACCAAGTGAATCTTTAAGTGTTATTTCACTGAATACAAAATTATTAATTAAATGGGTATGCACTATCAGTGAATAAGTTAGCAATACTTAATATCCTTGTAAAACTCCTAGTTCCCTCTCAGCTGTATTTTGTTTTAGTGTAAGAGCTTTCTGAAATATTTTGGTCCCTCTTCTCTTCCACAGACATTAATTTGCTGGCTTATCCAAACTATCCAATTCCAGCATCCCCATGATAACCTTTATGGTCTTTGTCTTTCCCTTATCTCCTCTGCAAAAACTCCTTATTGTTCAAATGACAACAAAATCACCCGGGTCTAACACAGCATAACTCTCCTGTAACCTCTGTGCTCTACCTTTTAGCAGAGTTCATCTAGAATCAAATCCCTCATATTTTTCAGAGCTTCCCCAAAATGCCTATATTTCATAGACAAGAGAAAAAATATATCATCCAAAATTCTTGCATCCTGTGCTTCAATTTCCACAAACATCTACCAAAGCAATACTGTGAAGTGTCACTCTAAAAGCCAGCAAAGGATACTATATGAAGGAGGTGGACAGTAGAGCAATTTACATTATAATTGATATTCCTGTTCTTTCCCAGTAAACAAGAAAGAGTGTTTGTACATAATGAACTGGCATTAATTACATAATTAATGCTATGCATACAGCTCTGGGCTTTTTGCATAGTTTAACAGATCTGTTTCAATAGTTTCTAGTGTTTAAAAGAAGTTATCACTAGCTATAGGAAAAAAGAGAACACCCAAAACAATTAAAATATGAAAAGGAAACAACACACCAGGAGGAAGCAGGGATTGGCTACCCAAGAGGAAATGCCCATAGTTCAGAGCTGAAACTGGGAAAGCCAAAGCTCAGCTGGAGTTAAAGCTCCAAGGGTTTAGAAAAGAAGGATCCAGTCTTTTCTTGGAGGAACATGATAAGAAAATAGAAGGTAACAGACACTGCTTAAATACAAGGATACATTTCTCAGCTATGAGAGTGATCTAATATATGTCCACAGAAGTTCTGAAATCTCCATCCTCACAGACAGTGAACTGGACTGGACACAACCCTAAGCAACCTGCCCTAATTTAGCATTCTCTGAGTAGCAATTTGGATTAACTAAAATGAAATTGGTTTGTGATTTTATAATGTTATTTTTCATAAATGACTTTAATTTTGTCTTTATTTTCATGTTTTCTAAAGTATCACTGAAGAAGCTAGTGTCCATAACAATGGAAGGTAGCTGTCTGATACCTGCTAAAGACTTTAGTTGATTTCCCAGTGAAATTAATATTTTCAATTTCATACATCATAACTTCTATGATTATTTTGAATGTTTAAGAGTATAAATAGTGCATTAAAAAACCCACAAAAACTCTCAACAAAATTTTTAGAAGTTAAGATTTATTTTTTACTTGGGCAGCTGTAATATTCTTTGCACAGCTTTCCTTGACACACTGAATTGCTTCAGTCATTTTAGTAGGAGTCAATCAGCATTACAGTAGGAGGAAATCCAACGTGGATGCAGTATATCAATAGCATTCTTCTTCCTGAGTACTTTACAGTGTGTATTTCCAAGCAAAGAAAAAAATATTCTCTTTCAAGAAAATAACATATTTCCTTTGCATGTCAGTCAATCAATATCATGCATCCTAAAACACTTTCAAGAGAAGATTTAATAAGGCTAGGGCAACTTATGACAGTTAAGTCCTGTAACTTGCTATTCAAAAAAAACTCTCATTGACTTTATGTTGAGTCACTACTCTATGAGGCTTTACTGCTATGTTTGCTGTGCTTTTGAACATTGAGCCATGGTGTTTAAGAAATCTTTGTGTGACTGGACTTGATTTTTCTCCTGGGAAGAATAAAGAAGGATTATTTTGTGGTTTAAGCTTGAAGTTTCATTCGATTTCTTTGAAAACAAATTACTTGATTTTTTTTTATCATTATTAAAAAAGGCAGGAGATTGAAGTTAAATTAATTTTTGTATTGTACTTTCCACAAATCCTCTACTGTATACATTCCCTGTTTTGAGTGAGCAGACTCTTAATAGAGTAAAGATTGGTTGAGCTGAGAAAGAAGAAATGAACCAAAACACCTGGAAATTTTTCATTAATTTCCTATTTTTACAAGATTAAAGATCAGTTTCTAAAATTAAAACTGGTTTTTGGGGGTTTTTTTTGTTTATTATTTTGTTGGTTTTGGGGTTTTTTTTGGGGGGGTGGGGTGTCTATGTTTTTGGGTTTTTTTTTTGAGAGGAGTATTTAAAAGTAATTTTAAAAAAAGTGATGGAATGGTAATCCTTTCTAACAGTCAAGTCCTATGGGTAAGGAGAAATACACTCTTGTTTCTTTCTGCTTAGTGAAATGTTCCCACTCCTAAGAACTTCAAAGACATATGGAAATACCAGAAAATGGAAATAGTTACAAATTGTGTGCTACAGATAAATTAGTTCAGATTCTGAAAGAAACAATGTGTGTATTTACATTGTAGGATTTCTCTGATATTTTTCTTTAAATTTGGAAAGACAATTTACTGGCAATCTATTTCTACATTTGTGTTTCTAAATAGGAATAAGAAAGCTAAATATTTTTTAAATCATGAACACGTGAAAAAGAAACAAATAATAAAAGCCAAAAACAAAAACAAAACAAACAAAAAAAGTCACAACCCCCCCAGAAAAAAACTCAAAACCAAAAATCCAGATATAAAGTTCTATTGTACCACGAGATAACAGTTTAGCTATTAATAACACTTCATTAAAGTTAAACCAGCCAGTCTACCCAAATGTGTATGTTTTTTGAACTGTTTATAAATATCTCATAATACAAGCAAATGGCATAGCTAGTGTATTTAAAAGAGCAGGGACTGCTAATCACTACTAATTGCTGTGTGTAAATTTTAAGTGTCGTAATGATCATGCAATTTTCTCTCTTTGCCTTTCTTTCCTCTTGTCTTCATCTAATACATACTAAAAAATGCAACTGGTAGGTAACATTTTTACACTTTTGACTCATATGTCTCTTTAAGTTATTATAAGTCTTTAAAGTTATTATGAACTGAAAATGTAGAAGAGCAAAAATTGTTAATCAGTTTTTTGTAATGCTAAGATTTTAAATTTAATTGCTATATCTATTTTACAAGATTCTAAAAAGCATAAGGACAGCCTTTACATTCAATTTAGAGACATTTTATAGGAATTTCATTAAGCACTACGTAACTTAATGTACTTAATTACTCAGATAATATAATTTTATGTGAATATGTGTACAAAAATATGATTAATCAAGGAAAATCTAAGCTTTGCTCCCCAAAAAAGTGAAAATTATTATGATGACTTAAAATGTTCAATCTTTTAAATTTTCTTTCAGTTTTTCCCTTAAAAATCAACAGTGTTGTTCTTCAAAGCTACTTGACATATTTAATGGGCATCCTTAGTTTTGACCCATAGAGGCCATCTAGAGGGTGATATACCAAATAGATTAATATGGAAGTGCATAAATAGGATATGAATTGATTTATATGCTTAATGTAGTTTCAGAAGTCTGAAAAATTAAATTTAAGTCTGTAAATTAAAGTGTTGCAAGATACTGTTAACAGAAGTGTCAGAATAGACATTTAAGATGCACTGAATATCTGAATTCACTTCAAATCAGATCACTTTTCCAGTGTTAAATACATATGAGAATTTATCAACAACGAAGCTCCAAGCAAGTCTTTGGAATAAAAAGATAATTTGTTCTCTTAGTAAATCTTTGGAGAGGTTGGTACAGTGTGTAGTTATAGTTGACACAGGATAGTAGGTGCTCAGTGAGAAAATTGAGAATTCTGGAGAACATTCAGTGAATAGCCTGAAACTAGAAATAGTGGCTAAGGTACCTAAACCAAATCTCAATTCCAAACTGATGCAGTTTACCTCAAAGTGACATACTGTGGTTGTAGAAACTGTAGCTCAAAAGGATTTGGCCTGGGTAGTTACCTATTCATCATTAAAAGCTTTATTTTGACACCTTTGCTAACTGTACTGAAATAATAATTGTTGATTAAAATATAAATCTCTTCAGTGGAAGTAATTCATGTTAATCTGTTAGCTGAATTGGATTAATGCCTTCTATATCACTACTTTCCTTTGAAGCAAGTTCATGTTAGTGATATTGCAGCTACAACTTTGCAGTACATAAAAATACCAAATATGTTAATGTAGCAGCAACAAATAAGATTACACAATTAATGCCAACAGTGCAATATTCACACTCAACAGCTCTTAAAGACAGTAAATAGGGATAGAGTATTTTATGCTGCTTCCATTTCCCTAACTGTAATTATCTCCAGCAATATCCAGATTTTTTTTTTCTTCATTGGGTGTTTTTTGTATAAGTAAATTAGCAGAAACTTTGAAAATGTAGTCTATGTTTATTTTCTTTGTTATAAAATAAAAAGCTTATGATAGATGTATTATATGACTAATGTAATGAAGAATTTTTCTGCAATTTAATCATTATGTGGCTTTCTGTATTTTCTATCACATCCTATAAAATAAGACAGAAATTGCAGTAAAGTGTTAGATTGACTTAAATTAGCTAAGATTGATAGTAGTGATCATTCTTATTTCTTCTCTGCAAGTCAGTAAGTGATAATTGAAACTTGCTGCCATTACTGTTATTTGCAAGTTATTTGAAGAATTATCTAAAAAGGAATATGAGGACATTTGAGTTTACTCAAAAACAGACCTCTTGCTGCTTTCATATTTTAGGTTTTCAGCCATGCATGCACATTTTCATTAATGGAAACTGACATATAAAGGTAATAAAAACATCTTAAAACAACAGAACACATTTTTGTTGTTTTTAATTTGTCAGATGATATAAAAAATGTTTAATTAATTTATTTAAATGTTACTGTGCTAGGAAACTTTGTACTAAGAGCATAAAGCTGTGCTTAAATGCCTCATAGTAAGTGATTTTTTTCAAATAATATGGGCTGTTTTTCATTTGTCTCCCATTTAATGATGTTATTTATATTAACTTATTACAATCTCAATGTCCTCATTTATTTTCTTCACTGCCATTTTCTAAGTAAAGGATTAAATGTATGTCAAATTTTCTCTTTTATTTTAAGTTAGTTGTTTGTCTTTTCATTCTGCTGTTCCTGAAAACTCTTTATTTATGTCTTTAGGGGCTGGCAGTAGGCAGGAATTAGAGTGGTTTCTGGAGAAAAAGAAAAAAAAAACACAACACAAGGGGAGTAGAACTGCGAATCCGTACAAGCTGAAAAATTATCTGTACATTGAGTAGATAATACCTGATTTATTTCTGTTGTGTTTTGAACAAGTATCAGTTTTAGCACCTATGTGTATTTTTTACACTATTTTACCTAATTCTTTACCTTTATGCCCCTCATTTTTAGATGCTACCATAACATGATAGTAATATTTAGTCTTTCTTTTTGTCAGTAGACAAGAATGTTTTGTTTTAACTCTCATATATCTGGGCAAAAGTTCGCTTTCATCCAACCTACAGAAAACCAGAAAAACTTCAGAAACAACCATAAAGAGGGAGAAGTAATTACATTTCACACAGTCATGGAGCTGGGAGAGATAGGCCTATCTTCTCCACATCTAGGACAAAATCATTAAAATTAGTCTCATGCAATAACTTTATTTGCTTTCATTCACTGAGTGGTCATTCATCTTAAATATTTTGGTGACTGTTGGTATATGTTTGGGTTTATAAGGCCTATGGCTCTGAGAGAAGCAAAGTCTGCAGCAGCAGTTTTCAAATAGACTATTATCATATCTGGTTTGCAATAGGTCTTTTTTCATTAAATATTTTTTTTGAGCACACTAATAGGTAGTTTCTTTTCTGAATATATAAGTCTTTCTGGATGATCAGAAAATAATTCTTTTCCATTTCAGTATTATTTGAACTAGCGTAAGAAGTTTACCCACTTAAACAAACAGCAGTTTAGGATGTCTTGGAGTATTTATTAAGACTGAGTTAATTTATTTTGTATGAAAATGCTTTTGTTATGCTAAATTATTTAAATTTGCTCCCTGTAACAATATAGCACATGGATTTTTTTTTTTTTTTTNNNNTGGTTTTTTTTTTTTTTTTTTTTTTTGATATAGTCCAGTTTCTATGTGACCTGTGCTTGGGTACAATCTTCCAAATACATTCTTTATTTGGGAATGATATGGTCTAGGTATTTTGCAGGAAATTACTTTGAAAATAGGAGAGGCATCAAATTTGTAGTTACCTGAAGTTAAAAATAAATTAGTTCCTTTGACATGGAAATATAAAGGGAAAGGAAAGAGATAAAAGGTGAGAGGTACCTCAGTGCCCACTGCAGTTCATTTCCAACTGATCTGGTACCATTACAATGCAACCTGGGTTACAAAGCAGCTATTTCTTTACTGTGATTGGAAGCCCCAAACATATTTGTGTACTTTGAATTTTGTGGCCAGACATTTTGAAAAGTGTGTCAAAACAGTTCTTAAGAAGTCCACTGCTGTTCGCACTCAGGTCCACAGCAGTCAGAGAGAAGCACAAAATCAACAAAGATGGTAAAAGAGAATTATGCTATAGTCTTACCCTTCCCTTGTTACTGTCAGCAATTTTCCTGTTTGCTGCCAAAGACAGTGTGCTTGGCTTTTTTTTTTATGCTTTTGTCAGTGCTTTCAAAATCATATTCCTCTGCTTTTTTTCTGGGTTATCATCCTACACATTTAATATCTTGTAAATAGTATTTGTGCAAGTTGTGTTGTTCACAGCTGGTTGCTTAGCTCTTATCATCTGAGTATCTTTTGGACTTTTTCTTATCTTGCTGTTTCTTTCTTCAATGACTACTTATGAACAATACCAGTATAATTATGTGTTCAGATAACCTATTATGCACTGCATGACCTATATGTACGGCTTTGTCACATAACCCTAGAATTTCTCTGGCACACAATAAAGGAAGTCTGTTGTGCTGTATTGGTATTCTTCATACCTCAAGTAGAGAAGTCTTAGAAGCTTTTTTGTCTACCAAGAACTTGCAGGTACCAAAGGAAATATAGCTGGGAGTTAAGGAATAAGAGTGTAGAAAGAGACTGAAAAATCTCAATGCTTCTCCAGAACTGCCTCCAATAAATAAGCAGAAAAGTGGTGATAAAATATTCTTAGAGAAGAAGGTATGGCTGAAGACCAGATTTCCAAGGGAGACAAAAAAATCAGGAATCACACCACTGGTATACAGTGCTGCTGAGTCTTGTGGAATCAAGTTAAACTTTTTCTCATACTACAAATGACATGTACAGAGAAGATTCTGGGAAGTACACCAGAGACTTCATTAATGCTAGCTTGTTTTTACCAAGGGGCTCATGTGTGTCCCAGGAGTGCTAGAAGCACATAATCTTCTTGTTCTAAACTCTAGCTTTAGTAAACTCTGTTTTTCTCTGTGTATAGAGACATATGTGGGTTTCTTAGGTTAGTAATTCAGATTTTTTTTTGATAGAATGCACTGCCTTTCTATAAAATCTCTGTATTTCCATAAACAAAACTAGGGCAAAGTAAAGATTAATTTATTAGAAAATAACTTGTTCAAGAAGTTGGTTATTTTCTAACACAGAGAGAGAAATTGTAGTCCCTCTTCTTGTTTGTGTTTTTACATTCCACCAAGCTGAAAGTTGTTAAAGTCATGTTTATTTTCATCTTTATTTTCATCATGATATGATTCTATGATTATCAGAACAGTTCTTACAGTTGCTAGATGTGGGATCCAAATGTCATTCGCAAACTCCATCCTTAGTCCTCATATTCTCTAATACAGAAAAACAACAACAGTTGAAAAAATCTTTACAGAAATGCAGAAATTGAAAAAAAAATTGTATTTTAATTCATGCTGCTCATCCCCTCTGCAATTTGTTTGGTTTATTTTATGCTCTTGGGGTAGGAATCTTCTAGTTTTCCAAAGTTACTGCCTGTCCCACTTGACACTTAAGGCTCCATTCTGATCTGACTGGAACAAGGATAAAATACTACAGTGAGTCTGGATTGGTAGGTAGATCAAGCTTTTCTTTCAGTGTCTTTGCCTATATATTAACATGTGAAACATCAGCTATATCTTCAATCTAAGTACATTGTTAGACACTGAATTGGAGTTTTGTTCTGTGGGTTCAGAATAACATCTTTTAACTGTTTGATATATGTAGAAAATTTGATTTCTTGACCCTTCAATGAGACTGTGCTGCTATTTATTCTGACAGATAAAGAGCTTTGTTTCCTTTCTCTCATTCTACACAGTAGGAGACCTGGGTATATACTTGAAAACCCTACCAATAAAAATCACTGTCAGACTTGGGATCAGTCCATTTTTTTATTATCATCCAGCTACCCATGCAACTAGTTAAAGACAATATGGATTACTGGTTAGATATTGAAGATATTAGTTACTATTTTTTTAAGTTAAGTGTATTTATTGTATTAAAGAAGTAAAATATCAAGTACCATCTGTATACAATAATTGTCCCATCATTAACTGACAAATAATATAAAAGGAAAAGAGCCATAATGCCATAAGGAAAAACTGCCTTCTTGTTACAATAGAATTTGCATTACATTTCAAAGAAAATCTGAGTGTTTAATATAGGGGTACAAATTAATCTCCCCAGAATCTAGTATGTTATTTCATTCTTAGGTCAGATCTCAGAAATGAGTAGTGCATCAGGTGTTCTGACTATATATACATTCTTCTGTTACTATAACATGAACCTGAATGTATTCTTCCTTCAACTTCCTTTTATAGAATGCCTTTGGTAGAACCTTATTCAGTTGATTCAAAAAGAGGCATAATAAATCTTGACACTGGAAAAGGAATATGTTTTTAATTTCATAGGTGTTTTATTGTATTTATTATAGTTTATTTAATTCATTTAATTATATTAAAGTGACTTTTAACAAAAAGAAAAAAGCATTAATTTAAACTCTAGTTTTTCTGATTTTTCTTGAAAGCTTGAACTAAAACTAGGAGATGGATCTAGAATTTGATTGTTTTGTGCTTAGTACATCAGAATGAAGCCCTGGAAACAATTTTTCCTGAACACTGGAAAATTCAGATTTAATACATGTCTGACCTTTGCAGTACAATCCCTCTCTTTTTGGTCTTTAAATATGAAAAATAAAATGGTAGTGTACAGATTCTTTATGTCAGAAATTACAGGGTAATGGAGTCTACCTGATTTAGAGTTGTGTTTGTTCACTTAAGCATGAACATTGTTTTGGACTGTGCAAACTGAATTTTAGGTGCATTTTGAAAATATACACAGTTTCTTGTCAACAAGAAGATCAATGAAGTGCAGTCCAAATTGTTCATCCTTTACTTAGCCTTCCTAGTGTTAGCATTACTGTCAGCTTTAGTTAGAGGACTTGATTTATTTAAAATTTTATTCACTGTGGGAGGGATGAGGAAGGAATCGTGACTCAATAATGGGAATCTGGAAAGAGAAGGCATTGTCTTGTGTATTGAATTAAAGCCACAAGGTACTAGGTCATTCTGAGGTTTGCATTTGAGGCAGAAGCTTTGCTCCAAACAATTTTCACCAGATTAGTCTTAAATGTCCAGGTCTCACCAAAATTAATGGACATTAGACCATATACCTGATAGTTCTAAAACAATGTTGGTAAGGATTATTAAGTTGTTTTTCTTCTTTTTTTTGAGAAGCATATGATTGAAAAAAACCCATCCTTCCATTCTCTGTGGAGTGGGAATTGTTTTTTGAAATTACCTCTTAGCATAACTATCTGTTAGAGTATAGCATGACTGAAATGCTTTGACACCCAGCAAACCCTGCAGACATATTATGAAATGTGCTGTACTAGTGCGTAAAACTCTTGTGTCTTCCAGTTTCTTACATGGCTAGAAACAGAAAAGGGAATAGCAGCAAGACAGGCAAAGACATTTGCATGGGAAAATTATAGTCTTTATCCATCAATAGATACAAAAAATTTCAGAATCCTAAGTTGATTAACACTCAGTGTACATCACTCTCTTGGATAATAGAGAAAAACTTGATTTACGTAGTTAGGTTAGGAGCAGCTGCCACTTCCAGCCACTCCATCCCACAAGTCCCTGCTCCAGCCAGTAAACCCGAGGACCTGGGGTCTCCACTGAGGCTGAGGAACCCAGCTGCCACTTTTCTATATGCAGGTTCAGAAGCAAACTGCAGAATGTGTCAGAGAGCAATAATAGCTGTGCACTAATATAGTGCATATTTCAGATGCAGTGAAGCTAAGAATCATGTATTGAAATACCTCTGTGATTAGTTCTGGAATGGTCTCAAATTCTTGAATCTAATAATACATTTTTAACTTAGATATTTGGTTCATACTCTTTTTGATGTGAACAGTGAATTGTGGCTCTTAGGTTTTATCCTTTTTTTTCAGTTAGTGTTTGTAGGATGGTGGATAATCTTTCATTATATTCAGATACATCTGTATAATTTCCTTGGCTTTGCAGGGTTTACATGAATATTACTGTTTACCTCAGTGCTGATAACCTTGAATTTAATATTTAAACCAAAGGAATTGTGGAAGTGCTCTGAGCCCAAAGGTGATATGCAGGTTTC
This sequence comes from Toxostoma redivivum, assembly GCA_013397375.1. Lineage (NCBI taxonomy): Eukaryota > Metazoa > Chordata > Aves > Passeriformes > Mimidae > Toxostoma > Toxostoma redivivum. The sequence continues at coordinate 81,633 of VXBI01013118.1, forward strand.
CTGCCCTGCTCTAGTACTGCACTAAAGATATAAATGAAAATATGCTTTGTGTTATTTTGGGGACTCTTCCTTGGGAGGAGTTCTAGGGTTCAGTGACAGTTCAAAAACAGACAATTATACTGAAAGAGTAGGCTGTTTAAATATAACTGGGGAAAATGTCTGGTAGGAACATGCAAATATTGTGTTTGCATCCACCAAAGACACAGAACTAACTTGCACTTTTGTCTCTCTCTACTGTTGGCTGTAAAGCATCACATAAATCAGTTTAATCAGTTACTAGAAAGAACAACTTTTTAAAAGTAGGAGGCAGGTTTCTGAAAGCCCTGACCTCTTTTCATCAGATAAGTCACTAGCCAATGCCATGCTGGAAGGACAATATAGGTCATGTCCCTACAACTTTATTTTTCTGCCTGTCCAAAATAACAATTCCTGCAGTCCCTGCTTAGCACTTTTGGGTGGTTGGTTGGTTGGCTGGTTGGTTGGGGTTATTTTAAGAGCTGGCATTTGATCTGATGAGGTTATTACGCACTAGTTAGGCATTTGGGAGATTCCAAGGAGCTTTTCCTACTCCATTAAATGTGTGTTAGTGTGGCGTGGTTATAGATGTGTCTCTCAGCCGTTTATGGCTCCCTGTAAGAGTGCCATAATTTTAGTCCAGAGGTGATGCAACCTCAAGGCAAGCCCAGCTTCTTGAGATACATGTCAGAACTAACTTTTAGCAATGTCCCAGCTCAATTACTCTAGCATCCCTGATTAATTCTGTGCCACCACCACTGAACTCTGAAGTGAGTGCTTACTGAAGTGAGTCAAGGAAATTTAGAAGTAAAAAAGTAAATTTAGTAGATGGGCGGGATCACTTTAGAAACTTTTAAAAAGCATTAATGATGATATTAAATCTCTGACAAAGCCTTTTGGTTAAAATTTATCTTAATTAGATTTTGGCAAAGACGTATGTGTAACTAGTTGTGGGGTTTTTTTAGTAATAGGTGCTGTATTAGGCATCATCTGACCTCAAGCACCTGTTACCTGTTTTCCACTTGTTGCCTTCTTTTTCAGCCAATTCAACTATTTATGTTGCATGTGAAAAAACTGTGTTCAGGAACAAAATTTAAAATTAGGGTCATCATTTTTTTTCTGCCACTGTTCAAATAATAACAGTTTGATAATCTTTTATTCTCCTGCCTCCACAAATGCTATTGAAGAGGCCATTAAGCATTGGAGATTGGCAAGGTGGATAGAAAAGTGGGAGAAGAAATAAGAGCTGTAAAATCTGTCTTTGCCACCATAGCAAATGTGTAAAATATTTTACCCTTGTCAGACAAGTACTGCGTGGTTGGCCATCTACCGAGCTGAAGTCTGCAACACCATTATGAATTTTTTAGGATTTTTACCCTCTTTATCTTCTTTTCTTTTCAGAAAATTGTCATTCCCTCCCCGCCTTCCTTCCTGCTCCCATCTTAAATGGATTCTGTCTTTTTCAGGGAGTACATTGTTAAAGATTTATAAGTCGTGAATGAGTTTCTCCATTGTCTTATCAAGGACATTTTTCTCAAGTAAATTGACACGTTCACTTCTGAAGGGCATTCAGTTAAACAATTGCTTACAAATATGCTCTGTCTCCCTGCCTTTTAGCCTGAGCAAGACACTAAGTCATTCTCATCTCTTGCAAACCACATTCAAACACACAAGATAATGAATGTATTCAGAGCATAACTGAAAATAATACAGAATGTGCTCAGACTCCTCAGAAGTGATCAAGGACATTAGATTTTAGGACTATTTTCAAGTTTACATAAAGATTCCACCACAAGTATTGTTCACCCATGAACAAAAATCCAAAATGACAAAGACTGGAAACCTAGGTCTAGAGAAGGCTGAACTGGAAATTCACTTCATGGCTGCATTTTTAGCCAGAAAGAATCAGACAAATTAGAATGTGAGTTCTAAAATATAGCAAGGAGATAAATTCTTTTCCTACTCCAAGAATATTTGTATAAGAAAGAAGGAATGAGAAGCATGCTTTTCTCATGGAGGAAAAGATAGCAGAAAACTTCCATCCTTTAGACAAAAATCAATGAGTCATCAGCTGTACTGTATAAATTCTTTCAGGTTGTTGACAATTACTTAAATCAATAACATTGCAATGTAAATAATTAACTTTATAATATTTCCTTACCACATTGCTTTTATTTTACCCTCACCTAGGAAACCTGTTTCTTTTTCTTTGAAAAAATCCTGGCTTAAGTCATAATAGATGACGCTATTAATTCTCTTTATTTTGCTTCTCTGCAGGGTTTCCTGTACAGATGAATAACTCGGATCACTCACTATTTGAGCATTCTTTTCAAGGATGCATGAAGAGTATTCATGTGGATGATCAGCTGGTCGATTTGCATGCAGTGGAGCAAGGCAAGCTGGGAAGCTTTGCCAATGTCACCATTGATATGTGTGCCATTATTGACAGGTAAGTTGTGGAGAGATCATCCATACTTTGATACACTGACACATCCTTCATATTCTGAAAATATACAGTGATCTAGAAAAGATGGTCCTGATACTGTCAGTGATCATGTCAATGCAGCCCTCCCTACCTTTTTAGTAGCGGGAACCATACTTAGGTGATGGCAATGATAGTTTAAAATTGTAGACAGGGTAGGGTGCAGTGGAAAGCAACTCTCAAATCTCTCCACTCACCAGAGAAGTAGGTGAAAAGTTCTTGTAAGTCAGGCTCTGCCTATATGTCGATAATATGGCTGCCTTGAATAGAGGAAACTCCTCACACATTTTGTCTATCTCTTAGATGACTGTTACGGAGACATTTTTGGAACTAGAAGTTGTGGCTCCTGGCTTCAGCCCCTTCTGGCTTCCCTGTGTTCCTCAGAGAACTAAAGCAGGTCTGCATGCTTGCACATCAGTCAATGTAATAAATGCTGAAACTTAATTAAAGTAATGCTTACTGGGTTTGGTTTTTTCCCAGTCTAAGAGTAACTGAGAATTAGGGCAGCCTTTTGCTTTGGCACTACCTTTTCAACCATTTACCTGCATTCATTTTTCTTACTTCTGATTAATGGTTTTTTTTTGGTGAAAAAAAGAAAATACCAGGAAAGACAGAAATAACAAGTAGCCCAACTCCTGAATGCAGGCAGCTTGGCTTATCATGAAAACTACCTTACATTAAAGTCATTGCAAGCGTGCTGGAAAGCTGAAAATGGCTTTTTTCAAATAGTGCTCTGAAAGAAGCAAGGAGTACTAGATCAGAGAACCCTGGAATAATTCAGGTAACAACCAACTATTGGAGTTCATGTTGCCCTCTAAAAGTAGAGCCAACTTCAAAGCTGCATCAGGTTATTTAGGACCACTTGAGCTTTGTATATCTCCAAGGATAAATATTCTGCTCACTCAGTGATTTTGGGTATCATCAGCAAATGTCTGCATAGTTGTGGTAAAGAAATGCATGTTCTTTAAATTTACTACTTTATTTTAAGTCATCTCAGAGATAGATGCAACTGTGAAAAAAACCAAAATATAGCATACTGCTTTGGTCTTGCAAAATACCTTCTCTTCCTGAAATGTAAACATCCATTTGCACTAAATGAGTTGTGGCAGGTTGACCATGGCCAGTAGCCAAACACCAACCCTAACTTTAGGGCACCTCTTCCCTATCCTGAGAGATGGGGAGAAAAACAAGAAAGGCAAAAAGACTGCACATGTAAGCAAAGCAAAAAGAGAAATTTATTCACTGCTTTACATCAGCAAGCAAATGTCCAGCTGCTCTCTGGAAAACAAAGCCTCACCTCAGCACATGTAGAGGCTGTTTTGGAAGAGAAACTCCCTAACACTAAATATACTCCTTTCCTCTTTCATTCCCTGAGGTTTTATTGCTGGACATGCTGTTGTATAGTATGGGATTTCCCATGGGAAACTGCTCCCAAAGTCTCCGTTTGGCTCAGCTACCACAGCTATGTCCTTGTCTAACCTCTTACCCAACCCCTCCTCTCGGCATTTAAGGGGAAGGTATGGAGAGAAGCCTTGGTGCTTCTGTGCAAATGCTGTTCAGCAGCAGCCAAAAGAGTGATCTGGTACCAGCATGGTTTTAAGCCACAGCTGGGAAGAACAATGCCTATGGACTGCTGGGAAGAAGATTCATTTAGTGACTCCATCTCAGCCAGACGCAGTATACCACTGTAGTAATCTCAATGTTAAAGGACATGCTTTGCAGTGTACCAGTGAGTTGCTCTGGCATGTCAGGCCCCTTTATATTGATTCTCCTTATGGATCTGTTGAAGGTTGAAGTCATAATGAAAAGAGCATGTGACAAGCTGGTGTTGTAGCAATGATGATTGTTCTGTCTCCTCACACATATCTGAAATTAAAAAGAATTTCTGGGGTCGTTATTTGTCAGTTTGAATTACTTGGTTTTATTTTGAATATTTGGTTTTGGAAATGTAAACTGACTTGAAAGAAAGGACGTGAAGACACAGCTAATTAAGTCTCTGCTTTTTCTCCAATGGATAAATTTAAACTCATGCAACAATTTGTATTGATCGCAATGATTGAACCCATTTATGCCAATTTCTATTAGAAAAAAATCCATTATTATAGTAAAGTTAATCAGAATTAAGGTTTTGAAATATATTATGATGTAATTACAAGTAACTTACAGTGTAAGTTAATTAGTATCAAAGTCTTATGATACATTTATGAAATATAATATTTAAGGCATCCTATATGTTGAGTAGCTTATTTTGGAAGTTAATTTCTCATAGAAGTTACTATTTAGAAGTTATTTCTTTTTACAACACATCATATACATCCAAATATTTCATATAATGCCATGCGCTACATAAAAGTGATACATATTGTCCTTTTATAATATTAAAACAAATACTTTTGATATTTTTTGTATTATATATTAGGTTTATTATCTATATATAAACATCTGTATTCATAAAAGAGCTTGGCATAAATAATGGTGTTTTATATATGCTTACGTATGTATGTATTTATATTTTCTTTATATAAGAGAATATATTCTCAGTCTGTTTCTCTCTTCTAGCACCTTGGGCACTGATATCATGCTTATAAAAGTTAAAACTGTATGTCTTACATTTATGCTTTTTAAGCACAGGAAGATTGTGTAGCAAGCAGAGTAGCAGTTGTATAGTCGCAGGAATTAGAATAGTATCTAAAGAAGTTTCTTAGAGTCGGCTTTTTCTTTTTTTCAATGATTGAGATGTAATCAAGTTTGTTGTTTTCTCATGACCAAGTTGATTTCTTGTTACTTTGGACTTTAGAACAAACCCTTTGGCTGAGAAGTAACAATGCCCAGCTTTAGATCTGACTGGATTTTCATGGCTGTCTTATTAGCATCTGCAAAGAATTTTCAAGCACCTCTGCTACAATACGCCATTATATATAACATTTTTATGTGGCTTTCTTTTAAGGAATCCATGTACTATGTATGCTATATAGCAATTCAATTTAACTTCCTTTGAAAGTGGAAGATACTTGTGGCTTGTTGTAGTGGGATCCTCCTGCTTTTTTAAACTAGTTTGGATCTGAATCATAAAGGCTTCAGTCATCATCATCATCAACATGGAAATTGCTTTCATAGCTACACTTCAGTAAAGATCCCCACTGGGTGAAAAGATAAGCTGGCACATTGAGTTATTCCTACTGCAGGCTTCAGTCATTTGGTTCAGGGGACAAAAGGTGAAGTTGTAAATGGGGGCATTTTTCATCATTAGCCAGAGTGGTTTGTAAGGAGTGGAGAGTTTTCTTAGTGAATACATAACAAAAGTTACTGAGGGTTTGTTGAGTTTTTAGGTTGCACCTGCCTGAGGGTAACTGCTTCCAAAGTCCCATGCTCAGCTGAGCTAAACTTTGCCTGACATGGAAAAGGTTTCTGCATTGTATTTCCAGCAGTTTGGAAAAATGTGAGAAGAATAATGATGTTAAAGTATTACACTTGTACTTGGGGGATTCAAGTGTTGAACTAGTATCTTTTTATTTTGTCTTCCTCTCCTCACATGAGCTTTTTTTTTTAAAGCAAAGATTGCAAGCTGAGATCTAATTACAGGGGAGCACCAAAGCTAAGGAGCATTCTCTTTTTACCAGTAGTTAAATAGTATGAATGCATAAAATTTCATGCAGGTATGAATAGACAGTTAAAATGCTACTGAGAAAAAAAAAAATCATCCCTATTTTTATCTCTTAATTACCTATAATTGCATTAGCAATGGAAGTTGCATTGTTGTCACAGTGATCCACATGCAGCATTGCATGTGACAGCACAGGTCCCTTTTCACCTCCTTTCCTTAACATTAACAACCTGACTTCTTCTTACAGTCCAGATGGTACTGTTATACTTTCAAATTTAAGCACAGGACATTGAACAGGAATTATTACTCACAACAAATTTATTCCAGCAGTCTCGGAGAACTCCAAAGCTTTCCTGAATTTATTGTGGCTAGAATTATGGATTTTAATCACAAAATCACAATACTAAAATAATTTCAAAATACAGTGTCAAATCTGCCATTGGAGAGTATATAAGCATCTAAGCCAGTTTTAATCAAAAATTTCTGTGTTCCATGTGAAAAAATTCGGGGAAAAATAAAAAATTTTCATGCGTCTGTTTCTGGTGTTCTATGAATGAGAAAACAGTGTGATTCTCTCTGTAACACAGTGAGATTAATTAGATGCCGATTTTTGAGAATAATTTCACATTAAAGATTAATTTAAGTGATCAGATACGTGCAGCAGAACATTTCTGAATGATTATTAATTACCCGCTGTGGGGATACAATCTGTATGACAGAATGTCAGCCTTCAGCTTTAATCCCATACAGCCACATTCTGTCAACTGATTTTTGATTGCCAATCAAAGTTTGAAATAATTCTTCTAAATACAGAACACAGCAAGCATATTGGTATATAAATATGGCCACAGTGTAACTGGCAGCAAGACAAAGTTTCTTTGGAGTTAAAAATCATCATGCCAAATAGTATAAAAGTTCTTAATTTCTGGATCTTTACACAGTTGTTAGGATTCTACCCTTCCTTGCTGCTCTTCCCCTCCCTCTGCCAGTTCAGTGGTTAGACAGACAGACAGACAGACGTCATCCAGCAGTGCTCTGCATGAGGAACAGATGACATAACAGTGACCTGACTGGAAGCAAAACCTGCTTTGCAGTTGAGTTTCCCAACTCAAATTCACAAAAAGGAAGCTATGTAGTGTAGGGGTGTATGCTGAGCTTTGCACCACTTATTAGTGGTTTGTCATCAGTCTCATCTGTTTTCCCTCAGAGCCAGGATTATTAGAAAGGCGATTGAGACAATTCTCATGTTTGGCCCTGGATGTTTATTATATCTTATCAGAAATTACAGAAAGTACGACAGTACCTCTAGCTCCTTGCTAGAAGTAGGAAAAATGGCTACAGCTGAGCCTGCTTCAAAGCCTTTTAAAGTTAAACAAACCAATAAAAGTTTAACACCTACATTATTTATCCTTTTGACCCAATAATAGTTTCCCATGATCCTTAGAGTGACATTAGACTGACCAAGCAAAGACAACTACCTGAGTTTCTTGAAGAAGACGGAAAAAGAAGATGAACAAAGAAAAGACACCACCCAAAATTCTCCATCTTGTACCATACCACCACTATACTATAAAAATCTCAAATTTAAAACCCATCACCTAGTGAAAATACACATATCTAACCCACTACACATTTGTGATTTCTAACTCATTATTTATATTTACCAGCCTTCTCCAAGGTTTCAGGTCCAGAGCAGTATTTTCCAGGGGGTCTGTGCCTGGAAGCACAGAAAGCTCAAAAACTCCAGATTTCTGAGATCCCACAATGTAGGACTGGAAAGAGCTAAAACTATACCATGACTTCTGTCCAGGCCATATGGCTGGAAGGCACTTCCCACATCTTCTCCCTCTCCTCTTCTCCCCTCGTCTCTTTGGTTTGTAACCATACAAACTTCTAATGTTTAAAGACCCATACAGGGAGTGGAGACCTGTTAGGGTTATGGGATCACTAACGATTTCCAATTTCTGTGGAAAAACGGTCCACGCAGTGATCTCCAAGCCCAGGTACTTCCAAGGTGGCATCCTCTGGACTTTGTCTTCCTGCAGTTGGAATCCAGCAGAGGTTAAAACTTTAACCACTAGGTCAAGTGTATGTTGGAGTATAGAGTCATCGGGGGCGCACACAAGCACATAATCCATGTAGTGGAGGAAGATGGCCTCCCTTTTTTGGGTGCACACCAGGGACAGCAATGAGGCCACATACCACTGGCAGATGGAAGGATTACACTTCATTGCCCTGCGGCAATACTTTCCAGTAGTAGTGCTTCACTGGGGCTTCTCGGTAGGAACCGAGAAGGCAAACTGTGGGGCATCTTCTGGTTGTAGGGGAATTAGGAAAAAACAGTCCTAAAAAATTGCCGATTGCCAATTTTGGGGAAGCATCATTGGGCAAGGCATCCCAGGTTGGAGGGACCCCATGTCCTCAATTACTTTGTTTATTTCCCAGAGGTCATGGAGGAGCCGCCACTTATCCTTCCCTGGCTTCTTAATCACAAAGACCAGGAAATTCCAAGGGCTGGTTGTCTCTTCTATGTGGCCTCTGGCTAATTGCTCCTCCATAAGCTCCCTGAGTGCCTTAAGCTTTTCCTTACGTAATGGCCACTGTCCTACCCATCTTGGAGTGTCATCCAGCCATGCCAACTTGTGAGTACAGTGCTCCACAGTGGTCACCTCTAAAAATCCTGGGGAGTCTAAGGGATAACCAATTTGACCCCCCACTGGGACATGGTGTCTCTCCCCCGCAGGGGGCACTTGCAGTTAGTGACAGACGCACTGGCCAAGTTTCCATCCAGGCCTTCGATTTGCATGGTGCTTTTTGAAATCTTTGCCAATTTGATCCTTCCTACACCTCCTACACGAACTGCTTTGATGACTCTCTCAAGTTATTCATCACTTATTGCTCCTCATCAGTTCATAACTGAAAAAGGTAATATATTATGCAAATTGCTTATTTTTAGGTGGTTTAGATATCTTCTCCTGGATGAACAGTGCTGCTATTCTTAATGAAACTCTCTATACATTCATTCTCAAAAATAAAGAAAACCAGATTGCTGTCTCAGTTTCAAAGTTTATGAAAAATTTAACCAATGCAAAGAAGTTTCAGGAACTGTCTGTATTACTACTAATCTTTAAATAAGACTAAAATTGCATCATCTTCTCATTTGCATTTGTTAACTATGAATCTCTTAGATATGAATAACAATACTTCTACTATTTTTTCCCAGTAAAAGAAAATGGATAATCATAATCCAAACAACTAAGCTGTCTGTCTACTACTGACTGTAATATATTTGGTTATATTCTATAATTATTAGGCATACTAATATTTCATAGATGTAACATAATGCTATAATAAGTAACAATAGCATATGCTCTAAATATTTTCCAGATACTAGAAATATAATTATTGTAGGCATTTTCTTTTTGCACAGTACAATAATGATTATGACCAGTTTCATGACTGGAGCTCTGAATTTGTAATCAGGTATCAAGTTTGTGTAAATTTAACCTATTCATTAGAAGTATGTGCATCTGGAAGATAGCCAGTCCTGTTGGATTACTGGAATTTGTACTGGATATGTTATGAAGAAGTTAAACCGTAGAATAACCATTTCATAATCCAGCAATATCTTTCAGTAGTAATAATTTTGAACAAATGTCTGTCTTACTAAAATGTTGAGTCCATCTCTTTTTCATACAGGCAAGCAACAACGTCTCCAGAATAAGTAGTCTATCTTGCATAACACACTGCTACAAATAACTATAGCTATTTGTGGATGGAGCCTGACTTTTAGCAGAAATTGCCTTACTGTTCAGCTCCTGCTGGATTTACATTATTTGTTTTTTTCTTCAGAAATCATTATAAATTTAAAATAATCATATTGAACTCATGCAGAATATTCATACTGGGGAGAGCCTAAAGAAATAGAGTTATAAGTCTAACAGATTAGAAGTGGTCTTGTAGTAGTTATAGGCTGCTCTTTATAATATGGAGAAAAAGATTACTATGCTATCATTAGAAATCATTAGTAATAATAATAATGCCTAGATATATGCATTAGGCTAAATACTGTCTCTGTATCTCTCTAGCTTCCTTTTCTCAAAAAGAAGTGCTTATTTCAGTATTTCTGCTGGTAGTGAGTGGTTGCTAGTGATTAGACTCTTTCAAAAAATGGCTACCTATCCATCAAAGAAGGTATTATTTCCTGTTCAATATCATATTTCCCCCAGATACTGATTTCACAGATCTTTTGCAGAACAATACAGTGACACCTAAAAGTAAATAAATGTGATCAAATCCATTTCTGCTACTATCACATTGGTCAGAACAGGTTCCCCTTACTTGTTTTATACCTTTCTCTAGCCAGTAATATTAAATTCTTGAGTGTCCCAGTATTTCTGTGGTGTTTCTCATTACCTCTTCCTTTAAAGAAAATGCAGCAAGAGAAAGGTTAAGGCCTAGATTCTTTACTGTATTTACATGTGCTAATGCTCCCCTAAGCTTTGTGGCTTTCTCTGCCTGTGGCACTGGCATGGAGTCACAAAGGAGGGACTTGAATTCTGTGTAGACTAAATAAGCAGACACAAGCATGGAAGAATGGGACTAGCCACAGCCAAAATACTGAGCAAGGCATTGAGATGAACGTAGGCAGAATTTCATGGCCTAGAAATATCTCAAATGAGAACATACATGTGTGTCATCATCAGGGAAGAACTTAATGCACAATCCTTGTATTGTACTTCAGCATGTGATGCATGGGGATGCAGAAGGGCTTGACAGCAGAGTGAAGAGAGATTTGGTTTTTCCCTTGCTTGTTATGTAAACTTTAGGTGGTGAAGCAGCCAGATGCTTTTTTTTTTCCTGTATAAGTTTCTCTGTAGGCACATAAGTAGTTTTGGGGCCACATGTGGTTTGCCAGGATGACACATAAACATTGAGACTGACCACAGATTTGAACTCTGCCTCTCTAGTTCCACATCAAACCTATTTACAGTTAAATTGATCTTCATTCCTGCATTATGTTGAATAGATTTAAAGCTATTGCACAAAGAGTTTATGAAGCATTGTAGTATTTGTAAGTCTGCAGATTTGTGTTGCACATCAAATTAAAAGCAGGTGGCAATTCTTGATGAGAAGCTGAGTTAAAACCTAACAGATTTCTTCTAAGAAATTGGAAAGAACAAAAGTCCTTGGAGGAATATGTGTCAGATGTTACTTGCTCAATCCTTGATATCATCCTGGAAAGATAGTTTAAATGAACTAATACAAGGTTTCAGTAAACAGGTCTTCATTCATTCCCTGGGAATGTCACCAGCAGATTAGATTATATTAGCTATTTTTAAAAAGGAAGGTGCAGAAAGGAAATGAATATTGAATAAAGATCTAGATTCGGAGAGATATGAAAAGAACTGGGTTTCAGCAGAAGGAAAATACTTAATCTATGCAGTAAATGTGTTCTATTTTTCCTTGTATAATATATTAAAAAAAAAGATTAAAAATAACATAAGGTGGATCCTTACCTGAGTGATCCCAAAAGTAAAGTTATTTTTTCAAGATCTGTTAATTTAAAGGAATGCTTAATGGAGCAATGCTTCATTTATAACTGTAGAATAAATATGTTTTTTATTTACCATTTCTAAGACATTTTAGCGATGAAGTATATCGCCAAAAAAAGAGAAAAATTCATAGCTATAACATTTTTTTTCAGAATTTTATATTAAATCTATATTTGTATGTTTGCAACAAAATTTTTACTGGCACTTAGTTCTTTCAATTTCTGTTACAAAAAATTCTCACTTTTGAGGAATAAGATTATGTTCTGTGGAACTTTCTTATAAAACAGTAATGAAAATAAAAAGATGAAAATTTGCCTATTCCTACCCAAGTCATTCTTTAATTTTATTCTATGATGATTAGGCTATGTTTTTTGCTGTTGCATCAGAGCTCTAAATTTGTTAAGATAACTTTTTGAAGCACCAGTAAAATTGGCCATTATGTTATTATGAGAGACTAAGAAATCCAGACATTTTATGGCAAACAAAGCTATATTAAATAATGTATGTAATGAGAGATATAAACAGAGACTTATTTATTAGAAGATTCTCTGTGAAGCCAAAGCCAGTTTGATTGTTTAGCACCTCTAGAATTCCTCCCATGTGTGCTTATGTGTTCAAGTGAGTGTCCCTCATCTGTGGTGGTGATCAGTTTGGTGATCAATATTCAGACCAGCAGCAGAAGAAGCAACGTAACAAACAAGGCTTCTCACGTCCTCCTTTCCATGTCAGTTGACTGAGATAGGAGAAATGGACTTTGATTCTGTCTCAGAGAACATATGCAGACAGAAATGTGTGCCTGGTGAGGCTCTATTAATTGATTTTCCTTTGTTAAGAGAATGTAGAAGCAGAAGTATCTTTCAGGCCAGCTTCTGCCCACAGCCTGTCAAGTGGACTTAACTTGGCTAAGTGTATGTATCTTATACTAACTGCACACCAATTTTCAAAATTTGGCATATTTATTTTTTTAAAAAGTGCAAATTAGCCAAAGCAGAAGCCAAAGAAACCTATGCAGCTGGTTTGTTATTCGGTTTAAGGCAAGTGAGGGAGGTTGCCCTGGTTTAGGGCAAATATGGGAGGAAACCTCTGAATGGGGTCCCTCTAGGAAAAAGGATACAAGCACTCCCTCCCCCAGTCGGCTCGGGAAAAAAAAATTTCCTCGGAGAGAAGTGGGAAGAGAAAAAAAAACAATTCTTTATTCAGCAGGCAACACACCTCCCAGCACTAAAATTAACAATACAAAACAGCAAAACCTCTTGCCACTCTGAAGAGATGACAGGATCAGAAGAGTTCTTCCCGTGGGCTGCCCGGCTCACTCAGGCTGTTCTCAGTCCCTCCAGTGCTGGGAAATGCCACGGCCCAGGCCAGGCCTGGTGGGACACAGGTGTGAGCTCCTGGTGCTCTTCTGGGTTTTCAGTCCAGAGCAGGTTCAAAACAGTTTTAGGAAAAAAGGAAAAGAAGGAAAAAAAACAATCTAGGGAGTTTCTCTGCCTCAGCTAGCCAGCAAAACTAACCAAGAGCAAAGGACGAGCTCTCTCTTGTTGTCCACTGCAGACAACAGAGTCTGTGTGAAGGATGCGGAGGAGCAAGTGCAGTCTCTGATAACAAACTCTGCACTTCTTTCCCCCCCCTTCATTCCTGGAACCAGTCTTAAAGCTGCAGAATTTAATATTCAACACCAACAGAACAGACGATTTGGGGATACAGGCATCATACAGTCACCCCAAGACAGATGTAAACTATCATAGTCTACTTTCTGATTTCTAGAAAAAGCATACAAATTATGCCTATGCATTTTACATTGGCAGATATTTTGGTGGTTTTTTTTCCAGTGGAATACTCAGTAAATTTATCCATTTTTCTTATTAGAAGCAATGCTGGTGAATAAGAAACTCAGTGTTCCAATGCCAATTAGTGCAATACTTTTCCGCTGGGGGAATTGGAGAAGAGATTTTAATCCCATAGTATAAATAAATGCTTAGATGGGAAAAACATCATGTGTTTGTAATTGTACCTAGGATTCAAAAGCCTTTACAATGGCCTACAAGGACCCTTGGATCAAGAATTTAAACTGAACTGACATGATATAACAAAAGCAGACAATTTCTCTAGGGGATTATAGACATCAGACCTAGGGAGATAATTTTATGCCTTGGGAAAAAATCTGATTCTTATTTCTTGAAAAGATAATTACTGCTTGTAATTTGTTGCATTTATCTGTTGCCAGATATGTATTGGCATTCTGCCAATAACATCTCTATTTTTCTCTCATTGTGATAAGTTTTATTGTTAAGACACTTGATACAGAGCAGCAGTTAATTTAACTTCAGCTTTCTGTTTTGGCAAAAAAATAGGTACTCTATCAGCTAGATATTTTTAGTCTAAGCAGAAGCTTTCATTGGTCTTTCTTACCAATTTTCATGTCACAGTATTACAATTGTTGTGTTTAATTTCTATGACCCTTTATGGATTTCATATAATCACTGCTAGCTTTTGTAGATCATTGTTCAGAGATTGATTTAAACAAGTTTGTAGAAGGATTTATTTGGTTTATTTATATCTGTTCATCCTTATTTTCTCACAGATTTACGTAGTCATTTCTAAGGCAACATTGTGAAATGCAATTCAGAAATATTGACTTAACTGTGATTGATAGATTAACTACTGCTTACTATACTGTAATTGCATGGGAAATGCTTTCAGAGTTTTTGAGAAGAACTGGTGCATAATATGGAATATAATATAGTTTGATATTCAAAGTTTAAAACATTAAATGACCCCTGCATTAAATGCATTATATGGAAAGTTATCTTTTAAAAAGAAGATTTATTCCATATTGAAATAATATGCAAAATTTTCTTTACTTTGTTCATTTCAGACAGTTAATGAACAAGCAAATAAGGGAAATTAGTCCTAAATAAATACAGAACAATTCACCTGTGATATTAGTCAAATAAACATGCTATCTTACTCTCAGTGCTCATTTCACTAAGCCTCACAATTTAAAAGGGCTTCTAATTTTTTCACTTAAGATGTTTGCTTCCTATGTAAGGATGTCACTGATCCATCCTTCTGGATTTCCAGATTCCTTCCAGATAAAATCCCTAAAACTTAAGAGACAGAAAAGTTTTCTAGACCTTTTTAAGCTGATGGTGCTAGTCAATTTGTACACAAACACAAGGACAGTCTTTGATGCAGCTTATCTATTAACTTCCTATTCTGCAAAAGAAAGCTGGAAATTTGCTGTCAGTTTTAGTGAAGGTAGTTGCTATTTTTGCCTGTCTTTTCATTTTTCTAGTAAAAAGAAGAATACCAGCCTACAGAGAATTGTGGGGGAAAGAAGAAATCTAACTCCTATCCTTTATTTTCACTTCCACATGAAAGGCAATATGTGCTCTTTTTCTCTTTTATATCAAGGGGTTGATCTGCCTTTTCAATAGCACAATTTTTGCAATTTTTAAAGTACTGTACACCTTTGTTCAGTCTGACTGTTCCTCCATGGCTGCTCAATGAAATTCAGCCAGAAACTAACTTGGTGCTATTACACAAACTGACCTACTCAAAATCATTAAGTCAACAAACAAAATTACTCCTTTCCCAGATTCAACACTGTTCATTGTAGAATTTACTGACTTTTTTTCTCCTTTATCCTCTCCAAAGGATACCTTTTAAAATTATATTTTGTATAATACTTGATAAGATCTCTCCTGCATGGTATAGTACCCATTGTATTTAATTCACTCATCTGAAAAATTGCTCAAGGGGGCAATAGCTATAATACCTGTTCTTTTATTAATATCTGATTCTTTGATTCAGGACCTCCACAAACAATAATAAGTTTTTCAGAATACTGTAAAACTACTTTCCTCTGGTGGTTTCCTATTTTCACTTAAGATCAATCATAGCATCAATGGTTAACTACTCCAGTGTTTAATCGAATAACCCCCTCATACATTTATTTTGCATGTTTAGTATTGACAGCACTTCCTTGGGCTTGTCATGCCAATTTTTCATATTTTTACATTGGTGGTTGTCAGCATGTTTCAACTTTCTAATATTTCACTGGCCATATGACCATTAGTCAGAAAATGGCAGAAAATAAATGATGACTTTAAGTCTGTGGCAGTAACTCACTCTCTTTTATCTGGTTATATAGTAGCAACCTTGTGTATCTTATTTACAGAGTCTTACTTTAGCTGTTCTGAAAACCTTCATTTTATTGTTGCCTCCTAGAAATGCCTTTAAATCTGTCTTGCTGACTCTATCTTCCTTTCAAATTTTGTAGAATATATTCTTCTCCATCTCTCATAACTTAATGTTTTTTCTCTCTCTGCCATTGTTTGTTATTTGACTGTGGAACTATTATTTATCTTTGTGGTACATTTCATTATGCAGTTTGTATGAAAAGTGCTCTGCAAAGTACAGTTGCATTGTATCATTTCGTAAAAGTACACAGTAGTTTCAATAGTTTTCTTTGAACAGTAAAATTATGTTTTGAAAGAAGTTCCTGATTTAAGTGTATAATGCTAGTATTTGATGTTAGAGATACATTTGAACACACAGTATTTTGTCCTTGAAAAATATACTTTCTCCTTTTTAATGCTACCAGTCACTTTCATGTATTGTTTAAACCTAACAGAAGTACACCTATGGGATCATTTATTTTATCCTACCAAAATACAAGCAGTCAAGGAAAATACAGTTGCTAATCACTGTAAAGTGAAGTACTTTTTTAAAAGTCTGCACCTCTATTGAAATAGGTAGTTTATTATCCTGGAATATGAGAGAAAAGAAAAGAAGGGAAGAGAGACAGAGGAAGGAAGGAAGGAAGGAAGGAAGGAAGGAAGGAAGAAAGAAAGAAAGAAAGAAAGAAAGAAAGAAAGAAAGAAAGAAAGAAAGAAAGAAAGAAAGAAAGAAAGAAAGAAAGAAAGAAAGAAAGAAAGAAAGAAAGAAAGAAAGAAAGAAAGAAAGAAAGAAAGATTTTTAGTGAAATACTTGAGGAATGTGTAGAACTTTAAAAAGCGAAGTGTTTGCAGGCTTAAAAAGCAGAATTGGAACCTGTAAGCATTGCTTTACAAAAAGTCTGAGGTGCTTGAACAATGCTTTTTCTTTTGAGAGAACTGCTACTTTTATTACCAAGTTTACTGGTTTTTCTATAAAAAGGGACAGTAGGTTGTAGCTAGAGAAATCTTAGGTCAGGATGAAGAGTAAATTGACTTAAAAATGGGAAAGTAGACTTTTAAACTGGACAGACATATAAGTCATATAGCTGTTTAAATGGTTTAAGCACAAGCTAAATCTTTGGGGCAGAGGGCAAAGAGTTGTACACAGGAAAAAAAAAAGGGGCTTTCTGCATCAATGAATCCTACATGATCAATAACTATGTTCATCTAAGTGAGGAAAGAACATCCATATACCAAAGTCAAATATTGCTCCTGGACCTCTATACAACTCTTAGGCTTTTATGAGGGAACAAGTTGCTTTAGATTCGGTACATGTCTAAAATGGTCTACTCTGTAAGTCCATGTTGTTTCAACTACAGTTTTAAATGGGTAGAGCATATGGACAAATTGTGAGTGGTATATCAAAGAAGAAAGTACTTAGAGCTGATATTTGATGATAAGAAATCTTCTTTTTTTTTATGAAAGGAACCTTTAGATCAACTTCTCCCTCCTTCGAGAGTAATTGATTGGTGGCAGAGGCTGCAAAGTGTTTTCTCTGTGTTGTTGAATGTACTTCTAAATGCTGCTTGGTTATATGATCAGTAGTCATAGAGTATTCATTAGCCATTTTCAGCTCCAGTGAGAATGAATTCTAAATATTTAAATTTTATGGTAATTATAGACATATAGTAGGCTTGGGTCAGAAAAGTTTTAGAAGGAAGCCCCTTTACCCAAAGAGAAAATGAAAGGGATAAATACACTATGAAATGAGTTTTTAAAAATTATATCATGTTTTTGCCTTTAAAATGACTGGCAGGAATTAAAATAACAGAATAGTGATGTGTCAGAACTTCTACATATTACATACGTGTCATGATTCTTGCCATGGCATTCTGGAAATACTGGATCAAAACAAATGTTAATAGAAATACAGATAAGCTTGCATCTAGGCTATGTGTCTATATTTTTTTTAAAGTCCCAGATACTCTATAGTATTATAAAATGGGAACTCAAATATA
The DNA here is from genome assembly GCA_013397375.1 of Toxostoma redivivum. Lineage (NCBI taxonomy): Eukaryota > Metazoa > Chordata > Aves > Passeriformes > Mimidae > Toxostoma > Toxostoma redivivum. Next base: position 99,467 of record VXBI01013118.1, read on the forward strand.
AATGTCAACTTGAGCTGGTTAATGTTAACTTTCAAAGTTTACTTATACCTTGGTGTTCAGAAGACAGAAAAAAACCAACATTTTGGCACATGCTCGTGACATAGTCCAATCATCCTCTGCGTCATTATTTTCCTCATGTTCTGATTACTCAGGCCTTTTGCTCTAATTCCTCTAAACTATAGTAGTGTAATTGTTAATGCAGCATAAAATGCTCCCTGCTAAAACTTACTGATGATACTATCCAATCAAAAAAAAAATATGACAAAAGTCTGTCCTAGGGATATAAACACGTATCTTAATGAGATCTTTGAATAAAACAAGAAAAGTTGTAATAAGGTGAAAAATAACCTACCTGTCATTAGTAGGTTTTAGTACATAGCATTTTGGCATTTAGGGCAATTATTCTTTCTTGTAGGTTTTGAGAACTGTGAATGGCTAATTATTAGAGCAGGCACTGTGCTATCCAGAAGTGCATTAGAATATTCATGCTATAGTCCCTTCTGTCTGTTTCTAAGGTTTTCAACCTGTACTTTAGAAATCCTGAGCAGGGATACTCAGGGATAATTGAAGACATATTTTGCTAAATTTTCCAAGATATCTCTCATTAGAATTATAGGCAAATCGCTCTGTGGGAATCAAAGAAAAGATTGCCTTGGATTACAGTCACAACAAGCCAGTAAAAACACTTAACTGAAGCATCTTGCATTACAGAAAATAAATACGTTTACTACATGAATACTTCATAAGTGATATCTTCTCCTATTTAGCTCTTCTTTTCTTGTTTTCCTTTCTTTTTAAGGACAATTTTCATTTAATTATTTCAAGATATAGAAAGCTTCTAAATCTTCAGAAAATTGCTCACTAGTGGTTACTTTTCTTCTGAGTTAAAAATATGTATCTTATTTTGATCCTGTATTTGTCTAGCTTCAACTTGGAGCTTTCAGTTCTTAGTACCAGTTTTTCTACCTAAAAAAATTCTTCATTGTGTACACAAGAAGGTTCTGTGAATAAACAGGTGAATTTATGAAACTCATATAGTTCTTTCTAACCTTTTGGAATTCATCAGTGTTGTTTTTTTCTAAAAGTAAACTTGTAGCCCAGACACATGATTTTTGCCAATTCTAGTGACAAAAATCATGATAGAGGCTTTGCATTAGCCTGAGAATACAGGGTCCCAGGGCATGTCTGGGTTTGCCTTAGTCTGACCTATTTGTACCTCGCACAGCATAGCAGTTGCCAGTGGCCATGTGTGGAGTAGTGCCAGCTCTGGATGGATTTCCTCTTGGTGAATTCCACAGATGAAGCCTCCATGTAACAAGCAGTAGCTCTTTGTGTGACCTGCAGCTATGGATGGCTGTTGTGCAACTTTCAACCTTCAGGTTGAGAATAAAGAAAAATTACTGTGGTTGGAAGTGTATAAAAGTAGCCACAAGGGACTAGAAACTTAACTTTATTATTCATAGACTTTTTTCTCTTTTTTTTTAATTAGACAATTTTGAATTTTTATACTCTTAGCATTAGTTGGACTGACATGGAATTTTTACCTCCATTTGCCATATACGTTCTTTTTTGCTCATGGAAAGATTTTGAGTGTAGTAGACAGAACTAGGAGCAAGATTATAAATAATGATTAAGTATGATCTATGTATAGTATGAAAGAAATAAATATGATTAAGCATATGTTTTTCTTTTTATAGTCTTCTGTTATGTACATGAGACTCACATTTCTTTTCTTACATGAAACACCGGTTTTCAAGTCTAGACTTTTCCATTGCTGGATTCCACAGTACTGTCCTTTCATCTAATGATTTTATTCCAAGAACTTGCAGTCAAGTGTATGAGAATGGAAATTGACAATCTTCTCAGCTAATTTTTTGGTGCTCTCAGATACAATTTACCTCAAACCCTAAAAAAGTTTACAAACCCTAGAAAGTTTGGACGATTGCTACAAGAGTTGCTACTTCACATTACTGAAGCTGTTACTCAATAGAATATATTTTGTTATTGTTTTAGCATGAGTGATTCTGCTTCTGTATAATTAGTGAAGAATAATGGTAATTCAATAATTCACATTTTTCTGTATTATAGTTTAGTTTTACCCTTCTGATCTGGTGTCAGATGTTCAATACCACTAAGATTTAATTTACCACAGTATATCTTCCTAAGTTTGTAAAGAATAGCTTTTTTGTTTGTTTATAATTGATGTCTTTAATTTCCTATTAGTGCAGCTAATAAGTAATACAGCCTATGTTCTCTCCCAACAATTATGCAAGCATTCTGAGACTTCCCAGCACCATTTTTCTGTGTTCCTTGGGGGTGTCCTGTGGTGCAAGATGCAGACTCTCCTTTGCATCTTACCATAAATAATCTTGTAAATGTTAGATGTTAGGATGTGTTCATAATTTTCTTCCCAGTTTATAATCAGGACTTTTTAAGCCAGAATGTGTATTTATCCACAGTGGTACTATATTTCCAGTTGGCACTGTAAAGTCTTTGCTACAAGTTAATGAAATTGTGCTATAATCACTCATACTTAAGAAAAATCATCAGTTTCAGCCCAGGGACCCATTTATCTTTCAACCTGGTGTCTTATGTAGGACTGCCTTAAGCAACATGTTTCTGTTAGCAAGTGCTTATGTAGAATTAATAGGAACATTAAGGCTCATTTACCAATGGCAGCTTTAGACCTCCAGCATATGTCTTACAGGTTGAAATACCACAAAAAGACAGATTTTTTTTTTTTTTACATATATAGGTTTTTCAGCTTTGTATGGCACTATCTTTTTCCAAAGCAGTAGCTAAGCAAAATGCCTGTGGCTACTTTGAAACTGCTTGTGGGTAGATAATGACAATTTTAATATCCACAGAATTCTGCTGAAACAGAAAGCAAAGAAAAATGTACAATGGGATTTGTCCATATTTACATTATTCATATGCAAAAGGAGTACGATGGAAGCCTAGCAAGCAGCAAACTGAAGTAACAGAAAAAAGTATATATATATTTAATATCTATAAAACATATATATATAAATATATATATATTAGCAATATATATAAGCAAAGAACAGGGGAATAACTGAGAATTAATATGCTGTTTTGTCTCAACAAAAAGGTAAAGTCAAGGAAGCTGAGATATGCTNTCCACTGCTCAGCAGTAAAAAGTAGGATAAGATGGGAAGGCGGCAGGGTGAGGTCCAAACAGCAGGGAACGTGGTCTCCGGCGTTGAAACCCGCGGGGGGAAGGAGATGCCAGACCCGGAGCCCCGGCTGTCTTTTTTCTCCACTCCAGGTGCTAGCCTGCCAGAGAGATCCCTCTCTCTGGCCCCACCTCTCTTCCTTTTTTTGGTTCCCTTTGTCCATCCCCCCTCCTCTCACCTTCCTGAGAGAGACAACTATTACTAAGTTGTAGCCACAAGTCCTTAGCATAACAATGGAAAAAAAATTCCACAGAAAGGAAAAGAAAAAAGAAGAAAAAAAAAAAAGATTCAACCCCCAACAGAACCACATCCTGGTACTTAAAGGCAAAACAGGATCTAAAGTGGCATGTATTATGCATAAGCAGTTGTGATGAGATCCTTAAAATTTTCTTACTAAATGTATCCATTCGAAGCAAAGTACATCCTTTAGAGGTTAGTGGATACAGAGCTATAGTTGTTAGGAAGTTTGCTTATAAGGTTTTTTTCCCCTCTGCTTGGGACCCTTTGTCCACTTGCAGTGATCCTCAATAGTTTAGTTTCCAACATGGAAACATTTAACAAAACCTGATGCTTGTCTTACTGTCCTTTCAATACATAAGTGATGGGAAGAGTGTACGGAACCACCACTGATAGATAATATGATACACTGGAATCACTGTAGTGGAATCACAGTTCTCCATTCTGTTTATGCCAAAATCTCCTTACCAGAAATATTGTCATGGTATACCCAGCCAGTCTTGTGATCTGCAAAGACTCTCTGGGATCCAGTCCTCTTCTGGACTGCTTTTCCTCTCAACTACCTCTTTCTTGGCCCTCAGATCTCCTTTTTGCTACAGATACCTTAACATTGACTAAACTGCTTCCCAGCAAAATGCTGGAGTGGAGACCAGGGCACACAGAGAGACTCAGTCTGATTTAGGTGAAGTCTTCTGAAGGAGGCCTTTCAGCTGGCTACATCCCTGGGCACTCCAAGACCATGTCAGCACTTCTTTATCTCTAATTAAAGCATGAGGCTATGATTCCCTGCCTTCTTGCCCAGGCTCCATTCACTGCTGGATTTAATCTCCAGCCTGTCCTGCAAGCAGAGCTGTTGGAACTGGGAAAGTTTTGCTTGAGAGCTGAAGGTCTTTATGGATCTTTTTTTGTATGGGCAACACTCTCCATCACCACTTTGTAGCTGTCTCTGCAATGAGGAGTCCCATAGGGGAAGATAGTGATCTCCATGTCTGTATTGGAGCTATCAGTTGGAAAAACAGAGGCTTAGGAATGTGGAAAACACTCCTGAAATCCAGCAGCCCTTTTTTCTCAAAATGTTTAGCAGTGCTTTTGTTGGTCATATGTTTGCATGAATGTCACAAAAGATTTAAACAAAATTGCCATCATTTATAGAAGTTGTCTTTCCAGTATTTCTTCTGTATTACTACTTTCCCAAAGTAAGGAATAAAGCCACACTAACAATATAATAATGCTCAGTTCAGACTGTTAACTTAAGAAAACACTTCTTATAGGCAAATGATTTTTTCTGTTACTAGACTGGCGCATATGCAGATTCTGTTTTGTTGATTACTGTAAAAAGGTGTTCTTTCTGTTGTGTATTTCCACACCAAATTAATTCAAGCAAATTAATGTTGTTGATTTTGAGATTCCCAAATATCTCATCATAGTTTTCATATGGTCTCTGTATAATTACTCCCATCTTCCATTAATTCATATGAATTGTAGCATGTCATGGTCTTTGCACAATACCAAATTGTGTTATTGGATCCTAAATTTTATGAAACATGATTGAAAACTCACATCCAGTCACTAGATAAGTGATGCTTTTTCAATTTAACCTACAAAATTAATATATTGATAGCTTATAGACAAAATGGTGTAGATATAGACAATATATTTTTAGTTTAATGTATTTGTCATTTTCTCACTACTTGTTGCAGGTGGTACTAGCAGGGAGATACTCCTCCTATGTGTTCCATCACTTTTGTTGCCCAAGGAATTTGGGGAATACTGTGATGTAAATGGCATCAGATGTCAGAGTTGCTAGGGACTTACATTGATTTGATAGCATACTGTGAGGGTAAGAAACAGGCAGGCAGGATGGCTGTAATTCATGAAAGATGAGTCAGTATATATTTTTAAAGTAGACTTCAGCCTCTGTTATGTTTTTACCACTTTTTTTTAATCTGATTTCCGCTTACTTGAGAATCTGGGTAGAAAATTCTATTGATACCCATACCTGAAAAGCTAGTTGGCAGAACTAAGTTACTGAGTTATAATACTATGAAAAGCTTTAAAATCTTCCCCAAGAGAAAGATGCTTAGTAAAACTATCATCAATAACAGTAAAAGCAAGAATTAATGCTCAAAAATCAAAACTAAGGTTACTATTTTGTTATACAAATATAAGCTAAACTACCCCACCTGAAGTTCAAAACAAGGTTGAATAACAATAATTAATTTTAGATAGTACTTAACAGTTGGCAAGTGTCAAGAGGAAAATTAAAAAACAATCTTGACTTCATCTGATAGAACAGTATATGGCTTCCATAGAGAATTTACAAAAGTTGTGTGGTGATAACTGCATTATTTTGTACTTTACCCTTTGTGGTGCATTGCTTGAGTGGTTTATCATCCTTACCTGTCGCAGTTTCTATCAATTTCATTTGTATTCATGGAAAAAGCTTGGGCAGGAGGTGGTAGACACATTTTTCCTTTCCTTTTTTTATTTCTTTTGTTTTGTTTTAATCACCTGTTCACAGAGCAATTGTTCTTGTTCCTATCTGACACAGTAAAGAAACTAAAGCCAAAGGCAAGGGGCATCAACCACCCTTCTGAAGGTCTAAGGTAAACTATTATTTATATTACTTCAGGGAGCCTGCTTCATATTTTAAAGGGCAGAATAACCAAGCTGAGAAACATGCTTATGAAAATACATCATCCATTACCCTTATCTGCTTTCCTGACTTGGGGCTGAAAAGGTTTACTGAAACCTGAGGAAGTGCTTTAGTAGAGCAGAGCTCTGTGATCCTAAGTCAAATTTTTTGGCCTATATCATTTCACTTTGGATGTGTTTCCTCTTTGAAAAAAAAAAAAAAGAGTCATAAAATATTAAGATAACTATCACAAATGATGTTATTTAGAATAGTCTTCAAGGGTGAAGGTAGCACTTTCAAAAACTCTTGCAACTTTGCCTAAGTTTTTACATGTACATAGTAAGCTTTCTTACTAATGGAATAGCATCTATAGTGGCTGAAGGCATCTTTCCATCACAAAAGTGTTTGTTGTCAGAAGCACTTTGATAAGAGGTGTCTTCCAATCTAATTTATTCTGTGATTCTGTCTTTCCTGAAGATAGTCAACAAAAGTACCCTTTGTACAAAAATTTACTGTGAACAAAGCACCCCTTTCTCTAATTTTTGCTTGAAATGGAATTACAGCTTGATTTTATAAGATATCTTTGCACACTCTTCACAATAACTCCCACCAATCCTATTTAGAGGCCAGGTTCTAGTGCCTTAGAAGTTAAACAGCATGTGCACTGGTGATTACAAATGAATGCAGCATTAGCTAAAAGCAACCTGCAAAAGAATGAGTGGTTAACAACATTCTGAGACCATTTGTTAGTGAAATCAAGCAGAAATAGTAACTCGTTGAGTAATGTAGCCAGCTCATCTAATTAAATGTCTCTCAGCCTAACATCTGTCTTTATAATGATCTTGATGCTTTTAAGCAATAACTGCATCATGCTTTATGTTTGAATTAATGCTGATAACTTGTGGATGACATTTATAATGTTGACGATAAAATATCCAATTTCATCATCTTCATATTTACTGAAATAAAGGTATGTTATCCTCTAGCCATTCCTCCTCTATGATTTAAAAATTACATGTGTCAAATCTGAACTGTACAATCTCTCTTGTTATATCCAGCCTAATCTGTGTTCATAGATGAGAACTATAGGATGTATATACCCTACTTCACCCAAATTATTAAAGTGGTAAAATTTACCAGATCTTGTGATGAACATAACTTCCCATATTTTATTTCTAAATCATATTTAAATGGTAGCTATTCTTTTTGTTATCTGTCCTCAAGCTAGTGTATATTGTCCACATAAAATGTCTTTGATCACATTTAAAAGTTTTAAACTGTTAAAACTTTTAAATGCAGAAGTCATTTTTATCCCTGCTAATCCTGAGCAGATTGGTACTCACTAGTTATTTTCAGTGACTGAAATTTCTGAGACTGCTTTAAATGAGAGGAGAAAATACAAATTTCTTATAAACAGTTGACCTCTTTCATAATTTGTCAGACAGGTGGTTTATAGTAATAGAGTGTATTTTCTTTTCTCAAGTCATTCATTGTAACATTTTTTCCCAAAAATTACCTGCAATACCCTCTCCATTTTTCCATTCTAATTTCTTTCAAGTGTGATCCAGTGAGATGTGCTTTCACACCAAATCTGATAATTTATTTTAGATAACCAGATCTGCCAGGTAGTTTTCATGGACTTTTACAATATTTTCTGTAGAACAACATAGTTAAGAAGGCAATTCAGAAACTGCTGCTCTAAATTGCCCTTGTCTTATACTCTTCCTTGAAGATTGTGTAAGAGGCAACAAATGCTACACACTGAAGGATGTTACATATTGTATTGACACTGTTTTCTTCAAGGCCTTTAGTTCTTGATCAAATATAAAGAGATAAAACTTTATTCTCAACCTTTTTGATATAGTAGCTATCTCTAATATATTGAACTCTAGTGGGATGTTTTTCTTCTTTTCACCCTTGTAGTTCCTGTGACTAAACTGTCTCCTTCATCACTGTAGCAACACTTTCACATAGTTGTGTGCAGTTTCTGCTCATTCTTGTTTCACATTACTGTGGTGAGAAGAATGTACAGAGTCTTGTTAGGTGTTCTTTTTTCATGAGAAAAGTCATATCAGTGTGAAGAGAGGTGAAGCTAAGGTACAAATAATACACAGTTTACACTGTTTCCAAAGGGAAACCCTCACTGCACTTTTTAAAAAATGTGCCAAACACCAAATTGGGGTGTAGAACATATAAAGAATAAAGCAATTTTCACATGTTAAAACTAAGGTGGCTGTTCTGATAAGAACAGGAGATTCTGAAAGCATTTTGGCACCATAAAAACTCAAGGAAATTTTTTGTAAATGTAAGTATTTAATGAACCATACATCACTCAAACTCTAGTTCTATGGCTTTCTTTGAAGAGGGCAATTGCTAATAGTAATACAGAGTTAATAATGAAATCTGGGTGTGAGAATCCTTTTCTGTTTTGAATCTGAACATGAATGTGATTGCACAGTAAAAGGTTTGCTGAGGCAGCCATCATCTCAATAACAGATCTCTTCTACCAGTTTAAGACGTAATTAAAACAAAATAAATCCCTCGGATGGGGTAAAAAATAACCAGCAACCTGTGTTTGCTATTCTTGAATTGAACTAGCAATTAATTATATGTTTGACCAATGAAAAATGTCATATAATGTGATCTAAATTTTGTTACACTGAATTCCGGCAATTTCCTGAAAGGAATGTGTTTCAAAGGTTACACCAACCAACAGTATACAAGGTTGTAATAACAGGCTACAAGTGATAAAAGCAAACACATCAGCCACTATCATAGTGTGCTCTTTCTAAATGAAGTAAAAAGTTGTACTGAAAGCAGTGTTATAATGAGAGTGGAGCAGAAACATGTGCACTGACTTCTTAGGTAAATGGAGTTCAACCCTTAAAAATAAGTGATTTTTTTCCTATGCTTGAAATGCATCAGAGAGCTTATATAGCACAATCAATGTATTGGTGGAGCAAGCAAAGCCCTGGTGGTTCTGCAACCTGGTGGCAGCAATGAATTAATTTTACCTCTGTACTGCAAGAACAATGCCTACTCATTGCTGGTACCAGTTTATCACATCATTGAAAGCTTGCATTTTACTAGCCCTTAGCTGTCCTCTTCCAAGACCATGTTATCTTCTTATTCTTTGAGATGAGATAGGAAGAAATACATGCTGTATTCAAATGCGAGGCAACATGCATATTTGTAGTGGCAACCGTTACTTTAAAAATCTTTGATTCTTATTGCATTCTCTAATAAGTCTTGGCATTCTTCTTGCCTGTTTTTGTCAGCTTTTGAATGTTGAGCTGTTACCTACAGGAAGTTTTCCAAGACAACTTTCTAAGGGAATAACTAATTTGTTGATTTATTGTGTAGTCATAGAGCTATGTTGTTTTGTTGGTTTTTTTTCAGAAGCTTTTTAGCACTTGAATAACTTCTCCAAATCACAAAACAAGTTCTTCCATTCTATGCAAATTCTACTTAAAATTTTCCAGCAAATCCGCTTGACATCATGTTGAAATTAGTTCTATTGCAGAGAAATAGCAATTTGCTTGCAGGGTTTAATATTAAAGGAGGAGTGGGCCATTCAGGCATAAATCAGAGAAATCAATTAGAGCTAGGACTCATGTCATTTCAAACTTCAGGAGAACAATTGCACTGAGAGTGTGAACTTCTCTGATAAGAAGGTTTCCTATGTTCCCAATAGAATTCCAGTTTTTCCTTAAACATTTCCACTGTTTTTTGATATGAAGACAATTTTTTGTTTGTTTCTTTCTAAGTTTCATCTCTTAGCTTCTGTATGTGTGCTGAAATCTGGGGACTGTATTTATATTATATAAAGGTAATTGTTTTGCATTATCCATTATTCATTTGATCCTTAAACAGGAGGATGACCGGAAACATCATTGAGAAAACGTCTTAGGCTGAAGAAACGGTCCTGTCCTCTAAAATGGAAAATATTTATTTACATTAGTACTGGCCTTAAAATTTTGCTGTCACTTTTCAGGTTAGAGGCCAAGGTACAGCTGATACATGGTAGGAAACAACTTCCAAGCAACACTCTAAAGATTTGAAAGAAAGAGCATAAAATTAATCTAGATGTAGTGCCATCTATTGTCCTGATGTCGGTTCCTGCAGTACCATCCAAATCCATTGGGATCTAATCATTATCCCTTCATCAAAGGAAAAGATAAATCCTTCATGATGAGAGAAATGGGGCATCCACAAGAGCTGTGCTATATTGTCTTCTGGCTAACTGGCTTCTTAAAGTTGGGGCCAGGTGAAGGATTCATATGTGTATACTAAGAGCTTGCCTGCCCAGTTTCACCCTGCAGAAAATCCCTTGCAGGTAGAGCTGGCCTTTCACCACACCTGAGCCTATGTCAGGATCAGTTGTTTGCCTCCTCTTCCTCCAGCACTGCTAAGATGGTACCAAGGCCTGTAGGTTTGGTTTTTCTTTTGCTTCCTTAGTCTGTCTGATCTAATCAGGCTCCAGGAGAGAAGTTATTTGAGGTTATTCCTCTGCATGGGGTCTTTTATATACTACAGTTTTAAGATGTCCCTGAAAAAGCCCCACCACATAATGGTTTGCTTTACAGTTAAAAAAAAAAAATGTTAAGGAGGTAGTTTAATTTTTCCCACTAAGTAGAGCACTTAGCATGATCTCACTTACTTAAGGTAATTATAGGCATGGTGCCTATTCAGCTTCTTGCTTCTTTAGAAAAGCTATAAATTAATTCAAAGATAAAAGTGTACTGCAGTTACATATGATGGGTACTTAATGCAGAATCCTTAGTACATTTGTACATTTTTCAAGTTCTGTAGCTAACTCTCAACCTTCCAATGTCTTATCCTATATCTAGCAAAAGTTGCAAAGTGGTTGTGGTAAGTGAAAATGTTCCTAATGTGATATGGTCTTAGGATACTCAGCAGTCTCTGTTCACTATATTGTGTGGTGTGCTCTAATGTAAGTCTCAATCTTTCTTCAAAGCAGAGGGTAACCAAGTGAGCTTTTTCTTTCTTCACTGAAGAAAGAAGACACCTGATTTTTTGTGTATGCACAAAAAAATGGCTCTGCCTTACAGTAAGAGATAACTTGGTGAATTAGATTTATATATTGCTATTAAAAAGCTAACCACATATGTAGTGTACAAAGGTATAAATGTAAAAAAAGGCAGGGGAGGATAAAGGAGGAGGGAGGTGCAGGTAGCAAAAAAAAAGGTTATTCTGGATCTACTAATTTCTCAAAGGTGAATTTAAGCTTTGAGGCTTATACAACAAGGTTGCCCCTTTCAGCTGCATATTTTTCTGTTTAAAACTCTATTGCTGGAATAAAAATTAGGTTATATAGAATGTTATATACTAGGAACTGAAAAGAAGAGAAAGCTCACCCAGTGAGCTTTCAGTGAGTAGTCAGGAGGTGTTTGCACAGCCAGCATCTGGAAAAGATTGGGTTCCTATATACATGTTACAGATCTTATTGCAGACTCCACCTGTAATCAGTCTGTAAGATGAGCTGGGTGCTTGGTGTCACAGCTGTTCATCACTGCTCTGGTCCTCCAAGCTCTACTTTGCCATGCCAGTGCACCACGCCTATCAGCTTGCTCCAGCAGGCTGCCATGCTGAAATGAATATCAGCTGACCACCTCAAAGTGCAGTATTACAGTGGAAATGTACATCTCACACAAGGGAAGAATTACCCACTGGTTTCTTGGTTAAATGTCGTGACAGAGGAGGCCCTGTTTAAAGTACAGCATTGGCACACCTTAGACAACAGTGGGAAATGGAGCCATTTTAAATGCTTGCTTTGAACATTTGCACCCAGGACACCTTCTTGGAGAGCCCTACAGCATAAGGCTACTGTAGCAGCAGCACCAGAATGGCCAGTTGGCATCTTATGGCTCCTAATCCTGTCCATAGTTGTAAGATGGAAACAAAACACATGCCTATGCATTACATTTCAGTCCTAAATTTCATTAGAACAGCATATTTGGGAGTTGATGTGAGATGCTTTGACACCATCTACACTTCATTATTTTGTTGCAAGTGTTGTGCTGTAGGAAGTTTCCAGAAGGTGGCAGAAATTAAAATGTATTAGGATATAAGAGTAACAAATTATGACAGCCCAAGAAGAGGTCAGAATGAGGCACTGACATTTTAAAGCATATGTTCACATGTTTTGAATGTTTCTTGTGAGTAATAAAACTGATACTTATCCCTGCTGGCTGCTAATGCTCTGGATCTATTTTTTCATGAGCATAGCATAATGAAGCTATGTGCTCTAACTTCAATAACTCTTACCTATCATTCTTATTTTCCCATGTGCATTTCAGTCATCTGAAGCATTTTTTGTACTTTTAGTTCTTTATCTGTAGTTTTCTTTGCAGGTAAAATTAATTATGCATCCTGGGCTTTACTAAGCAGTCAAAACCTGACAGCACATGCTACATCATTTTCATTCAATTAAATCCCATTGAGAGCCTTGGTGCAAAATATGTGACCTCATGTTTCACTGTTGGGTAACTCCAGGATTCTCAAATACTAACCTTTTATGACCCTACTGTTATAAATGTTGTTCTATTTTCCCAATTTATCAAACAACAAGATTAAATGTAGCAGCAATTTTTTAATAATAACAATTATAAATAGATACAATTGAAGTATTGGAGATGAATACAATCCAAATGCATATATTTGAGAATAGACAAAATTTGACGGTAAGAAATTTAGTATAATTGAG
>VXBI01013119.1:15114-60126 GCA_013397375.1 Toxostoma redivivum
TGCACCTAGGTGAGGAACACAAATGGTTAGGAACAAGCAATATGTTACAATTAGTGAAGCTCAAGGAGGAAAGCAAAACACTGAGGTCTTCCAAAAGCATTTTGCAGTGAAGACCCCAAACTTGTGTGTAATTTTCTTGAATTAAATGTCTGTCAGAGGAACTTGCAAATTCACTATCTGTGCTGGAAAAACAAGCACAAAGAAAGACATACGATATGGACCACACAAAGCAAGGAAATCAAAGGAATATTTTTAAACCATCTCAGTGATTTAAGAGTTATTGCCATCATCTGGAAAAATGACAGACTTAAGAGACTAAAACTTTTTGCACAGCAGCAAGACACTGGTTCCTAAGTGCCTACAGACCCCTGCCTGCAAAAACATCAAAATGGAATTCAGAGTAAGTGTCCAGAGCACAGGACATTGGGATGTCACCAGGCCACAAGCCTGGACTCAAATATTTTCCACCTCCTCTTTGTCACCCTGCACAAGATGCATCAAAGGCAGACTTCAGCTAGCTCTGCAAAAATCACTAGTTTGCCATAAGAGGCTGCAAAATGTAGCAAGATGAGTGCTTGAGTCCTCTTAGAGACTTCCTAAGGCCAAAGTAGATGGTGCTTGTGATGTATGAAAAATAAACTTTCATAGCATTTTTGTGCTAATTCCTGGTCTGTCCACCCCTTTGGATAAAGTATCATGTGTGACAGTTTAGGGGCAATTTTACCGACTCCCATGTAAAGAAAGTGGAAAATGTGAAACATTCTCTTTCTGCCTCTTTAATGTCACTTTTGGTTTTCTCTTCCCATTAGCAAATTTTGCTGTTTGACAATTGAGACAGCTCTGTTTAACAACACCCTGGTCTGGTTTCATGGGAGATATGCTGGAAAGAAACACCTGAAAACAACATGTCAGACAATTACACTCAGTTCTGAATCAATCAAAGCTCTCCTTCAAAATAAAGGGATGGGAAATTGTCCATCAGTCTACACTGCTTCTTTCATTTTCCCCACTGCTTTTGGCTTTAGAGATTGGCCAGGAGCATCTCTTCATCTGCTCGTATTGTCTCATCATGAACCCTCTGGCGGACTTCATTTGATGCAAGAATGAGACTTACAGTTTAGCTCCTTGACAAGCTTTATATTAAGCCTGCTGCTTCTATGAAAATGCAGAACTCCACCAAGACACTCAGGTCTCATCTTTGCACTCTGCTCTCCAGCCAGCCTGAGTGGCAAACTTTGCAAAACATCTTCACAGCAGATCTGTGACCAGGGTCAAGAGCACTGTCCTTTCAAACAGACAGTCTTTGGACAATTTTAAAAGCTGAGCTTTGTACTCTCACTGCAGTGAATGGGCTTGAAAACTGCTGAGCTGAAAAGGAGATTTTTTTGACACATATTGCACATTAACACAGATGTTCACCCACAGTAGCAGCTTGGCAGTCAGCGAGGAGATGAGAGAAATGATGCTAGCACTTCTTCATAGACAAATTGCAACAGCAGGTCTCTCTTCTGGCAATAGGGACACCAGGTTCGCACAGAAACAGAGGAGAAATCTGTGTCACAGATCAAGTACTGCTTTGCACTCACAGCTTAGCAACAGTTGAGCACTGGTAATGATGTGCCACAGGATGTGTAGAGCATCCACTTTAACAACCAACTGTGACTGTTTTTAAGAAGGTAGATAAACAGCTTCAATGCAAAGTAAAATCAGTGGAAAAATGAAATTAACAATATCCAGAATTCAGAGCACTTCTATCCTAAGGCCAGGATTCAAGGTCAGCATACCTGAAAATTTCTCCATTTCTTAACTAGGTCAAAAGAACTTCTTTCTTTTTCTCTTTATTTTGTTAAATGAAAAAAAGGAGCCAACAGAAAAAACATTTTGCCTAGGTCTCTTACTGTTTTGGATCTTGATACAAATGTGTTTTGCATGGGCTCTTTCTCTTATCCCAGGCTAATTTCTTGTAAACCAGCAAATTACTGAAACTTCAGCAGAAACAGAAAGCTGTATCATTGTGATTCTTGTGACTTTCTGATGAAACTTACAACATATCCGTACATTTAAGGAATGTTGCTTATATTTAAGCAAGAAGTCAGTTTCCACACCAAACATGGACAGATTTTAGTCACAGTATTACTGAGAGGAACATGTGTTCCTGTAGTTCCTGAGATCTCAGATGTCCTGTGCTGATGTTTCCTACACATCTGCTGCAAAGATCAAAGCAGTAAAAGGTGAAGTTTCTGTCTTTTTCTGCAGAGTGAGGTATCATAAAGACAGTAGGGAGGGGATAGGAGCTAAATAAGTCACATAACTGCCTCCTAGTTGATGGACAGAGCAATGGAAAGAGGAGCTGTCTTTCCTCTGTGCCACCTACACCTTCCTGTGATAAGCAGTCAACACACAAATATCTGCCATGGGCTGTGCATCATAGGTGTAAATCAGAAGTCCCACATGGTGGTACAAAGATAAGGACTTGATCCTTTGCTGGGTTGCAGGAACAGTCATTTATCTGTCCTGAGTCTGATTGTCAGGGGCTGGGGAACAGATCCTTGAAACACAATTTTTCAATTAATTTTAAGGTCTCCACCTTCCTCCCTTCTTTCAGAATTCAGTTGTAGTTTACATATAAACAACCAGGAATTTAATTTCAAAGTGGAAGTTACCCAGTTTTTCTACACAGCACCAAACTACTTCATTGGGTAATTTCTTACTCTGTCACACAATGAAATAATGGCACACTGGCTCCATCCACCCTTCAGTTCAGCCTGTTGTGAAATTATCAGTCTTATTTCTCTGAAACAACACGTGGAAAGAAATGTGCAATGAAATTACACTGGTACTCTTTGAGTGATCAGTGGTACTAAGTAGAAGAAGTGAGGCAATGTGGCCATTCAGTGCATCCTCTGTTTCAATTTAATAAATTAATCCAAAGGAGATTAAATTGTATTCTGCCTGTATTTTTCCAGGTTTTTTTCAACCGAGGTACCATTTCCTAGGTTTTAACCTAAATTCATGCTTATTACTTCCCTTCCCGCACCTTCTCGCACCTTCCCTTTCCGGAACTTCCCGCACCTTCCCGGAACTTCCCGCACCTTCCCGGAACTTCCCAGAACTTCCCTTCCAGGAACTTCCCTTCCCCTTCCCTCCCCGGAACTTCCCGCACCTTCCCGGAACTTCCCAGAATTTCCCTTCCCGGAACTTCCCTTCCCCTTCCCCTTCCCCTTCCCTCCCCGGGACTTCCCTTCCCTCTCATCTCTTTTCCTTTCTTCTTTTTTTCATCCACGTAATGGAGAAAATGAGGCTGAAAAATATGGAGGTATGTTCAAGAATGACTTGGCTGGAAGAGGTCCAATGGAGGCAATTGAGAGGGGCTAGAGTACTCCCCCTGCCAAAATAGACTTTGGGATGTGTTTGGTTCAGCTGGGAGCAGGAGCAACTCTGGGCGTTTACTCACACCCCAGTGCCCACGGTTTGGGGATCAGCAATGCTTGCAGGAGATGGAGAGATGGTGGTCATGATTCGAAACAGGAGAGTTTGTAACTAGATATGCATGATGGAGAAAAACACTGTAAGAATTATTAGATATCGGAGCAGGGTCCAGAATGGCAGTGAAGTCTCTCTTGGATGTGGTTTTCAAGAACTGACTTGAAAAACTCTGTTCTGAACTATTAAGTGGTTGCTTTGAACAGGAGGTTGGACTAGCCTCCCTCCTGAATCATTCTAAGAATACACATCAGAATCAAGTGAACATTTTTTTCTCAAAGACGAAAATAAAATACACTGTACAGGCTCCTGTAGCCTTGACTACAAGATATTCAAGCACATTTAATTTCTCATTACCACCTATGCTCACAGTCAATTGTAAAAATTACTAAAGAGCAAACAAATGCTCCTCATATAAACACGGTATGCAGTTGTTTAAGCTCATGTATGGACTCCACTGGAATGGCTTTGAGGGCTGACCTCTGCCTTGGTCTAAGCCTCCACAGTATAAATTTAAATTTGCAAGGCTTTTGCCAAGGCACTTGTCCCAGAATCTTAGGACTGTCTGAATCTCTTCAGGCAGCAAAATTCTCAAGCTTCTTCAGTCTGAGTCCTTAGCTGATATTTTACTGTTGAAACAGGCATGCAGTTTCTTTGCTGTTCTCAGGTTGTATGAAGTGATACTCTATAAACAGTGATTGTTCTAAACCATCTTGTTCAATGGGAGTGGCAGATACTGCTTCAATACCTCAGTGAGCAGCTGCCCCAGAGCACTGTGAAATGCCTTATGCTGGGCTTGATTTATCTGGTATAGCATTAGAGCTACTCATTCACTGCAAAATCCAACATCAAGCCTAAGTTTTGCAAACCCAAAATTTGTGATGTGAGGTTGTGACTTGAACTGCACCCATTTCTTTCACTGAAATATGGTTAGTTTCCCACTTTTGCTCTGAAATGGGAAGGTCACTAGCTAGAATCAGTAAAGGCTCAAATACAAGGAAAGTTTGCAGAGCCTCTAGGAGTTGAGTACACTCTGTAAAAATTATAGTCATTTATGTTTGTTAACGGCGCTAAGGATGTTGCACAAACTTGTAGGAAATTTCCATGCAGGGCATAGAACAGCGCTCCTCCCACCACCTTGTGTTTTTATTGTAGCTCTCACAGGACACAAACTGTTACAAAATGACCCAGAGCTGCAGCACAGCACAGCAGCCTAAGCGATTGATGCCTCTGTTAGCTCCAGCGCCCCGGCCCTCCTTCTAGGTGAAGGTCAATGAAAAGAATGAATTAGCTCATACCTGTGATTTGGGAGAAGATATTTAAAATACAATCTGGTAAAAAAACCTGAAAGCCACTACAAAAGTTTAAACAGTATTTGCTGTGTTTATGATTTCTCAAGCTAATTTCAAAACAGAAGGGGATGAAGGGTAGGGGAGTAGCTGACTCAGGTTTTGATTTTTGAGCTCTCACAAATAGCAGTATGCTTTCCAAGGATTTTGGTCCCTATTCCACCATCAAAATAAAACACCCACATTTTTGAAACTGCTCCATCATCATCCTGCCACATGTTCTTTGAAAACATAGAAAAATGGTGTTTTCTACTTGTTTTGCTAGATATAGAAAATAAATCTGAACACTTTGGTTTTAACCAAACAAATGGGAACTTGGCATTCTGGGATATATAAAAATTTTCACATAGATTCAGTTGGGATTTTGTTATCATTTCTGTGCTTCTCCCATTACCTAGTGAAACTGAAAATGTTAAGAGAAAGACACTTCCAGCCTGTGAAGGCCAAATCTTTACTGGCAGAATTACTCATTTGGGAGGTTTTGGGAGAGAAGCAATTGTGGCTGTTTGGTATGACTCTAAGGCCACACGTCACTATGGCAAACACAGTCAAATGATGGGGGGTTGTTTTCCATTGCATCAAGAACTGATTTATCTCTGAGCTGTTTGTGTCTATTTCTCTGGAAATTTGCTAACATGTAACTCAGGAAACTGGTACATGCTGTTATTCAAAGAATTCTTATTTTAAAGTGCTTCCTCCACTTTAAAGTGGCATCCACTTCATGTCTCAGCAGATTCCTGCTCTGTGGACCTATCCTCCTTATGTTAACACTCTGCCCTGATCCAATAGGGGTTCATTAGTACCCCATGCAGATAGTTTAAATTATTTTAATGGTGAAAGGCATGAGCAGTATTAACTTTTTCACAATTCAGTGGATAAAAGTTGAATTAACTTGCCAAAGTGGCTCTAATATACACACATGCAGACATGACAATAGCTCAGTTCAACCAGGGGTGAAAAGGAGGCCTTGGTGCAGCACCTGTAGTAGGAGATACCAAGACAATATTGTATATATCAGGGCAAAGACAATAACTGCACTTTCTGGGTCCACTTTCTCCTACTTATGGGAAAGGCTACCATTACCTCGGAACAACACAGCTTTGATTCCTGGACAGAGCTGAGATGGGCCCGCAGTGCTCATTCCTTCCATTGGATCTGGCCCCAGTGGGCCAAGAACATGCCATTTCAATTTAGATGCAGGTAATATAACTCTGAAAGTCAGGTTCACTAGACCTCCACAAGTGATGCAGATATCTCCCTGAATGAACTAACACCCTAGGAAGACTTGGACTGTGATGCCAAGTCCCACACACAGATCTGCCTTCCACACACTGACTGTATGTTGTCTTCTTGTCCACTTTTTCTCAGACATCATGAGTCTCTCCAAGATATCTGGCATCTCTAGAAAGGACAGGACTGTTTTGCCCTTGTCAGCCTGCCTGGTGGGAGAGAGGAAGTGGTGGGAGGTCTGTATAGGAGTGGTACAGCAAGTCCATTGTCTCTGTTTCATTCTGCTTTACGATTTCTGAAGGGCACCCAAAAGGGGGTTTCCCCTGACTAATGCATAATCCTAGCAATTTAGGAAGCAAAATGTCTTATTACACCCTTATGTTGGAGGGTTTCAAACCTGGAGGAGGAGCTGCACTAGTTCAATGCAAGCTTGAGAAAAAGTCCTACCAGATAACAATGTTCCTCCTTTACACCTTTCTGAGTGAAATTAATATTAAACCACTGGACTCATGTGGTGGAAAATTGACTGGGTCTCCGCTAGTTTACTTTTGTACCTATAATCAGCTACTTCAAAAGAAATTTATGAAGGAATACAGATCTCCCAGTTGCTGTCTTCTGTCTGAAAATGAAGCTAATCATGTGTACCTTCTAGCAGGTTTTTTGCCAGAATTTCAGAATACAGATTGAGGCATGCTTTGGTTTTAATCAGCTCCCAGAATTATTTGAACCTAATTTTTTTGCTGAGGCCTCACCTTTGTAGTAGTGCAAATAAATTAGTCATTTATATCAATTTTTTAATTTCTTGAAGACAGTAAAAGTCTGTGCAGAAAATAAGGAGATGGTCCCGTGCTTCTCACCCTTACCTCTGTGTCCCCAGCTGTTTGTTGACATCTTATACCAACTCTAGTGCTTATGTACATATGACCAGACAGATCAGGGAGCTGATCAGCCTTAAAAGTTAGAACTTACAGTCTACCAGAATAATTTTTCAGTGTTGGTCCTTTGTCACATTATTTCGCTTTTCCCTTGCTGTCAACAGAAAAAAAAAAAAAAGCAGAAGGGCAATACAGCCACTTTAGAAACAGATTGCTGGATATCAGTAATTATCCTTCACAAATAGAATGACTTCAAATTCCTTCGTGCCAAGGAACATAAATAATTCCTGCTATTGAAAACCCATTTGCTTTCCTTGATTATTTTATACACAAATTGCATATGTGTGAATTGGTCATAGTGGTTAGAGTTTTAGGCCTCACTTTAGAGCAATATGGGTGTGCGCTTTTTGCTGTAGTGTGTGCAGTCCTTGGAGTACCCAAAACTATATCTACATCTGTCTCCTCAAACTCATATCACTTTTACAGCATGTGCTTGGAAAAGAAAGTAGCACTGTCATACTCCTAAACACAGCACGGTAATCTGCCCCACAGTTCCCAAGTAGGAGCAAAGTGGAAGATTCTACTGGCTGACAAAGATTATCTTCTGTTTCCTGTTTTAGGGAAGAAAAATGAGCAAAAATAAAGGTCATCTGTGTTTATATTAACTATACAACAGTTCCACAATGTTTCGTAACAAACTTGGGTCATTATTTATCCACTTGTCCTTTATATCACAGCTTTGAACTCTGGGTTTGCTTATCATGATATTTCTAAAATCCGTAAACAGTCAGGGAGAAGTATTCTAGTTTTCTAAATAGAGCATTAGGTCATTTTATTATCAGAGAAATATAACACTGCCCATCTGTTGTCGTTTCACATGTGGAACAGCAGGCAGCCTCCTCCTAACCGTTAATTATTTCATGGAAGTCACTGCAGCAACTTTGCAATAAGGGCTCAGTTTCATTTCTGTTCTTTGTGATAGCTTTCCCCACAGCCATCCGTGAAGTGTGGGTAGTGCTGCACTAAGAAAACACCCATTCACGCAAATCCCAGCTAACAACACACTCTGGGTACAATTTCCTTCGAATGTTTAAATTTTGTAATTGGAGCAAAGGTAGAGTTTAGTTTTTTGCTAAGGGCTTTAATTCATCTCTCGGTTCAAAATCAAGTTTGCAACTTCCATGAAGCCTCTGGAAAAGGTAAAATCCTTTGCTTCCTAATCCTGGGATATCATTACCTATTAGATCACTGTACTGCTTCCTGCAGCAAGATGTCTCTCTTGTTACTCTCATATACCATAAAATACAGGAGAACTGCAATGAGAAATAATAATTAACTACATCCCAAAATCTTAAGTCCCTTTGTGGTTCACTGAAAACATATTCTTCCATGTCAGAAGGTGAAAAAAATGTTGAGGTAAACAGGTTCAGTTACAAAGTAAACAGAAATCCACTGTGGTTAGAAGCCCCTCTCAGCAGGCATTGTATTTCTGTAAAGTATCTGGGCAGAGCTTAGCAAAGTTTTCTATTTCTTGCAAGTGCAGTACAGTAGTGCAGAAACAGAAGATGTTATTTCATACAGATAAATACAATTAAGGAGTTATCAAGTGGTTTTGTCCCCTCTTGAGCAAAAGAGCAAATTGCATGTGAACTTACTGCAACCTCATATGAAGTGAGCCCCTCATATACTATTCTTCTCATCACCTTCCCTATGCAGTATCAGCTTCTTCAGGCACATCCTGTGCCCTGAGAATTCATTACTCCCACCACATGAATAACTTAGTGTGCATCAAACACCAAACTGTGCATCAGGATGTGGTGCTTCTGTGTCTGTCTAAGCGTCATAAAGGTTAACATTGAAAATGTCTAGCAAAACTCAATTATCAGGTTACTCCTACTGGAAGTGTAAAATAAGACACAGCTTTGGGGTACCACTTGAGTCTCTGTGGGGCCTCTTTTCTTTTCAGGATGTCTCAGAGAACATTATACTTTGCAACACACTGGGGCTAGCCTGGGCCATGGAATTTTCTGGAACATCGGTGGTGTCCCTTTGCTGGGAAGATGATGTTGGGTTGGAGGTTTCTTTTTGGTTTTAGTTTGAGCATAGATTTTCCAGGACTTTTCCCTGGCAAGACTGTAACCTTCTAGGGAATTGTGATATTTAAGAAGTCCCAAACCTCTTTTAGGCATCCTCTAAGAATTTTTTCAGCAGAAAGTAGTAGGCATGGAAAAGAAAGACTGAAAAAGATTTGATGGGCCAGCATAATTCCCCAGACAATATTACAAGAAAGCTTGCAATAGAATGATTGTGTTACTATTATACAGACTTTACAAAGGAATGTAGACCCAAGTGGACCAGTTGGACTAGGGTAATTTTTCTTTAAAGAGCAGCTGGGTGGGAATATGAATATTCCAAGTTTGTATCAAAATATATATTAGCTATACATAAGTGAACCTACATCAGGACATAGCTTTGTATATTCTAATGCAGTAAGGATAACTTCCTTTGTTGCTTTATACAAATAAATCACATGCATGATCAATACAACAAATAAGGTACGTGAAAAAATCATGAGAAGAAGTTTGGAAAACCGCACTCACTGGGAAACAACACAGGTCCTCTCATGAAGAAATGAAGGGGATGGAAACCAGAAGACAGGTGACTTTGGATTTGCTCTACAGTTGTGAAGTGTCCCCTGGGAAATGGATGCACCATCTTCTCCTTACTGCAAAAGGAGGAGTGTGCTCCTAGCTTGAGGAAAGGTGAGAATTACAATGAGACTCAGCCCTGTGCAAGTACCTCAGACAGATTAGCCTGGGTTGGCTCCCTATTCATACTGCCTCATGCTCACCTACCATGGGTAAAATTTGAGCTAGATGCTGGTTTACTCCATATGCATCCTTCCATGACACCACTGATGTACATGCTTTCAGAAGCCTGTCATAATCACTGAGAATTTTATGAGCAGGGACTTGACCAAAAAGGAATTTTACTAGGAAAACTATTGTCTTCTCTGAGGTCTTACGGTAGATAACTCTTTTGTCCCTGTGAGTATAAATAGTTTTCAATGTGAAGACTGCCTGAGTTGCTTCAATGTCCTAGAGAAGAAGGATCTTGTATTTTTTTTTTTTAATTTATGTAATTCGCAGTGGCCCATAACTGTTTGCATGGGCTTGGACCACTTTTAATGTATCAAAAAACATAGCAATGCACAAATTAAATGCAAGTTTAGATTAAATAGTTTTATTTTCTTTTGCTTTGACATGTGTGCATGTGGCTGTGATTAAGGCTTCACATGGACCAGGGTGCAGGTGAGATGACTTCTAAGCGTGTTAGTACTATAAAACATATTCCATTCTTAATTATAATACCCCACAAGCAATGGCTGCATATTTCATATAGCAGCAAGGACAACTGCAAAATTTGTGCTATATTTGGATAGTGCATTACTTTAAACTACATGCCACTGCAAACACATTTAATGTCTCCTTCTTTTACTTTCCCTGTCTCAGATCAGTGTGTCTTTCATCCAAAGTTTGTTACATGTTACAGATGTTTTTTATCCTTAATCTTGACTCCACCTTATTCACATCAGGCTGTGCTTGTTATCATACCAACTGTACAATACAATTTAATTATGAAAGTTTAGCCCTGAGATCTTTGCTGGCTCTCTTAAATGTTATGTTTTCTCTTAATGATGTAGCTAACAACTATTCAGGTGTGAATTACCGGATGTATCTCTGTCCATTTCACAAAAGGCCAGCTTGCCTCTAGAATGCTTCCCCCCAAAAAGTGGATTCTCAGCAGAGGAACTAATTCTACCATGATTTTCCACCAGGAGATGTCTGTGCTTAACCCTATCCTCTTCTTAGATCACTGTTACACAGCTCTGTATCAGCAGAAGCGTGACTTCCAAAGATGGGAGTACTGGTAAAGGCAAGCAAAGTTTTTCCAGCAATCTTACATTTCTAATCTTCTAAGGGGACTTTATGAAACACGTAGTAAGTATATAATAAAATATATATAAAGTAATAGAGCACCAATAAAGTAAATTGGAGTAAGAATGAGCTACGTTCTTGCAGGTAAGCAAAGGGACTATAAAATGGGAGGAAACAGAATGAAGGTCACCAGTTTTTTATCAGAAATCTTGTCCAGAACTCTAAATCCATTTTTACAATGTGGAAATGAACTCTCCAGGATGTGCTTTGGGAGTGCTCTAGGGCAGAGGTATTTTGGAAAGAGGTGATAATGGCCTTAAAAGGGCAGTGATGAGATTGTGGAACTCCTGTGTGGGGGTTCTGGAAAAAAAAGATATATTTGAAAAGCAAAGAAAACAAAAGCTCCCAGAAAATGTGAGCAGCTAAGCTAATTGTAGACACTTAGAAAATGGAAAGATGTTTCCTTTTTTCCTTTTTTCCTTTTTTTTTTTTTGTAAATAGGAGCTTTTATAATCTGACTTCTGTTCAAGGAAACATATAAGGAAATATGTCTGGATTTCTGTGTTTGTTGTGTGCACTCTTCACAATCACAGCCTACAAACCTAAAATAAAGAAAATCACTGGAAGGCAAACCCAAAATATTCCAAAATACTGCTTATCAGTCATTAGGAAGTGCCCTTTTTTCGTGGGTGGATCCATACTGCCATTTCTGGTTTTGCCCATCCATTAAATAGAAGCTTAGGAAATACTCAGGTATCCAACAGACAAAGACATCAGCTAGTAAACACAAGTACAACCATATCTCTATCAGACTACATACCTGATCAGATTCCCTCTGAAATCCATATTTCTTGTTCCAGTTAACACTCATCATCTGGAAGTAGCAGCTGTGAAAATTGTGCTATATGTAAGCTTTCAGAGATAGCTCTTTATCTGAATCAACTGCAGGAATAATTTCTTTGTTTCATGTTTTGTTTCAAGGAATCAAAGAAAAACCTAGAAGACTCTGAATTCGCTGTGAAATATCTCCATACTGTTAGTCACTAGGATCTACAGCAACACCCATTGTTTTTTTCTAAAGCTGCTGAGAAACTAGACAGAGGGTTTTTATTAAAATTAGAAATGTGTATGCTTCCTTTCTGCAGTTGTGGTTATTTTTTTCCTGGCTTTCATTGCTTTCCTATTATATTTATTGCAGGACTGCCCTGCTCTTTATAACAGTGCCAGTTTTGTCTTGAGCAGTGATGAGATTGTCTGTTGCCCTGATGTTTGGTGAAAATTAATGATATCCTAAAGTGAATCTTGCTTTATACTCCACCTATATTTGCTACTGAATGCTGGAAAGCATGGTTTGTGAGAGACCTGAAATCTTTGAGAGGAAAGCACAATCTTGCACAGACAGTTTTCCTTGGTTGGTATAGCATCTTTCTGTGATCTCTAGGACTCACATCCCATTATGTACTTTGGCAGGCATCTTGATGTGAGCTGCTCTGATGGATAATGGACTTCAATTTAGTGCCAGAAGCAAACAGTAAACAGGAACAGGGAGAAGGTTCTAGAAAGCAACACAGTGCTGTTTCTGAAAGTTGCTGTCCAACATCTCACCTGCTTTACCTGTCCAGAAAGAGCTATCATTCACAAAATCTTTATCACCACTGTCTTTCCTGAGCTTTAGCAGCTCTTGGGACACTTAGTAAAAACCCTGCAGTATACTGAAAAAGCCAGAAGAAATCTACAACACTGAGTCTAGAGTTAATTTCTTGAATTACATTTGAAAACTGCCATTTAGTCAGCAGAAGATCTTGGTGCAGGAGCCATATCCTTGTCTTTCTCTTCCTTCACTTAGGCCAACAATTAATCATGGCACAAGAGGTAAATTAGTGGGGGATTTCAGTGTAAACTTTGCTGGTGGATTGGTAAACATTTCTGGTATTGTTGCAAATAACCAACACAAGTGTAAGGAATGGAAGTTTAGCTTTAGGCCTGTATGTTTACCATTATGATTTTAAACTGTTTATAAAAAGAGGAGTGCTTTAAATGTTCCTGAGGAGATGGGCAAAACCACAGGGCTGCTAAGGGTTTAACTGAGATAAAGTGTTTGCCTTAAAATTCAGAGAAACATGGTCATTTTGCAGGCATGGTTTGTCATTTAAAACATTGCTGTTGACATTGTGTTGTGACACCAGCCTAAAACATTTATGGTAACTCCAGAAATGAGGTGTATTAGAAGCTGGAAGGCAACATCTGGATTCTTCCTTATTGCTGTGTCCTCAAGCAGCTAATTCAGAGTTTTCCATGNGTGAAAGTGTCAGTTTTCATGGTGAGCAGTAAAACATTGACTGGGGTTTTCCACTAACTAAGCCACTGGCTATAAACTAGGTAGACTTGGGTGCTGTTCTCCTGGAGGCTGGGAACTGAACGTGCCACCTCCCACATGTCTGCCAAGACACCTGGCCTGGCAGCTGCCTTCCATGTTGGAGACTTTGGAGTCTGTAACTCAAATTCTTCCTCTGCATGAGAGGGGTTAAAACAGCCCTTATCACCATCAAGAGGTCCTCCAAGAGATTAGAAACATGTTCTCGTTTGAGATTATTTTCTATCCTATTTAATCCTGCAGACTAAATTAGGAATCTCTAACTGGATTATACAGTGCTAGTACAAGACAGAAAAGACCTTGGTTCCAGTCACTGTTCCAAGGTATTTTTAAACATCCGGTGAGGTTTGGCGCCCTGACTTAGGATTTGTAAACATGTGATGTTGGCAAGTAAGAAATCAAGCTTTGCTGCCAAAACAGGTGGGGAAGGGCATTAGAAAGACAAAGTCCCTCACCTTAGTGGAAAGGATCTTCACAGCTCTGGTCAGCCTCCACTCAACAGCAGTTCACAGTAGCCTGGTGTTACCTGAGGAGGAGCTTTCATCTTGAGACCTTACAGAGGAAAAGGATAAATACCTAGCTAGTGACTGTGACAGCCTGAAGTTAAAAATAAATAAAATAATTATTTGTTACTTTGTAAAACTGAGTGCTCCAAGAATGCCTTTCAGGCTGACATCAGTGCTCATTAGCAAAAGGAACACAAGGACAGATGTAAACAAGACAGCTGTCTTCACCTGAGAGCTCTCTCTTACTTATTAACATGCTGATCTGATTGCTTTTTCTGTTAGGATGGTACCAAGGAGGCTGTCTGGCCACAGTAAATTGTAGAGCTCTAAACTGCCAATGAATTACATCTCCTTGAAAAATCTTTAAATAGAATAGACCAAATATGAAGGAGAGGGCAAACATCCTTATCCTATGTCATTGGTTTTGCTCTTTAACCCTGTCTTCTCCACAGTTGGATCTGATGCCTGTCCTTTTCTGCATGTGCTGCTCAAAAGAGACCATGTAATTTTGTGTGACTTTCATGTGCGGGTGGCTGTAGCCTCTCTCACGCTGCCCTGAAATCAGCCCTTACCAGCTGGTGTTTTGCTGTCAGCAAAGATCTTTCTGGATTGTACTGCTGAGGAGTCTGCAGTCTTCACTGCGTTTTTCTTTCCTTTGTCCCTGTGCCTCAAATACATTTTAGAGGGCTATTTCCCAAGATTTTGACCAGCACACAACCCATTAAACCTCCTCAGTACCGCAAGTGCTCTGTTACTGAAGCAGTACGTAGGAAAATACATTCCATGTCATGGAGCATCTCCCATGAAATAAGGAAAATGTTGATGAACTGGAGAAGGAAGATGCCTTTAATGCGAACTGTTTGAGGTATACATGACCTCTGCCAAGTTCCTGGAGGAATTCCTCTGATTTAAAAAGCCTGTCAACGAGTGCCTTCTGAATAACCTGGAGCTTGCTAGGGACCATCTTGGATGGAAAATTCAGTTTAGTCTCTATCATATAGGTACTTTTCTAGTCTTTATAAATTATTTTGATGTAGGAGTAGCCCTTCAAGACCATGCTACCTGGGCCAGTATTTAGATTGAGCAGTTAGATTTTACTTTTCAGCTCTGTCTCCAGCCCAGATAAGGGGCTTTGGTAGTAATTGAGTGGTTTCTAGCTGCTGTAAATGTGGGGGGTTATTTGAGTTGCCAAGCTTACTTTAGCTGATGAGCTGATGAGGAAGAACTATCAGTGTGGTTATAAACAATCAGTCATAAACATATAGCTAACATCTACCTAGAACACAGACTTCTGACCTGAAGATACTGCTGAGATCACAGTCAAACCCAATAGCAATATGTTTGCAAGAAAAAGACGATTAATTACAGACTGAGAGGCTCAGTTAGCAGGACTAAAATATGCCTCTTTATACAGCAAAAGCTCAACTTACTTATCTCTGGTATAAGAGGATACTTGTATATGTTGAATGGCCTTTGATTCTTCCTGGAGAGATAGTTTATTGTTTGCTATTTCCAATTCTCTGTTGAAATAACCTGGAATCATTAATCCTGCTCTTATTTCCTTTTCTCTCTCTCAAAGTTAAGAATAATAAAATATCTACTTATCCAGACACTTATATATGAAGTTTTGCTAAAGAAAAACATATTCTAGTTTATATACACATAATTTTAAACAGAAATGTATCCATTTATGTATGTATGAATTTACATCTATATACAAATATATCTGTATACGTACAAAAAAGTACAGACTAATATATACACACATACAATATATGTGTTTTTACACACACAGGCTCACATGTGCATCCACACTACCACCCTGGTACTCATAGTAGCCATTCTCTGAGAGAAATCACATGAAGAATTTTCATACTTACAGTCATCTTTCAACCATGCTCCCTTTCTCATTGTGGGTTAGTGGAAGGATGGACTGTTTTGTAAATGAGCTATTGCAGTGGTCTCAGGCTCCTCATGGAGAGAATTTTCCTGTGAGATCTCTCCATTCTCTTGCCAATAAAGCCTGTTAAAACAAAAGTTTATCAACAGCACTACACTGAAGCTACAGGTGAGCCCATGCCAAGGGCAGGGAAGAGTAGAAGATCTGAGTGTGTTTAGACTATGGATCACAGCAAAAAAGCAGAAGAACACCTGAAAGATTTCTAAAAAAAGTGATAATGTAAAATATTATGGAATAGAGTCAGATATTGAGGCATAAGGCCATGGAGCATGTATGAGGTTGGTCAGTTTGAGCTTATAGAGAAAGCAGAATAGGAGGAACACAGTGAAAGTCAACAGAGGTAAGTGCAGGGTCCTACAACCCCAGGCACCAGCCCAGGCTAGGGGTGACCTGCTGGAAAGCAGCTCTGTGGAGAAGGACCTGGGGGTCCTGTGGACAACAAGCCAGCAGTGTGTCCTGGGGACCAAGAAGGCCAACAGGATCCTGGGGTGCAGTAGGAAGAGCATTGCCTGCAGGTCAAGAATAGTGATCCTGCCCCTGTGCTCAGCCCTGGTGAGGCACATCTGGAGTGCTGTGTCCAGTTCTGGGCTCCTCAGGACAACAGAGACAGGGAAGTCCTAGAGTGAGTCCAGAGGAGGACTATGAAGGTGATTGAGCCTGGAACATATCAATTATGAAGAAAAGCTGAGGTAGCTGGGCCAAGAAGAGATGTCTGAGATAGGACCTTATCAATACATACAAGTATCTGAAGGGAGGGTGTTGAGACAATGGGGCCAGGCTCCTTTCAGTGGGCCTCAGCAACAGGGCAAGGGACATTGGGCATAAACTGAAACACAAGAATTTCTACATGAAGATGAGGAAAATCTTCTTTATTTTGAGAGTGACAGAGCACTGGAACAGACTGCCTGGAGAATTTGAGGAGTTGCCTCCTCTAAAGATGCTCAAAACCCACCTGGATACAACCCCGAGCAATTTGCTTTAGATCAACTGACTCTGGCAGGGGGATAGACAACTCCAGAGATCCCTTCCAACCCCAGCCATTTCGTGATTCTGTAATTCTGCTGGATTTCTGTAATGTAATCACTCTGCAGTCTTGCCTCAATAATGAGGAGTGACTCAGCACAGTTTTTCTCCAAGCATATATTGCGTGTGGGATTCCTCATAAGATAGACTTCAGTATCTTAGCCTTTATCATGCACCATAGACAAGCACTAAAACCTAGCAAACCCCATTTCAGAATACAAGTTCATACTTGGACACCTGGGTCTTGAATCAGGAAGATGTTTAACACTTCCTAATTCTTCTTGATTTCTAAGAAATTAATGCAAGTTCTTGGAAGTTAGAATGTGTGTCTGCAAGTACTTTGCCAAATCCATTAATATCAGCTTATGTTCCCATCACACCTCAATCCCTGTTCAAGTTAATCATATTGATGAAAGTCACCAGGAAAATAAAATTACTCATTGATCAAACAGACATGAATAATCAAACATATTTAAAATATAAATTGCATTTGTGCAAATTGTTATGTGCCACTGGCCATTCTGTTCAGAATTGCTAAAACTCATACAATAATTTACTTACTGTAAGTTATTCACTCATTTGTAATAAACAAGTAGTTTTCACCACAAATCTTGGACTGTTTTTCTAAGGAAAATAAATAACTGAAAGAAATAAACTGAAAATTAGAAGAATTCTGGTAAACGGCTATTATTGAGACACTGTTTTCTATGTCATCCAGATTTGAAGCTGAATATTTTGAAGAGGTTTTATTAGATGCTGAAAACCAACGACAAAAGACTGAATTGACTCTAAACCAGGGTTCACTTAGGAAAAATGGGAGCTATGTCAACCCCATATCAAAGGGCAGAACATATTCAAAAGACTGCTCAGGCAAAGGTCTGGAGTGACAGAGGAATCAAGTTAGAGAGAAATTTATTATGTGATTAAGACTATAAAAATACTGGTTAATTTAAGTCCTATAAACATCCAAGTATTTGCTTCCTAAAACTGGGTGGTAATGGATCTTTTGTATATCCTGTCTGGGTCCAAATATATTATCATTAGAAGATTCCATTGTTTCTGAGGAATGATGGTCATAGAATGATAAAGGGGCATTAAAAAGAGAGACAAAGACATATTAGCTGTAAGAGCCAAAATAGGACATGGTAAATGGTACAGAATGGCTTTATAGCAGCTGTGTGGCAATTGCACTCAGCCCTTCAGGAGTCTCCGACAGAGCTTGACTGCCTTCCACCCCTGGAGATACTCTGGAGACACTGCATCTCTGCTGATACTGCTCCCTTAGTGGGGCCAAACCTTAAGAAATCAATTTATATCGGTTAGTGACCAGTCTTGGTGGGATAAATCTTGTCAAAATTAAGACCTTCCTTTGCCTTTTTTCTGCACCCTTTCTCTGAAATGTCTAAGCAACCTAAAGAGAATCAAAGGGAAACAAAAGACATCCCTGGGAAGTAAATGGAAAAAAAGGCAGACAAATCAGTCACATCTTTCATAGCATGAAGATGAGCCTAAATGCTACGTTTTTAGATACACAATATTGTAGAGTATAACGATGTGGGAGCTGCTATCTATGCAGTATTAAGATGGGAACAGAACCTAGGCACAGGGCAACACTTGTGATGGTTTTCCTCAAAGAAATATATTTCTTGGTTTGAAGCTCAATGACTATCCTTGTGTCAAGGTATACAGAAAGTACTTTTTTCAGTTTAAGAATGGAATTAAATAATGCCCTACACTACATGAGGATTTAGGCTTAGATCCTCAGAGATACTTGTCTTTGTAAATTTATCGCCTGAATTGTGAACCCATACTTTACACTTTGGATCAGTAATGCCCTTAATTGCTTTGTTCAGGCACTCTTTTGAGTCAGCTGTTCAGGTGAAGGTGTCAGCATCACCCCAATGGAAGCTCAAATTCTGTTGGCAGAGAGGTTTCCTGTTATGCAAAAACAGCTGGCATAACACAAACCTAAGCCATGTAGTTTACACGTGCAAACCAACCTGGATGATTTTCCTTGAGGTGGTATTAAGCACCTTGCAGTTGTTAGTGGCATGATCTGGCTTAGCTCAGTGCAGTGGCAGAATCTGTGTGTAGATGTAATTTATGGCATCGGCACTGTCACGTTGGCTGCAATGACTCACCTGCACCTGGCCTTCAAGATCCAAACTGGAAAAATGTGTAAGCAGAATTGATGCCTTAAAAATGTTGAAAGAGAACCAAGAAAAAAGTAATCTGTAATATAACAGCCGAGAAAGGATAAATAAAATTAAAACTGTTGAAACAGGGAAGAGCCTTCTATTATTTAAACTTTGTGTATTCTGACCTTATGGGCCCTTCCATAAACTTTCTGAAACCATCATTTTGGGGAATATGGTATGTTTTTCTTCTCACAGGGCAGCTAGGTGTCCCAGGAGATTTGTCCCAGGAGATGTTTTCCCATTCCTGACTCACACAGGCTCCCTTCCTCATAATACTAATAACTGTTCATAATATGAGGAGAATTTTTGCTCAAGAGATTTCACAGACTGTGTCTACAAGACACTGAGAGCATGGCTGAAGTTCACAGTGTAACAGGCAGAGCATAGAATCTTGTAGAGGGTATTTGAATATCTGCAGGTGGGCTAGGGTGGGCTAGTTAGAAGAAGAATTAGTATGCATCAGGACCCACTCTCAAACAGCCTGCACAGAGAGGCTTTGGCTGTCTCCTGGACTGAAATGGTGGTGATTTTGATCCTCACCCCTATCCACCTTCAGCATTTGTATTTGATTTCTTGGTGAAAAGACTAGTTCATGCTAAATTTGAAAAAGAAGTGTGCTTTTTTTTTTTTTTGTGTAATTCTCAGAGGTCAGAAATTCAAAACTCTGTAAGACAATAGTTGCAGACTTTTCACAGCTACCAGCCAAAATACCCATTTCAGTGGAAGCCCAGCAGTGATAGAGTAATATAACACAAAAGCAAAATATAGCCAGAAAACAAAGGAGTGGAAGATCCAGAAACAACTTCGCTACTAGCAATCATCCACCCCCTAAAATTTAGTAAATTTTAGCCTCAAACTAGCCTGTCTTTTCTGTCAATAGCTTTTTTCTAGGAATCCATATACAGCCCCCCCCATGGCCTCAAGACTCAAAAAATCATGGAAAATCATGTCTCTCCATTGTCAACTGGAACCAAATAGGACAAATGTTTTCTGCACACATGGTGTAAAAGAAGCTGATGTTTCCCAACAGCTAGCTCTGCATTGTCTGCTCTGTTAATCCAAGTCCCCATGTATTCCAGCCTTGGTGGCAAAGGCGGCCAGTTTCCACATGTATTGAGAGATCCTCTTATTCCCTGACAGAGGACAGACCCACACACTGCTGAATCAGACACTGCCATCCATCTCCTGCAGGTGCACACACTTCCAAGGTACCTGGCCTGCCAGCCAACAGGCATCCCACAGGCTGAGGAGGGCTGCTGAGTCCTTGGGCTGGGAACCCGCTGTTCCCACTCTATGGGAAGCTAAAAGCATGATATACTTCTATCTATTCAGCTTCAGTACACAACCATCTTTAGACAGTGTGACTCATCAGTAGTCTGCTGTGACTTTTGCCCAAATTCTTTTGCCCAAATTGGTGTCCTTTTATTTAAGAAAATAACTTCTCAACCTTGAAGACTGATTTGATTTTTTGAAAAATACAATATTGGGTTTTTTTTCTTTGCCCTTCTGCTAATATTTGCTGTTATAATGGACCGACAATGTAAAAGTGGTAGTTAGAGCAGGTACTGAGCTAAAAGAAAGCAAAATATAACTGACTCCATAGTACCTTCTAGCCTTTCTTGTAATCACAAATATACATGATTATCATATCTGTAAAGACCTTGTTGCCTTTTTTTTTTCTTTTATCTGGTTGCTCATGGGGCTCTGGGCCCTCAGATAACATGGCATAAAAGAATCAGGCACAAAACCTGAATGTGAATCATAAATAGGTCTGATCCTAAGCTACAGTCAGCACTCCAAACCATGAGGTCTGACATCTTTATTTGCAGCAAATCAAACTGTTATTGCTCCCAGCTGTCTACACTGCTTCTCTGCCAGAAGATGCTACTCCCACAGTGGAGTGAGAGACACGCATGTGCCTACGCCACAGCCCAGTGTATTCCTCAGAGTTTTGATCAGGGGGGTGCAAGGCAGGGCATGGTTACTCCTTAACAGCAGATGAAACTACCAGAGCCTATGATTCAAAGTCCACGTATGCCAGCTGCACCTCATAGGTAGTGTGAAATGGCCTTCAAGGTCTCATACAATTTCAGGAGCAGTGCTACTGTGCCTCAGTGCAAAGGAGATTCCTGAGCCATTTAGAAATAACCTCAGCTTCAAAAGAAATCCAGCTATGCAGTGACTGAAACCACTCCAGTTGTGTAGAGAATTCATATCCACCTTGCATGAGGTGGTTGGAACAACAAAAGTTTTGAGTATTTCAAAGTTACAAGACACAACTGAATTGGATGTATCTTCTTTAAAAGACGTCAAAAAATCTCTAATGAATTTCTTCCTTTCACTTTTTGAACAAAAACTTAAAATCAATTCTCCATAGATTTGCTGTGCTTTCAAGGTGCATTAAAAAAGGTTGCATGGCTTTCCTCAGAGTTTCCTGAAGCTTTTGTAACTGTCTACTAGCTTGATGAAGAAATTGCATGTGTTCCTCTTTCTACAAAAGTGATTGACTACTTCAAGTGGATAATCGATTGGACAAATGTGACTAGACCAGTACCCAGTCTGATTGATGATTTTCTCTTCCTTTTCTGGTGAAGTGAAGCAGACAAGTGTCTCTTTGTTGCTGTGGAAGCTCCAAGGCCTAATGTAGCCTTTTAGTTAGGTAATTTCAGCTTTGAGACAGCAAAAATTAGTTTTGTAGTCAATGCATGCAGTTCCAAATGAAAGACAGAGTTCATAAGGTGGGGAGCTGAATAAAGGCTGAAGGATAGATTACTTGAATCAAATCAAACTCTCATTTTGGCAGACAGGCAGAGCACCCAGAGGCCTTTCTGTTCCTGCAGCTCAGAATCATAGAATCAACAGAATCATCGAAGTTGGAAGAGACCTCTGAGATCATCAAATCCAACTGTCAGCCCACCACTATCCCTGTAACCCCTAAAACACATCATCCAGCACCAGATTTAGATGCCTCTTGAACACCTCCAGGGATGGTGACTGCAGCACCTTTCTGTGCACTTAACACTGGAAAGGACAGCACCATCACCTACCTTCTGTGATGCTTGGGAAATCAGCTATCATCTTTGCTAGGAAGAGGAAAAGTCTAGAAACATCATATTCATACCCACAGTTTCCTGCAAACATCTCAGATGGTTTTGGGGATGCTGATCCCAAGCCTAATTGTCTATACAGACATCAGTTTGAAAACTGAGGCCTAAGGGGCAACCAGAGACAGACCTTCAACGTTCAGGTGGTCCTCTGTGCCTGCATAGAGTCAGTGGCTGAATACAGTGATAGAATGGCATTTAGAACCTACAGAAGAACAAAACACATCTATGAGAAGCCGCTAAATTGTGGAAAGATACAGTCACCTTTTAAGGACCTTTTTACCACAGTCACTTTTAAAAATGTGGCCAAAGTCACTGGGTCCCTTGGACAACACTAAAAAGTGTATGCAGAAGCAAACAAGCTTTCTGTGTGGTTAATATTGAGCTGGAGTAGAAGTTCATAATGAATATTACATTCCCTCAGTATGAAGAACACGAAGCTTCTAATTTCTGTGCGTTCTGTTTGCATTGTTGCAGGAGTGTGAAGAGGATGTAAATATAATGAGCAACCAGTATAAAGCTACAATATGCTGTCAGGGTGAATGCAAAAAGGTATCTTAGCAGAATAAATGGTTACCTTGAGAGTTCATTATTGTACTTACAGTAGCAATACAGCCTAAGGATTATAAATCATCCTGAGATGCAATTTTTTTTTTTGGCTGAAGGTGATTTAGCATTCAGAAACAGGCTCGGTGGAAATCCAGGTAGCATAGCTCCAGTCTCACAACTGACTTTATTTCTGTCTTGTGTATTTCAAAGCAGGAAATCCTCACTGAATGGCTCAAGCACATTTCTTGTTCCATGGTCTCTTAGTTCAGATTAATACAGCAAGAATCTTCCTTCTGACTGCAATGGCAAAAAGAAGGGCTGAAGTCTACCCAGTGAGGTGCAGCTTTGCTGGTGAGATGAATATGAAAGAGAAAGTATGTTCCAATTAAAATTACCCTTTTGGATACTGATTCAAAATTCTGCCTGCTGGCCTTTTTCTCTACATTCATTTTGATATGCCCTATTGGTAGTATCAGGCCCACAAGACACTAAGAGCTCTGTATTTTATGTTCAGTGCTCTTAAGTTATTTGGCCTGTTCAGGAGTCATGCCATGCTGGACATGGTTTTGCCTTTTTCAGAGATACATGGTGAAGAAAACCTGCAAAGAGCTTTGAGATCCAGAGTAGGAAAACAGAAATACTGTAAAAACACTTGCAGAGTATTTTCTTTATAACGTTTTGTACATACTTGGACGTTGGATTGCTCCAGCCTTATTCCCCATTATGGCTGATGACAATTCCCCCATTTGGATATATCACTAGGGGCTTTACCTCATATTTCTGGTGGGGCAGGATCCAGAGAAGAGTTGAGAAAGGGAAATCCTTTGAATCCTTGGGACATCACATCATAAATCTCTTCTGCAGCACACAGTTCTCCCTGCTGGGCAGTAGCCATTTGCCTGCTGATCCCTAGGGAACAAGGACACTTCTTTTATCAAGTAAAACAGAGTGTCAATTGGAGCCTTTTATGACAGGAAGCAGGATTTTAAATTTCTTTTATATTTTTTTTTATGCAGTCTTTTCCTCTTCCTGTTTTCAGAGAGTAGGAAAAAGTGATTGAAAGTGAAGCCTGGAAACAGCTGGCTTCTCTTTTGGGTCACAGAATTATCCAAACTGTTTGCAAACTCAGGTCTGTAAAGCTAACAAATGGAGAGTCACTAAGTCCACGGTATACTTTAGGTTTCATTTGACGCCCACATGCTGAAACTACCTCACTTGCATCTGCTGATACAGAGAGATCCTTGCTGGAGTGAAGTATCACCCTTGCACTGCTTGTCTGAACATGCTGATTTCCACTTCTGGAGGAATTTTCTTCAGCTTTGGGAACAATGACATCTGTGACTCCCTCTCTCACTTGCTTGAGCATGACTGAAGTCACCTCCAAGTTCCCTTTACATGTTTCTGTAACAAAGAGACAGACTTAGCAGAACAAGGCACGTGGAAGAGAAAGCAAACACTATGGCTATGTGTTTCCATAACCCCCAGCACTGCAGATTGCAGTCAACATAATCTTTGCCTTAGGGGAAAATTAATCCAGGAGGAGAAAAAGTATGCTTCACTCTAAAAAGAATTGGTGGGTGTTGTAAGTGACTGTCTCACTCCTTCAGCTGTTTATATACCTGTACATGGTGGAGGAGAATGAATGTTAAAATTAAGCACATCTAAGAGTTATGATGTATGCTAGAGAGTTCCACTGTAATGCCAGATTGGTTAGGCTGGCTAAATGTTTTCAGACATCTTAACTTTTCCAATGCAATTTCTTCAACGTGGTTATTTTAGCTGTGTTACTTACACATCTGCAGTATGACAGTTCTCAAAGCCTATCCCAACCTGTGCTGTTATGATCTACGATTACAGTGTGTGCTGGAGAATGTTGTAGAAATGCATCCCTCAGCTTCATTGACTTTAAGGTGT
This sequence comes from Toxostoma redivivum, assembly GCA_013397375.1. Taxonomy (NCBI): domain Eukaryota; kingdom Metazoa; phylum Chordata; class Aves; order Passeriformes; family Mimidae; genus Toxostoma; species Toxostoma redivivum. The sequence goes on from VXBI01013119.1 coordinate 39,618, forward strand.
ACCAATGATCCTAATGTTGCAGCTTGTGAGGGACAAAACTCTCCAGCAAAAACCTGCAACCTGGAAGACAAGGCATAGCAGATGGATTTCAACAGTCACATGATCAGAGAAAAATGGCAACACTAATAAAGGGAGCTTTAGAATGGTCTGGCCCCTGTGCAGGGGTCCTATCTGTATTTAATCTTTGTCACAGCTTTGGTAAGAGTTTTTTTAAATTGAAGCACCAACATGGAAAAGCTGTCCCTGCTGTATTTTCAGCAGCTGAAGAGTTTCTCAGTCAGTTCTTCTTAGGTTTCATTTATTAAACTAACACTGTCTATCCATCAACAACTGCCATCTCAAAAAGAAATCCTCACAGGGAGAAGGAAACATGCCTTTCTGGATTGTGTGGCTATCAGTTACAGCCACAACCAGATCAGCCAGGACATCAGCATTAAAAGGACTCCTCAATAGCCTCTGAAGTAGTTCTTTCTGGTGGAACTAATGTTGGAGCAGGGTCGCAGAAAAGTTATCACATCTCTCATACTAACTTAAGGCTAGATAAATTAAATGGGTACTTCTCCATTTCAGGGTTTTTTTCCCAAACTTCATCTCTAAGTTGGAGAAGACTTTTTAATATATCTACTGCTTGTCATGCACTTGGCAGGATTTTGGGGATTTGCATATATGTTTTTTAGTATATCCACTTGTCTCAAATGCATTATTTGTAGTTTTGCTCCATCAAAATGATCAAGGCCTAAACACATACATTTCACTGTGAGACTGCCTCTAGGTAGAGACAATCAGGCAATAACCTAGGTCTTCTGACATGTAGTTGTAGAAGATGACCTTGCTGAGATCATCTTTCCTTTCTTTAGGGAAAAGTTAGAATATCTGCTTGAGTAGCATATACTACCTGAAAAGGTGATCTCCTTCTCTTACATGCAAAGACCTGCATGGACCTGACCTTGCAGGTAGCACTGGAAGCTGAGGAGGGGTGTGAGAGACATGGGACACAGCTTCTTCCTTTTTCCATCTTCACTCCTAGTGAGAGAGAAAGGAGGACCAGCAGGCTTTGGTTCCTGATCTCCCTCTGCCTCCCCCAGCCCCCAGCCTGCTTATATACCAGCAATCCAGGAAGGACCAAGACTTCCTGTTTTGATGAACAGAGAGAAGGTCCTACAAAACCATTCAGATAATGAGGTGCATGGTGTTGAAGTAAGAGACAAAACCACTTGTGGCATTATAGAGAACTACCTGAAACCTCCCCAGGCAAAATTAATTTAATACTGAGTTGCAACAACATCAACACCACCACCACCAGCAATAACAGAAGAAAATTCCTAGAATGTTTAACAAAAAAAATTTACCTTCTATTACTTTTACCTAATATAATATTCAAAAGCCCAAGCAAAACAGTAGAAAATGAGTTATAACATGTATTTATTGAAATTAGATATTTGGCTTTGTGTTCATTCAATATTTTGGCTGCCTACCTATTTTAAATTTTTGGTGCAAATACTTAGCTGTGCTACCACTGAACACTGATTATGCTTGGAACCTTCTAAATTACTTTTATTCCCAAAATTATTTACAGCAGTTGAATCCAGAAATGGCTTTATTAGACTGTCAGATTTTCCAGTGTATTGAGAGGCACCACTGCAGACAAGCACTTCAGCTCATCAGGGGGTCTAAGGAAAGACAGGAGCTCACAGGAAAGGTCTGTAAGCTGTAGTCATGGACAACAGGCTGAACGACATTTACAAGATTGGTGTGATTGAAATATGTAGAAAACCCACAGTCTTCTTGGTGAGCACTGACAGAACAGCTGAGTGAACATCATTTGTTGTTGTTTCACCCTAACAGTTCGACCCACTGCAGCTGAGAAGCACCAAATTCACAACTGTCAGTCTGCAGTCCCCACTGTTGCATTTTTGCTCAGTATCTGGTGGGAGCAAGGCAGAGGACATGCTCTATCATTGAAAATTCTCTGGACAATTAAGCTCTGCACATGTTATTACCCAAGTGAGAACCTGTCCACAGGAAAGGAAAAGCCTATTTCAATGTCATCATTTAGCTGTGCAGATCCATCGCATGCTTGGTATGGGTGTTGCCCACCATGGGCTTTTTTTGTTGCAAAGAAGATAAATAAGTGATGCTGCCTCTGAAAAGCCACAAACAGAGATGTCACTGTGACTGACACGGGCTTCTGATTTCCATGAGTTTTCAATTAATGATAAAGCTGTACTTGTTATTTTAACTCAACTCTTCAAGTCCTATCTTGGCCATCTGTTGTATGAACAAATGCAGCAATCATTCAGATCAAGGGAAAATGTGACTGCTAGACCTGCTTGCTCTTCCAACAGGTCTTATTCAGATAACAAAACTGGTCTGGTTTAAAGGCATTGCTGTGACCTTTATGAATGAGTAATCTACACTTAGGAAGTGCAGTCATTACACAAAGAGCCTAGATAACAGGATAACAGGTCCCATGGTTTAGCAGGGCGATCCAAGAAAAATTTTGCAATCAGTCTAGAAAGCAATTCCTTAGTCTATTTAACTGACATATGGTTTGTAAGGAGAAGTCAAATCTTCTATCAGAGTAGCTCAAATATGAAAAAATACAGTGAATTTTGCAGACCATTTTTTCTCTAGCTTATCAATTTTTCCCAGCTGTATCAATTGTTTCAATTAAGAGACGGTAATGTTCCCTTCAAGCATTGACCCACTTCTACCCCTAAATGATCACAGTTACAACACAGTCCTATCAATCTGTCCATCTGGTATTTTCTGAAATATTTTCTGACATGATGTGCAGCCTCTTTTTGTGATGTGAACTAGCATTGATATTATTATTTTATCAGTTTACATTTAAATGTTGTATTGAAGGAACTGTAAGATTATAAAGTCAAAAACTAGGAAGTATTTCTATGACCATAACCTGTCTGTTCAACTTCCTAGAGAGCAGCCTTTATGGTACAGTCAGAAATCACACTTTTTTCCCTTTTAACTGCTTCATCCACTACAACTCTTGACTTCTAGGCTTCTTGGGTTGGATCCAGTATTCATCTTCAAAGAAACATATCTCAAGAATTTGCTGATGTTTTCCTTACAAAGAATATCACAGCTTGATCTTAATGCAAGAGTACTAGGACCTCTTCAGAAATCTTATCCTGATTGCTGCTGAGAGGAAATTAAACCTCACTTATAAGAGACATTGAGTATCAAAAATTGGCTTAGCTTGTGGACATTGCTTAAAGCACTAGGCAAGTTTTCCGTGCCTTGAAGGAAACAAAATATTGATTTTTCAGATAAAGGGTTAAGTAGTATTGAGTTGGAGACCATTTAATGGAAAGTATAGAACACTGTGTAAAAGGCAATTGAATGGATTTTGTTCTCTACACCGTGCCCAGAAATTTAAAAATTGGATGTGGCACACCCTTGCTTTTAACTCCCATCCTACCTCTTTTTTAAAAACATTAATCTAAGTGGATTTTAGTCAGTCATATTTCAAGCAATGTGTTGTTTTCCTCATGGCTCAAAGGTTTCTGAGGCTATGGAGACAGTGTTTTATCCTATGGCACAGGAGGGGTGATTTCACTGGTTATAAATTCATTAACTTTTAAGATACTAAAAATACTTTTGCCATTGACTACCTGCAGATGTAAGAATCCAAAATGGCACCTTGATACAGCTCTAGGTGCCATCTTTCACTCACATCAATGGAATTTCATCTTATGCATGTCAATAACACACAAAATGGGCAGGGGCTGACATGAATTAATATATACAGGTTTGTCAGGTAATTTGGAAGTGATTAGTTTGGTTTAAGCAGAGGCTTTTCAAATCACCACCAAATATATGTAAAAAGAGGAAGGTGGTTTTTTTTCACCTCTAGTGCTCCAGTTTGTGGGCAGGGAGGCTTCACTAGCTGTGCCTTTGACCCGTGTAATTTCCCCTGCCAATGGTAGGGTCTCAGCTAGCATTCAGGGATGACTCTGCTGGGGCAGGGAATGGGAAGCCTGTCCCTTTTATCTGCTCCCTGGCTGCCAGGTAAGGAAGGTAATGCCCCCACTATGATTGGCTGATTCCCACTGGACTTCAAATACAGAGTGAAATTCACAGGAAAAAAAAACCTGTTCCCTAGGGCATGGGCAGCTAACTAAGAGGCTATTTTCTTAATGAGAGCATTTATGTACCTTCAAAGTAAGGCTCAACAGTGATTTTCCACCCTGAACAAGTACCAGCTGGGTGGCACAAATAAAGTGAAGGAAATCCCTCTCTGTAAATTAAAAATAAAGGCTTTAAAGTTGTGTCTAACGAGGCAATCATAAAGAGACGTGATAATCAAGTGTTTCGTTCTTGTTCTGAAAATGACTATCTGTATGGTTTTCACACCTCTCTTCTTTTTCCCAATCCCAAACAAACAAAAAACATACTTTATCTGCCTTTTAAATCAAGGTGGATGCTACTATGAAGAGAGCCTGGGCCGGTGCCTGAGAGTTCCAGAACTCTTCATGAGGTTGTTTCTCATAAGGATTTTGCTGGGTTTGAGTTTAGCTTTGCTGATTTTTTTTGGTTATGAGAGACAGCCAGGCATACTCTTTTGCACCATCAGGGAGAAAAAGCACATATGAAAAGTACAATTAACAGATCTGGAACAGAACCTTAGCAGCAGCATTAGCAGTTTCTTCCAGAGAGTCTGAAATCCTTGGTCATTCCTCCTATGATAAAAAAAAATATATATATAACCAGACAGAAGGTTTATAAAGAAGGGTGGTAAGGAGGAAGGAAGGTATGTGGCTTATGCTAGACTCAAGCCTGATCAGCTTAGTTTCTGCAAAGAGAGAAGATCAGGGTTCAGACACATGGCACTAGTTGAAAGAAGTCTATGCAGGAAGAGTCTGAATCATAAAAAAGTAACCAAAATGTTTATTTTTCTCTTCAAAATACACATCTGTCCAGGAAAAAATATTGTCCTTCCTAGCTATGCATCAGGCCAATGTTTTCCATGATTCACTTAGTCTGATGCTTTCTGCTCAGGTTTCTTCAAGTGGTGCTACTAAGCACTCTAAAGGTTTCCTCAGCAGAGCTGGCAGAGAGCAGCAGGATCCTGCACTGTTTAAAGGACATATCTAAAGGGCAACTGAAAAATTAGTGAGGTCTTTTGTAAATCCCCCTAGCTGGCCCAGAGCTCTGTGTAAAATTCATCCTCCATGATAGCAAGGGAAGACTTTGGTTCTAGACTCTAGACTCAGAAGCCTTCCTCACCTGGAACTTGGTACCCAACATTTTACTGCCTGGTCTCTGCTTTTCAATTTTGTCATCCTGCTGGTCCAACCAGGAGAACACTCATAGGGTACACACACACTGCAAAGCAGCATGGATGAAGGTGATAGGAAAAGCTGCTCACAATGCAGGGGAGATGTTCTTGGCTCTTCAAAACACAATTTTAAAAACCATCTGGCTTGGGAGTCTCTTGAAAAGTGGTGTGATCCAGGTAACTCCTGTGCCTGCTAAGACATTGCTGCAAGGCACAAACTGGCCCCAGCACGTGTCCTGCAGTGTGCTGTACAGGAAGGGTGTGAGCTTGTTTGAGGTGAAAGGAGTTCCACAGGGAAATGCTGGCACTTCCAAGAAATCACTCGTAACATGAGTTGCCTGTGGAGGGAATGCCAGGGCTGGAAGAATAGTGGCCAGGTTTGGAAGAACATCTGACCAAGCTAAAGTAAAGAAACTCCCTCCTCTTTGGCAGTGGGGACTAAGTCAACCCTGCTGAAATTTGAAATATCTTTGTATGATTTGCATGCATCTATGATGCTTGAACTGTGACCACATACTGCTGTCACTAACCACTAGGAAGATACCTAGCAGAACTGCAAAGCAGAAACAATCTGGACATGTAAAACACTACAATGATAAAAACAGTAAAATTTAATAGAATGTCTTACAAGTTTCTTCACAAATCATTTCATAAAAGCTGCAATCCAGATGATTCAAAGGAACAGTATTAGTGACATGCAGCCTCGGTCTGAGAGCTTTGTTGTTTAGGGAGCAAGGAGCTAAAAACACCTCTTCTTCCTGGTTTACTTTTGTCCAACATAAAAAATGGTGGTATCTTTCCCACTCAGTAACTATTTTACACATATGGAAGATGAGGTACACAGGCCGTGTACCTCCTAAACATAATTTTCTATGCTTTTTAAAGCAGTCCATTATATAGAAATAGTGGGATGTTCTCACTGGTGCTAATAGACCAGCTCAAAAACCACTCAGATATTGCAATTTTTTTTTACTTTCCTGGTTTCTTCTTTTGTTTTTTTGTTCTTCTTTGGGTTTTGTTCTTCTCTGCAATGTTTTCTTTGTTTGCCTGGACTATGCCTTTTCCTTGCAACACCAAGTCAGCCAAACCTGCATTCCTTTGACTTTTCAGAAGCTTGTGGCTGTTATAAGACATCATGTGAAGATGTTTAAATCATGCCTAAAGCATACATGCACAAATTTAAGCATGATCAGGTATTTGTGGCCTGCCTGAAGGACCTCTTTTCCTGATGAGTAGTGCTGTAGTGAGTCCCACTAATATAAATTAGATGACTCAATCACCCTGTGTTGCAGTTAAGAGGTTGGACACAGGTGGAACACTAAAATGTGTATGGAAATTTTTCTCTGCTGAGTGTGAACCATGAGCAGCCAGTGCATGTGTCCACATGTCCCTCTGTGGAAACACATCCTGCCTGGCTTCACTCTCTGCTGGGAATGAGAAAAAATGTCTCCTACTACCTTACAGTGCCTACCAGCCAATATCTGCATTTTTTAACTGGGATTTTGGAAAGGGAAGCGGGAGAAACGGCGGCTTAAAGCTGGACAGAGAAACAGGGTCCCTAAGAAATCATGCTCCAGACACTGATTTGCTGGGTAGCAGTGATGTGTTACAGCTGGGAGCTTCCTTCTGGGAGGAATTTAGCTTGAAGACCCAAAGCCTGTTCATCATTAAAACCATGCTGATAAAGGGCAGGCTCCAGCTCCTCCTCTAAGCACAGCTGTTGCTGCCAGCCAGGACGTTTACTCTTTTCTGCCCCAGCTAGAGAACATGGATTAAATGCTCCATCACTGTATTGTCTGTGTTCCCACTTTGTTTTGGGAAAAGAGACAAAGCAAAACAGGTGCCTGGCGATACTTTGTTTTCAATATGGATAGCAAGCAGAGTGACACTGATAAGGTCTAAAGTATGCACAAGCATTTTTTAGGCCCAGAGAGGACACCAAAGCCAGTTTAACGCCAAGCTTGCTGGCAGGACTTTTGCTATTTCCATATAACAGATAAATTTGGCATTATACAGCACCTGTGGCAATGGAGGAAATAATCTAAACTATTAGTCTTGGTCATTCCAATGCAGAATAGGATGGACATTTGGAGTCAGCAAATCCAGGCAAGGGCTATTCCTCTTTAAAGAGCATGTTTAGTGTTAAAGAAAGTGTCCTAGGAAAGGGAAGCTGTGAAGCCATTCCAGCACCCCACTGTCAGTCCAAAGGCATCTCTGCAGTGTGCTGTTTAGGATCAGCATAGCTGCTGATAAAGCCGTGCCACAGTGGGGACTACAGACTGATATTTGTGAATTTGGTGCTTCTCAGCTGCACTGGGTTGAACTGTTGGGTGAAAAAAAAGAACAAATGTGCCTGAACCCTACTGCCCATCCAGCAGCACCCTCCAAAGGAAAAGGGAGCTCAGCAAGAGGGGGAGGCAGCACCAGGCTCCTCTTCCACCTCCCCCTCCCCAAGTGCCGGTGTGAGATGCCTGCTAGACTCTGCCGGCGTGAGTGAGGAGATTGTCCAAGCTCTGCATCTCTTCCTCACGGTGGGAGCACAAGCACAGCCTTGCCTCCCTGCCCTATCAGGCTCTACACCTGCTGGTGTGCTGCGCCCGTGCCGCCTCCCTGGCCACCCACCCATGCTCAGACAAGCAAAGGCAATGGTCAAGGACAGACACTCCAAGTGTGTAAGGGCAGACTTTGAAGTGGTGCAGCTCAGCACAGCCTCTTGGTTCCAGTGACACTGCACTGACTTGCACTAGCTGAAAACCTGCTCTCTGCTTTTGCCAGAAGTAATGCATTTTCTTAGGACAGGGATGGAGTGGTCTAATGGTAATTATTGTTAAGGAGGAAGTTGAAGTTAATATCTATTTTCACATGAGTATAAATGCCAAGGCCTGAATACATACATTTCGGAAGCTAGGAGAAATTACACACCGAAATGACGGCATTTCATTAGCATTTACATTACCTTTGGGCCCAGAGGGCCCAGTGGAAACAGAGTCTAAGAACTTTACCCAGGCTTTACAAGGACTTTTTAAATTGTGTCTTGGAAACCTACATGGATTAGAGAAGGCTTAGGCTCCCTGAGAATCCTTTTGCCCTGGCTAGTTATCCATGTGGGAAAGAAGCGTGTCTTTATATCCAGCTTGAACCTCCCTAGCTTCAGGTCATGCCCATTGTCACTCCCCTTTCCACTAGCCACTGCCAGGATACCCTCATGTGCCCCAAATCCAACTCTGCTCCAGAGGAAACCAGCCCCTCCTCAGTCCCACCCAGCCATAAGCCTCCTGGAGCCCCTCTCTTTTATCACTGTGTCACCTCTCTGGGGCCCAAAACAGAGCTCAATGCTTGGATGAAGTCTGAGGGGCCCTGAGCTAAGGGGACCATCCATCTCTCCATCTGCTCTGTAGGACTTACAAAATGAAAAATAAGAAGAAAAGAGACAAGCTGAATCACAGCAAAAATGATATGGAGAACATGGCTTGCCTAAACTTAGCTTACTTAGTTGAGACCAGAAGACCATGTACCTCACTATACTGCCCCTGACACTAGCCAAGAGAAAAGTGTAAGGAAATGGGAGGCACACAGAGAGGGTTTTGGAGAATGATTTACCAGATTCCAACTTGATTCCCATGGACGATGAGTTTAGATTTAACAGCTCCCAAATCACTTTTTGTCCTTAAGTTTATCAGATTGGTTTTGAACTCCATGCTAACCTTTACTATTTACAGTGTCCTGTCATTATGAGTTCCGCAATATATTTTACTGAACGATGGATACGAAAGTATTCCTTTTCATATTTCAAACAGGATTTGTGTTTTAAACTGCCACTTTCTGTTTTATTGATGTTTCTTACTTCAATAATTCCCTAATAATTGTCTCTCTGTTCCAATTATATGGTGTGCATGGGGCTACACCACATCCACCAGACTGCATGCCTTCAGCCATCTGTCTTGTTCTCCCTACTTTACTCAGAGCAGATGCAGGAACAAGAACTGCACACAGCTTGGGGGTTTTTAATGTGTCTGTAAAACATGTTTGGCAGAGAGATGTTTTCTGTTTTCTTCTCCTTTTCTTTCCCAAAATTTCTTATCTTTGCTGGTTGGGTGGAGCACCAGCCATGCTGTATATAGAGCTATGTGTTAAAACTGAAGTGCATTGAAACCCATGTATCAGCAAAAAACCATTAAATCCATGCACTGGTAAAGATCAGGAAGAGTTTTTCATCTGTAATCTTCCAATCCCTTTAACTCCACTCCAGTGTCCTGCCTTCTAAGCTTAGCTTGGCTTCTAGGAATACTCCTTTGGGGTATTTCAGTTCTGCTCTCATGTCCTTTCAGTTGTGCCTAGCATGCTCCAAATTTTGCCCCTCTTTGTAAACAACACAGTGATAGGTCAATGAGGACTATGCCCCATTTGTTTTCTAGTGAATGGAGAGTTTTAGGGCATCTTTGTACTCCTTTCTTTCTGCAACTCTACTGATTGCTTTAGGCCTCACATTTACTCCAAACAGCCAAACTTCCGCTTTTGGAGTAACTTACCTCAGCATGTCCATTCCCAAGAAAGCTGAGAGGCATTGAAGAACTTTGGAGAAAGAGAGCACGTGAAGAACAGAAAGAGGGAGTGAAGTTTCCCCTCTATGCACCCAGTCATCTATGACCTTCATTATGGTGGTGACCAACCTCCATGGACACTGTTTCACAGACAGTAAAATGGCTCCAGCATGAGCTGTGAGTCCACACATTGGCATTACTGTTATGCTAGGAGTCACCTGCTGCCATCCCAGGAGAGAATCTGAACCTCTGGGCACTACTGGGAGTTTAGTACTGGTGGGATCAAATCAGTGCTGTCTTGAATCACTGTCCATGAAAAGGGAATAAAACCAGTTTTCACTGTCTCACCTGTCCCAGAGAGCAGCAAGATTTCTGAAAGCTGACATATATTTAGTCCAGCAAAGTATAAAGGCCCCACTCTGGTTATATTTTTCTTCCTATCAGTGTCTTTTTCTGTGGCTGATGCAATGCTGTAATAGTAGTCTGTCACTGTTCTTTCTGTGAACAACAGATATGACCTTTTACCATTAAATTGATGTTGCCAGCCTTCCTCAAAAAGGTTCTGGCCTGTGGTATATTGTGGATGAGGCCACTTGGTGGGACAGCCTGTCTGTACAGGCTGGCAAAAAGGCCAGAGCAGGTATCGTGTGTCCTGCACCCTGTCTCAGACTGAGACCACCTGATTTTACCAGCAATGCAGCCTGAAAGAAAAAAAAGACAACATCTTTGTGCTGAGTAAAAACATCAGATAAAACAGCTCTGTAGATCGATGACAACATTTTGAAGATCTGGCATCTTTACAGTTTTGCCATAGCTTTCATATGCTTTCCTGAAAAAATTGACCTGTTGCATCATGTTTCAGTTTCCATGTCTGTTCCATAGGGAGCATTATAAGGACGCCCTAATAGTGGAGACTTCTTTCAGTTAAATCAAGGTAATGGCGCTGCTGACAATCTTCAAGGACAGATAATATTTCACAGAATCATAGAATGTTAAGGGGTTGGAATGCACCTTAAAGATCATCTAGTCCCAACCCTCGCTGCCATGGGCAGGGACACCTCTCACTAGACCAGATTGTTCAAGACCTTGTCCAATCCACCTTTGAACTGTTCCAGGGCAGGGGCTTCCCTGGGCAGCCTGTTCCAGCATCTCACCATCCTCACAGTAAAGAATTTCTTCCCAATATCTAACCTACATTCCTCCTCTTTCAATTCGTATCCATTACTCCTTGCTCTATCACTACAGTTGCTGATGAAGAGTCCCTCTCCAGCTTCCCTGTACAGCCCTTCAGATACTGGAAGGCTGCTACAACAGCCTTCACAATAGCCCACACAACCTTCTCTTTTTCAGGATGAACAGACCCAACTTCCTCCGTATGTCTTTGTAGGGAAGGGGCTGTTGTCCTCTTATCAACTTCCTGACCTGTCAATGGACTTGCTCCAGCAGTTCCATATCGTTATGCAAGGGCCCCGGAGCTGGATGCAGGGTTCCAGCTGGGGTCTCACCAGAGCAGAGCAGAGGGGCAGAATCCCCTCCCTCCCCTGCTGCCCACACTCCTTTGGGTGCAGCCCAGGACACGTTTGGCTTTCTGGGCTAGGAGTGCTCATGGCTGGGTCATGTTGAGTTTTCATCCACCATCACCCCCAAGTCCATCTCCTCAGGGCTACTCTCATTACTTCTCCACCTAGCCTGTAGGCGTCTCTGGAATTGTCCTTGCCCAGCTGAAGGACCGTGCAACTAATTTTCACACAACCACAGAAACACAGAATGGGCCATGTTGGAAAAGACCACAGCCTCTTGGTCCAACCTCCCTGTTAAAGCAGAGTCTACCTGGAGCATGGCACAGGATCTCACCCAGATGATTCTTAAATATCTCCAAGGAGGGAGACTTCAGAGTCTCTCTGGTCAGTCTGTTCCAATTCATTTTCACCCACACAGTAAAGAAGTTCTTTCTCACGTTCAGGTTCAATTTCTGCCCATTGCCGTTGTCCTCTTGCTGGGCACCATTGAGAAGATCCTGGCACCATACTCTGACATCTTTCCTTCAGATACTCACACTCTAGTCTCTTCTCAAGACTGAATAGGTGAGCTCCCTCAGCCTTTCCTCACAAGTGAGGTGCTTCTCTCACCCCATCATATTCACTGCTTCCCCAGACTTGGTCCAGGAGCTCCCTGTGTCTCTTGTCCTGAGGAGCCCAGAACTGGACACAGCACTCCAGATGTGCCTCACCAGGGCTGAGCACAGGGGCAGGATCACTATTCTTGACCTGCAGGCAATGCTCTTCCTACTGCACCCCAGGATCCTGTTCACCTTCTTGGTCCCCAGGACACACTGCTGGCTCATGGACAGCTTGTTGTCCACCAGGACCCCCAGGTCCTTCTCCACAGCGCTGCTATTTCTTGGAAGTGAACGTTGTCATTTCCTTACTGATCACCAGAAGGCATCTATGGATGTTAGAGTAAATAGTAACTAATTGACCATGCAACACCACAGATGACTGAAGAAGCTGACTCATATCCCATCTTTTTGTTTAAACTTGCTGTGAATTCTTCACATTTTTGATTGGTAAGAACAAAGATAAACTGCTTTAAATGTAACCACAACCTGTAAAAATTACATGCAATGTCTGAAGCATGGGTTGGATTTTCTTTTGGGTGAATGGGTGCAGCTTCAACTGAGGCTGAGAGGTTGGATCAGCAGTTTCCAAGCCATGAGCATTTCCTGCCTGAAAAAGAAAAAAACCTGAGGGTTTCTGCAGAATGAAGAAGAGCAAAACAGCTGTCTTAAGGCCAATGGTGTGTACTGACACACTGGAAGAAATGGACATGCAAGGGGGAATTTTGCTGGAAGAATGTTTAGGTTCTTAAAGAACACAGAAGAAGTGAGGCAAAATAGGCTTTTTATTGTGGTCTCCAGTCCAAAATTCAGATAAGTAAAGATTTCGAAAATATTCTCCTAAACACATGAATGAAAGACAATAAACACATGGGAGTGAGAAATCTCCTCCCTTCTTGAGCAGATTTTGCACTTTTACAGGGCTGCACTGGAACCACAGGAGATAAAGCACTACTCCCCAAACATTTCAGACACCAAAAGCTGCAATGTTGATACTTTTATCTTTTTTCAGCGTGCTCACTGCATCCAGATCCTCAGGCAACTTGTGTTGCAGGGTGTGGGGTCAGCCTGGATGCTAGGGCACTCTTCTGCTCCAAGGAAAGTCACAGCAGTTTCTTTCTCTTCATCACATTACAGCCTGCCAAAGCCATTAGCTCACCTGAGAAACTACAGTAAGTTCAGAAAAGTGACTTTTCAAAAGTAGGCCTGCCTTCTCCAGTTGTTCTCGGGGAACAGCATTTGCATTTGATTGCTTTGCTGATCCTTAATTATTTTAATTTTATTACAGCAACTCTTGCTAGTTATTTATTCCTTACAAACTAGTGCAGTTTATCCTCTCTCAGCACTTTACTCAGGATTGTTGTCTCATTACTTACTCACTTTTGCCAGAACACTGGGATCTGTATCAATGTGACTTATTTTCTTAAGGTGTCCCTGACCATCAGACACTTCATCAGATTCTTTAATATCTTTTGCATCCTGTTGCTGTAGACAAGTCATGCACCTGCTGGACCATCTGCTGTTGCAGACTGTAATTCAACCCACGCACACAAGAGATTTCTTTATCCATTACTTTGCACTTTGTTAAATGGTAACTGTCTGTACAGTGAGGCTCTAGTAAGGTTTTTCAGAAGGTTTTTGATAAAACACAGGCTAAACTTGAATTTTTTTCTTGCCATTAACTTGAGAGGACTCCAGTTCTGCCTCCAGAAGTTGAAAGGAGCACATGGGGAAGCCTGCAAGGCAGTGTGGCATGCTGAGTGTGCTGAGTGCTGCTGATCCTGCAGCCAGGGAAAGGGAATGCAGTGGCACTAGACAGCCTAGATTTTCAGGACTTTTGCAGAGTGCAGTAGTGCTTTTATTCCTTTCCTGAAAATTTTCCTTTTTGTTCCCTGTCTTTGTCTCATGTTCTGGTTTTTGTTCATATTTCTGGAATGACATGAAAAAGCCATGCTGTAATCACCTGATGTTTGCGTTTGAATTTTTGGGTTGCCATTTACTTTTTCTCTCCTTCTCTGTCCTCAGAAGTCAGCCTACTGAGAGGTTGTTTTGGAGTTTTCTTAGGCAATTCAAATAAATACCCAGCTTTCCATCAAGCTCCCAAACCCTTGAATTCACAAATATTTCCTTTTCCAATTTCCTTGCAGTACGGGCTGAGAGCAGAATGCCTCCAATTTGTTTTATTGCTTACCATGATCTAGCAACATTGAGAACTGTACAGCTGAGTTTAGTGCTTGCAAGTCAATTGTCTTTAATTTCTTTACCCTGTGTAAGAAGAGAACTTCTTCCCTGAGAGAAGAAAATTGCAGGAATTGTTCTGGTAATTCTTAGTGTACTGTATTGGAAGTGTGCATTCCCCAAGGGTACTTTTCTTGGATGACTTACTTGCTTAGTCTCTCAAGGCCCGTTGGAGTTGGTTGTTTTGGTCAGTGTCCTTGGGCAACTGATCTCTTGTGAAGAGACAAAAATATCCTCTCTTAGTTTTCTTTGTTCAGTATGTTGCTATCACTAGTGTTGTCCTACAACCATTCAGTGGCAGCACATCAGTTACTGGCACAACCCACAATATTTCAAGGAAATAGCTTTCACTAACAGATTCTTATTAAATCATCAGGATGTGGTCAATTGTATTCTCTTTGCTTTTGCTATAGCGTCTTTTTCTCTGGAGATACCACACAATTAAAGTGGCGAACATAATGAATGATAATAGGAGGCTGACCACCATTTACCTGCAGCATGAAATATTACAGAAGACAGAATATTTAATACCCCTTGACAGAGAATAGAGGTCAGTATGGAGTGGAAACAGTGGCTGTCATCTGCCCTCTGATTAAGTTCAGACCTTGGTTTTGTTTATAAATGTTACCTTCCCATTTCCAGATATAAACTTTGAGAATTTAGTTACTAGTCCATAGCTGAGGTGGGGACTCTAGATTACCAAATTCTCTGTGGCAGCTGTGGTGAGCGAATACTTCAGGAGCAAACTACAGGATTAAATGGGTTTGCATAATAAGCCCGCATAGAGCTACACATAGCAATCAAATTAACAAATACCACTTTCATATGCTCCCCTATTACCAACATATTTGCAGTCTTTCTGTGGGTTAATCATGAACAGGCAGAGGTCTGGCTTGTGGAATAGCACATTCATTGTCAATTGTAACCCACGAGTAAACTTGCAGGAGGAATTGCCATTAAAATACTTTCTTTCTCTGCTCAGTGAGGTGCTCCCACAACTTTCAGTGCTTTACTAGCAAGCTGTATAGAACCAGTACATTTAGGGTAATAGGATTCCTGTCTTGGCTCAGTTTTGAATGTTTTATGAGTCAATTAAAACCACTTGAAAGGATTTAGTGACAGAGGCACCACACATTTTATTCCCTGACAACTATGTTCTGCATTGTTTTCATAGGGGTAGGATTAATGAAGGTTTTTTAAAATCTTTGGCCCAAAAGGAAGTACCCAGATTCCAGTTATTTGTGTTTTTAAGCACTGAAACTTGGCAGTACAGCATGTAGGAATTTTTCAGTGATCCGAAGGAACCCTAAATATACATGTATTTAGGTCTTCAAGCACACTGAAGTATTGTGTTTATTGTGGGGTCTGTGTGGCCCCACAGCACCTTCTGAGTAGTATTTTGTTTGTGTGCGTGCATGCGTGTGTGTGTGTGTGTGTGTGTGTGACCTGAGAATCTGGAAAGAATTCTGTCTAAAGAATATTTCATGAAAGTTTTATCCACAGTGGAAATCACACCAGTCTGACTGCATCAGAACACTTACACTGCTGAGGCTCTCCCATCTGGCTCCATATTGAGACTTCCTTTAGAAAGGGAGGAATTAGTCAGCAAACAGAAAACTGTTATCTATAACTAGGGATCAACAGGAAGTATCCATGATTTATTAGGGACAAATTTTTAGGCATGAAAATCACTATTTCCATGGACTTAAAAGGAGCCATACTAATTTTCAATCCCCAGGGGTCTGACCTCTGGATTTTTCTTCAACTTTCACATTATATTCACCACCTTCTGTGCCACATCTTTTGCCAAACAAAGTTATATTTCACTTTTTGTCTGATATTTTATGCTAAATTCAATTTTTCCACCACTATTATTTAACCCATATTACCTTCATTTGTGATTTTGCAAAGCCATTTTAAAAAAAACAAATAAAAACTCAAACAAAACCAAAACAAAACCAAGCAAAACCCAAACAAACAACAACAAACAAACAAACAAACAAAAACAACGACAAAACACCCAAACCACCAACTTTTTAAAATGTAGCTTTAACTCTGCCTTGGCAAACTTTTGGTGTACAGCTTTGCAATTTCTGATGCCACAAAATTAGGAACTATGAGACAGTGACAGTGAGGATCCCATCACTGTGACTGTGACAGAAGGCTAAAGCAACAGGGCTTGACATTATGTCTCCACATTTGTGGAAGAACTGGAAAGTAATTAGTCTGGGAAGAAGTAACAAGTTCCTATGAACTCTAAACCAGCACTCCCTGAAGTCATTACTTGGTTTTAAAAATCTAATGAAGGCTCATAGTGACCTGTAACCTTAGGCACTTGTTTAATTTAATGCAAAATTAAAGAATACCAAACTGGTAATATCGGGTCAAACTAAAGTCCCATCCAACTTAATATCCATTTTCTAATACTGGCCAGGAGCAGGCTCCTAAAGGAGACTACAAGAACTAGGCATGTAGATAGCAATTTTCTGGATTTGTGCCCTCAATTCCTGTATTTCAGCCAGGTACCATGTTCCTAGGATAACTACTGAGTCCCTAGATGCATTTGGGGCACATTCCTCCCTTTGCCCACTTCTCTCCCCCTCACCTTCCCTGCCTGCTATGGTTGGCAGGGTTCAACACAGATAAATACACAGTTTTGCACTGGCCTGTCTGCAGGTAAACTTCACCTCCACCCTACCCACCAGGGCACTGTGTTAAAAACAATTTCAAAACATTATTTTTTGAGGCTTGAAATAACTGGATTTCCCTGGGCTTTAATTTACCACTTGACTAGTTTCCTATTTAACCTTTCACTCCAATCCTTATTTCACAGCATGAAATGATACCCCTGCACACCATATTTCTCTTTTTGAGGCAAGCCTACCAAAATTATCTTTTGCTTGGATGTGATGGGAAATGCATGCAACTTTCTGAAACAACTCAGTGAAAACAACATATTGCTCATAGAAAATTCTCAGTAAAGGTTGCAGCTGAGAAACTTTGATAGGAGGAATGGCATATCAGACACACTTTACCCAAAGTTCTACTTATTTAGAAAGTAAAAGGCATGAAAACTTTCTGAAAGAACAATTTTTCCCAAGCCCCATTTGTGAAAGGTACCTAAGTATGTGTCCGGCTTTAAGCAAAGGAGTTGTTACAGAAATACTCTTGTGCCTGATACAATGCCTACTAAACCATGGGCTTTACTAGGGACACTGCAATTAATTATACACATTTTGAAGCCTGAGCTAAAGAGTCAAGATTTGTTAGCCATGGATATAAATTTCTTACATAGGTAAGAGACAGCAGGGAATCTTACCACTGTTTCAGGCTTTGATTAGACACCTCTTCATTTTCTTGCTGGATGAAAAACCTTAAAACAAAACTGCAGTGACTGTACATCCTCCCTAACACTCTATTCATTTTTGCTTGGGATTTAAATGAGAAGAGTTATGGGGAAAACAAAGCCCACATAGAGAGTCCTCTCCCCACAAGCGATATATTTTGTTTACATCTGCTCATCTAACTTCTAACTGGTTTTCATGAGAAGCAAAAGCTCCAGTAGAATCAGGGCAGTTCTGGAGTAGCTGTGAACGTGTGTGTGTGAGTAGGTACGTACATAGGGGAAGTCTCATCCTTCATTTTGTATATTAATGACGGAATGGATCCAAACAATTTCTGCATTTAACTGCAGGACTTTTAGCTGAGCTCTCAGTGAAATCCATACAAAAAATGTATATCTGCATGTGTGGTCTATGGTGCTAGACTTGTTGGTATGTTTAAACAAAAGAGTATCCTTAGTCGGTCTAGCCCAAGTTGTCCCACCATGTACTGGGACAATGAAAGAAAGCATAGTACTGGTCTGAGAGCTTATGTGAAAGAAAGGGTGGTTTCAGTTCCAGTTCCTGCTCTCCAAAGTATTTCACCAGTCCAAAATTTCTGGCAAAGCTGCCTAAACATGTGACTGTCTCCTGAGAGATGAGTGATATGCACTTGCATCTCTTCAAGCACATGAAAAGATTGAGCTCAGGTTTCTCCTTCCTAGGGAGACAACATTTCCTACCACTGAACTGTAAGCACATGCAGAAGGGAGGCATTCCTTTGTTACAATCCTTTTCAAACAGCATCTTCTCTTTCTCTGGTGTTTTTGTTTCACTTTGGAGCTGTGAAGGCACCTCCTTGTAGCATAGAGTTGAAAGTCTCCAAAGATTCAGTGAGAAATCCTGTTTTATTGTTAACACTTTGTTAGTTTCTTGTTTAGCCGACATGGCAGTTGTGATTCTCACCATCAGACATCAGGTGATGAATGTGAAGCCTGTATGCCTGGCTCAAGATACTGTATTGATGACCAGATTATGATGAGTTTGGAGCTCCAAATCTGAGAGCGTTTTGCTTGGTCTAAATATCCTCTAAGTTGTGTTGCCCTTCTGTAAGGAAAGAAGCTAGCACTCCCACAGGGGTGTTTCGAAGATTATATACCTTGGAGATTGCATACCACTGAGATAATCTCATAGAGAAGGCTGTAAACACCTTGGATGACAGTGTGGGCAGAACATGCTCCAGAGTGCTTTGTTCTGCTGATTGATTCCAAAAGGAAGTTGTTTTCTTCACAGAGCCTGTGGAGGAAATGCAGCCCAAAGTGGAGCCTTGCAGACCCCTCAGTCAGCTGATTTCATCAGGGACACTAGGATAATAACACACCTCGGTAAATTGCACCCTGTCAGGAGCATAAATTTTGTTCCTGCACTATGTCAGGGATGAATGCTGGTGCCAGTGCTCTCTCAGTCAGCTTACTGCAGGAGAGGCCAGCTTGTGGTTGCAGCAGAGGGGGCTGCAGGGGATCAGAGAAGCTAGAACTCTACTGTCCTCATGGTGTTAAGACCACACAAGGCATACCTGTGTGACATGATGGCCCAGAGACAGCATTACCAAATCCACTGGGCAGAGCACACTTTGAGATTGCTGACCATGACAGTGCAGGCTTGGAAGGGGCTGGGACCAATATTCATTCTGAGATATGTCACCACAGAGATGAGGGTGCTGATCAGGATGGGGTACAAATTAACCACAGTTTTATGCACAGAGTGTGCCAGTCTAATTTAGAGGACCTTTTGGTCCATCATGAGTGCACCAGGACAATGGATTATCATGATTGGCCCCTAAACTCTTGCCCACAGAGATGAAAATCAGTCTGGGTCCAAAACAGCTATGCATTTAATGTGAATGTGTTAAACCACATTATAGCTCTGTTTCAGCATTTTTAATCAAAGGTGCTTTTAATGTGATTAGACTTCTTTGCCTTACCAAGTGAATTGATCTGAATGTAATTTCATATTTTTTTAGTCTTGAATTAGAATATCCACACACAAATTGAATGAAGTTTTAATATACATTTTTAAAATTAATTTGGTTTTACTTCCATGAGAGGAAAATGTCTGGACTGAACATGAGTCAGTGGAGCCACATCAATGAAGTGAGAGAACTGTCAATCTTCAGAGCAGTCCTCACTGCCAGTGCTGGAATAGTTTGGATTCAAGCATGGAAAGCTAAATTATTCCTATTAATATATTTTCACCTTCCTTTTTGTTTAGTTATTTTCAGACGCTATATCCTGGTTATAACTAATGATGTATTTCAGGAGTGTAGTGGTCTGTAGAGACATTCAGCCCACACCAAACAGCATGTCTTGCACATTAATGGGGCTAGCACTGTGTGTGTGTATATGTATATATTTATAGTTGGGACTGAATGATTTAAAAGGTCCTGAAACATTAGATGTTAAAGTACCCATTTATCTTGCTGTGAAAGTTTCCTGAAGTTTCACAAATTGAGTCTGTAAAAATTGTTAGCAAATTGGGGGATATCAGGTCTTGTTTTATAGCAACTTATATACAGATACATGTACAAACAACTCCGAAATGTGCCATTTCCTGAAAGAGACGTTAATGGGACGTCATCACCTGTCATGATTGCTGCTGTTGCCAAAGATGTTGCCTTGACCTTTAAACCACTGTTAGGATACTTCTGTGTAATCAAGATTTGCATCTTCAAAATGCCAGTAGAACAAAGGGTACTGTTGTCCTGACTCAACTGAGTTGATGTCAAAGACCTGGTGCTTAGCTGCTGACAAAATTTCAAATCAAACTTAAGACTGTGTTTCATTCACAGTTATGTTTACAATACATCATTCCCATTTCATTATGTTTAGGATGACGGCTCTTACTCTTTCCTTGCTACCAGTGGAGAGCAACAGGCAATTTTGAAGTTCATGCAGATTGTTTTCCATTGGTTTTAAGGAGCACAGAATTAAAA
>VXBI01013119.1:63421-140017 GCA_013397375.1 Toxostoma redivivum
CGCCCCGCGGCGGTGCTCGCACAGCGCCCGGAGCGGCGGCGCTGCCGGGAGCCTTTCGGCTGTCCGACCACGGTTCGGTCTGCTGCCCTATTTCCCTCCCGCCGGCCCCGAAATCCTGAGAGGCTCTCGGTCAGCTGTTGCTTTCTTCGTATTCCCCCCCCCCCCCCCCTTTTTGGAGGGTGTGAGGCTATCTCTCCTATTACAAAACACATTTTCTGTCCCTTCCTTTCCCCAGAAATCACTTAGCATAGTTGAACAGATGGCCAACCTTTCGTGTGGGGTATTTTGTCTAAACTTGCAGCTATTTACTCAGGGATGATCAGAGAGGACATTTCGCTCACTTAGCAGCACGTGTTGTTGTTCTCATGCCTCCTCAGTATTAAGCACAAGAATTCATGCCAGCGATACCCTTGTCTTCCGTAGGTGTCCGGAAGCAGGACCCAAAGGAAGGGTCGCAGCTGAGCGTGCTGCCCTACTTGCCATAGCCACTTATCTCTGTTAGCCAAAGCCCCAGTCAGGATCAAGACTCATAGTGCAGTACAAACACATATGAGTGAGTGCTTAATGCTTTTCCTAGATACCTTGTGTTATGCCACCTAGTTTATCAGAAAACCTAGCAGTATCTATGGATACCTTTAGCTTTTTGCAACAGCAATGCATAGCTGCAGTTACTAATCACCAATTTCTTTGAATTCTTTGGAGTTTTCTGAAAAATTGGTTTAAAAGAAGCATGAGAAAAGCAGTCAACTGCCTGTGGTTTGGTTTGGGGTTTTTTGTTTGGTTTTATAATTTTTGCCCCCTTTGTGTTATTTTTCAAATAGCCAAATAAACACCAGTAGGGTAAAACTTTCTAAATATACCTACTTTAATTTTGCTCAGTGCATCATGGCCAACATAGTACTGCTCTAGATTTCAATCATCAGCCCTCAGAGAGGTTAAGTGTGATTCAGCAGGCAGCAGATATCCCCTTGGGCTACTAATTTTTACAAACTAGCACTGCCCAATACATCCTCTTCTCCAGGTTGTTTGGAGACAGCTCACCCAGCTTCTGCTCAGCAGCAGCTGTAAACAAGTTTCAGGTACAGCAGAGGAGATATCCACTGTTATGCCAAGATAGAGACAAACACTTCTTTTGACCTTTTTTTTCTCTTTCAACCAGATTTTTATAATGCTGTTATACTATGCAAGCATTGTAAGCGTCTCCTGCTAAAACTGACCACCTCTGGCATTAAAACATTAAAACCTCTGGCAGACTTATCTGTGACAGCTGGGCTGTTTGAAGTGTTTGCAGAGTTTTTTGTTTGGTTTTGTGGCTAACAGAAAACAGGAAAACAGTGAAAAGTTGGACAATTTTTGATAGGGAATGATCTGTCAAGGAGATATACATTTTCTCACTGTACACCTCAGAGTTTTATAGCATCCCATCCCATTTGTAGGAGAGGTTTCTTTGTCCTGTTGTACAGTTTTCCTTTTGCAACAGAGCAGGATGCTGAGGGATTAGTGAAAGGAGCTGTGAACCAGAGGGCATATTTTTTGAGTAATCCAACCCAGTCAGCTTCTAAACTAGGCAGAGATTTTTGAGAAGATGCTCTTCTTTCTCTGTAGAGGGGAGCTAGAATAACAGAAAAATCCATGCAGGAAAATAGCACCTTAAGTTTAGGTATCTAAGTGTGGTTAATTCTCACTTGTGGTGGTCTGGTTATGTCTGCCATGGTGAATGTTTTACCTGAAAATCTGAACGGTGGCAAATGGGCAAATGTAGATTGAGGTTCATCAGGGTAGGATTCAGATCATGCCAGCTCCTAAGGCTTTGCTAAAATTCCAGAAGGCTAAGTCTTTACTAAGCCAAAATATGTCAGTGTTTGAACCAGAAATAATCTACTTTTCTGGCAAGTGCTTACCTCAGATCTCTAAAGCACCAGTATGTTTTTATAGGTATGGAAGAATACCGCCTTCATCCATACCTGACATTACTAGTCAAAAGTTTCCTGTGTGGGCAAGAACTGAACATTCTTCTATCTTATGTAATAAAAATCCCATTCCTTCCAAGATGAGTGTATGTGGCAGGATAGTTCACATGTGTAGCTAATCCGTGTAGTCTGTCTAATGGGAAAATGAAATACAGCATAACGCATGACTGTAAATTTGACTCAGAATCAGATAATGTCTCACTGGCAGTGTAACACAGATTTTATCTAATCTGTTACTTAAGGGTATTATCTGGTTTGAGGGGCATTTAGAACTAGAATTGATACTTAGAAGAGAAAGAGCAGAAAGAGTGGCTAATGTAAAATGTAAAAAGAGAGCAATTTTACATTTCAAGCCATGGGCTTTTATTCTCTCTGTTCAAGCATATTAGAGCTTGAATTAATTACTGTGTTGATTTTCATATTGATTAACAGTACTTACTGGGGACACTATGAAGGCCTCCTGACTTTGATGGGACCACGGTGTTCCTTTTTGCTAATACAGTTTTGCTGCCATAACTGTTGTCATTTGGTGTGTTTAGGGTGTGCAGTCTGAGAGGTTATGAAACAGTTTTAGTAACAGCTTTTAGTTACCTGCTTTCTTTAGTTGAATTATTTCAGGAATTATCATCTTTGTTGTGTTCTTGTCTATGAGGAATATTCATCTACTTACAGTCTTCCTTATGAAGAACAGTGGCTTTCAGACAGCCCTCAGTTTAAAGATCTGGTGCTAGTACAGAAATCCTTAGGAGGTGTTCAGCTTTTTGCTTAGTGCAGTTTTTTCTGACCATAGCTTCTTGCAACTTAGTTTGCTTTTGGCTGCCAAAGAATATCATATGCACTTCAATCCTGTGTCTGGAAGCATTGGTAACTTCTCAACAGGCTAAGAATCAGCTTTGCTAATTGGGAAGAAAGAGTATGAGAAAATCTTCCATATTGTGTCATAACTTACACAGAAACTCAAGAACTGCTATTGGAGAAGAAAGCTAGTTATTGGAAAAAAAATAGGAAGGAGGTTTGACCTTCTCTGCTCACCTGCACAGTGGTAACACAGAAAAGAAATCTTCATGTTTTCCATTGCCTAGGTGAAGTCTGGGCTCTGTTAAAAAGTTTGAGGAGGTCCATGTTGCTATGATTTCTTTGTCACTAAAATTATTTAGAATATTTACTCCCCCTTGCTACAAGGGGTCTTGAATAAACTGATACTGTCTGGCTAGTGTCAGGACTGGAGTGACTGTATCTGTCTTTAGCAGAGTACTCTGGACCATGATAAATACAAAACATGGAAAGCTGAAGAGAGAGTATTATAAACGGACAGAAGCTTACAGCTTTTTTCCAAGTTATATCACTGAACTACCATGCCAACTGAGTGTGCAGACAGGCTCAACAAATCTGCCATCAGGGCTTCCTAGGGCATTGCCAGCACACTGAAAATACATCCAGCCTAGGCAGAGAAAGCTTATGCAGGAAAGCTGAGGTTGGGCAGCAAGGTCTCCAGACTTACTCCTCACACAGGCACTGCTCCTGATTTGAGATGCTGTTAGAACAGGAGCACGGGAGCTGGGAATAGGCCCTTGACCGTGTGTCAGCCCAACCTTCTGACTACCCAACTTCAGTGTTGGGCTGCATAACATGGGGCTAGTGCACTGAGAAAAAGGAGTCAGCTCTGGAAAAATCCCTCTGTGGAAGCTATGTTTTTGTCAGTAAGGCTGGGTACCAGCACATCAGCCCAGCTTCTTTGTTTCCAGACATCTTGGGGAATGTGGGTTTCCAGGCGGTTCTGTTTAGCAGACAAGACTAGGGTGAGGTTGCTGGGCTTGAAAAGACAAAGTGTGAGAAGATGTGAAGTCTTTCTGAGGAAAACACCTTGATGTGTGTGAAGACTTGATAGTGCTAAACAAAACCCTTGGGTTTTATCAGCCACTCTTTCTTTAGTGGTAGGAAGGTGCCAAAACACAGAGAAGTAAGAGGGAAGAGCATCAAATTGGTCTCAATCATCATTTCGGTGGAGTGACTTCCGTAGCATTGTTCTGAACACATCTGCACTAACAGAGCCCAAAGTAGAGAGGCTGTGGTCATTGACATAGAAAATAAGTATCTGCTGGTGGGTTTAATTTAGAATTAGATAAAGAGCTTGGAGACCATTTGACAGAATAAACAGCACAAAGTTCAGATGAGATGAGTGTGGCTGAGCAGAACCTTTAACTGTATCCTGGTAGCAGGCTTGGTTGCCAGAGGAAGAAATGGTTTTGATCATATTAAAGACCAAGCTGCAGGTGAGAGCTTGGTTGGGAGGATTAGAGCTCAGTCTTGAGCGTTGCTAAGTTTAAATTGATATTCAATATTCATAAAGACCTATGAGAAGACTGACCACTGTTTCAACGTGAATTGAAGACAAGAGTCTGGGGGATGGAATGAAAGCTGTGATTTCTGACAAAACCAGTCCACTTCTGGAGGTAAACTATTACTTGGAAGGAGTGACAACTTCTTTTGGTGTTTCCAGTCCAAAATATTTATGCGTTGCTGGTATGCTTGTACATTTTTCTGCAAGGAAAGCCTCTCTACCTGGGTGTAATGCCTGCATTCTCCAAACATTCCACACAATCTTCAGAGCAATTTTGAGAGTGAATCCTTTAAAAAGCATGCGAGTGCATTCACGTTTTTTTGAATAAACGAGATTAGTCACCATTCAAACTTTTTTGAATTAACACTACAAGTACTACTTGACTGCAGCATGGGAATGCAAACAGAAGGGTGAGAACATACCAGTACAGTTGTCCAGTAAATACTGCATGTATATAGAAAGACATTACCCTGTGAATTAAATCCAGCAACTGTTCTGAACTTTGTGCAAGTATTGATGGCTGGGGAAGGCTGAACAGAATTTTTATCTTTCGTATAGAAATGACAAAGCCTGCTAAGCTATGCATGGATTTTGAAACTTTGACCTCTGGCAAAGGTTGTGAGCTAACTCTTAAATCTGAATTTTTCTATTTGTAATGGTGGGCTTCTTAGATTTCTGGAAAGGCAGTAAATGAAAAAGGAGGGGGAAAAAGGTTGAATGAGGCAGTTTGAAACGGCACTTATAAGTAAAAAAGAAAAAAGATCTTATGCAGTTGATATTTTAGAATACTTCAGCACTCACTATTTGGGGCATCTCTTTTTTCATCTCCTCTACCAAATCAGAGTCACTTAGTTTTCACAAAAACATTTAGGGTGTTTGGTTTGTGAATGCCTAGCCGTGGAATATGTTTGACAACACATTCGACCTTAGGCACCTAAGGGGCAATTTGTTATTCTTAAAGTAATGTGAGTTAAATGCAGAGCTGTGGAAAACTTTATTCCAAGCATCTCCCTTCCCCTACCTTTCCCCTTTCAATCTATCTACAGGCGTCTGATAGCCTTTGAGGCAGGTGGTTATAACCAAAAGCAAAACAGTGGAGAACAATTGTGTCTCAGGGTGTCAGGATCTGGAAATGCTATGAATTCTTACCAAATCAGTGTTTTGCTAACATTCCAAAAGTAACAAGAGTGAATGTGCCTTTAACAGTACTGATAGTTTATCGTGTTCCGTTATGATACAAGGAAACAAACCAAGTGTCAGTATTTTGTATGAGTCATTCTAGTTGTGCGAAGAGCTGCTCGAATGTGCTTGAGGTGGTTAACCTTCAGTTGCTACCTCAAGTACACGGACCCCTGGGTTCGGCAGGGGAGCGGGTCTTGTTGCAGGTCTAGAAAATCCACAGTGCCGTGGCTCGCACGGGTAGAGTTACAGCACCGGTGCCGGGGATGCGGCGACAGCGGAGAGAAGAGACGGATTGCGGTGCTGGCGGGCGGAGGCGCCTGTGAAAGTGCTGCTTTGGAAGTAAAGAATACGGTCCAACTAGCAGCGAAAGGGGGAGAGAGGCGCTGGTGGCCCGCAGGGAGGGAAGGGAAGCGGGGCTGTTGGAGCCGTGGGAGGGCGATGTGCCGCTGCCCATGCCCGCGGCGGCCGCCAGGGGGTGCGGCGGGAGCGCCGTGCCCGTGGCATCCCGGCATCCCGGCAGGGCACGGAACCGCGGGCCTCGGGCACCTTGCCAGGGCCTGAGGATGGCTCAGCTAGGGGGTCTTAAGGCTGCTGTGTTGTGTTGAAGGTCGGTGGATGTGCGGTGAACAGGTAGAGAAGCTGTGAGGGAGCTTTGGTCCTGAAAAACACAGTCTGCTCTCATCTCATGCAATATGAGAAATCATCTGGTGTGAGGTCACAGAGATGCTTTTATTTTCATTCATTCTCTCGCTTCTTTCTTTCCTACCACATTTACTCTATCCTTCTTCTTCTCTTCCTTTGTCCTTTTTCCCTTCTTTCTTCCCTTCTCCTTTCCATCCATCTGTTCTGCTGTCCTTTTATGGGATTTTGTCTTTTTTCCATACTTTTCGTTCTCCCTCCTTTCTTTTCTCCATCTTTCTTTCTTCTCGGTTATCCCTGCATCCTTTTCCTTCTTTTTTCCCCCCCTTCTTCCTGTCCATCCTATCTGCTCTATTTTTGTTAATGAATTAAAAAAAACAATAAAAGGAAAGTAAAACAAGGTATTTCATAAGGGACTGATAGAAATCTTTAACATAACCTCTTTAACATAACCTCCTCTCTGGAGTAACTGCTAGTTTTTCATTTTTGCACAGCATACAACTTGTGTCTGGTTTTGTGTTTCTGGTTGTGTAATTTTCTGTGGGAACATTAGATCTGGGAAGAAATTGACTGTGTTATGTAGTTTGTTCATTATGGGCCATTTGAATCCTAGCTCTGACAACCAAGTCCACAGGCTTCACAGGTCAGGGAGGAAGAGGAAGATGTTAATCCACTTGTGATAGTTCACTTGGGAGCCTTTACTCTTTCTCTCTGTGCATCTCTTCCTCAGGTTTTATGAGCTGATGGTTCTTCCACCTCTGTGAGCAGGGGGAATCCAGGTCAGGGAGTTTGGGCTTGGCATTTAGACATGGGCTCAGGCTGAGCCTTACTCAATGCCTTTCTCCTGCCTTATCAGCTTTCATTTCACCCTAGAGTCCACTGCATGCCATGTTCTATGGCTAATGGTTAATCCTTTTGAAGACAGTTACCAAAGCATGAATGCATAATTAACATGACTAAACAGAATCCCTCATAACATCCAGTTGTGGAGGTGATAGATAGGGGTTGTGATCACTGCCATTACTGCCAAAAGAGTTAAATTCTACATCCAGTATTGGGAGACTGTGTGTGTATTTGTGTGTCTGTGTCTATGTGTGCACATGCAGGCGTGATGTTTTAGTGGGATTGTTGGTTTCTACAGTTATAGTCTATTCAGTTTTCCCTTGGGGAAGTCCACTGGACTTGGAAAAGAGAAAAAAAGGGCAGTTCTGTTAATGCCATATTGCACCTGTATACAAAACAGCACTGAAAACTGCTCTGAGTTATTGTACAATATTTGGAATGGGTGGCCCTGTTATTCTGTGAATGTATTGCTGCATGTCCTCTTGATTTGCACCAAATAAACTGGTGGTGTCTGTGTCATCACAGTCATTGAGCTCTAGCTGAAATCCCTGTTCTTCAAACCACCCTCTGTGCAGCAAACTCCCGTTGCCTAGGATCATATGGCCTTTACATGTCCAAGGTCACAACAGATCAGTCTGATCACATGAACCAGAGTCTCTTCCTTCATCCATCCTGGTTTCTAACTCATGTCCATAACAAACAGGTATCACAAACCTGTCACTTGACCTTTTTTTTTTTTTTTTTAAGTCAGAAAGATTCCTTTCCCTTTGTGAAAATAAGTTTCCTGCATGGCATTATGCATTGTTGATCTGTCTGCTTCAAGGGAGATAGAAAGAGGAGGGGATCTTTTTAGGTAGCAGGCACATTCCTGTCCCACTGGAACTATGCAGCCAGCCCTATGGCAGGAGCTATTTCTACAGGGTGAATATGGGGATGGAGGGCATCAGAGAAGATGTCAACTATGCTAATGTGCCAGACCTGCAGGTTCAGGGAAAATCGCTGGCAAGATTTGAGAAACCCGCAGAGAAAAGGTCTTATTAGAAAGGTTTTCCAGCAGGCTGCTTTCAAGGACAGTATGTACCTTTTCAAGAATGAAAGAGAAACCTCCCATGCAGATCATCCCTATTCCAATGGGAACAATATGACCTGTAAAAACTGGTGTCCCTGGGCAGCCAGTGCCTCCTTCTTGTTTCTGCCCTCTGCTGTACTTCTGCAATGATCCATGCCAGCTTTAGAGCTGTCCTGTTCATCTTGGGAGAAGCTACATTAGGACAAGTTAGCTAAGCCTTTGAAAAACAAACCTGAAAACACAGTAGCTGCTAATTGACCCTGTTCTTTGAAGGAGTGGACTGGAAATGCAGGTGTGGAAACTACCCCATAAAGACTGTGTTCTCTGTGAAGCTCTAGAGGACTAATGAAGCTGCTAATGCACTTGTGGGGTTAGTTAAAAGGCAGTGCTTTTAAAAGTCAAGGCAGTTAGTGAAAGAACTTGCCTAGGCATGTGGGGGATTTCTGTCCCTCATAGCATCTGAGATGAAGATTGGCATAATTTTTGAAAGATGGGCTATAGTTCAACCCAAAGTTATGGGATGAATGCAGAAATTAACTGGGTGAGGTTTTTTTTCCTGTTACAAGCTTCTAGTCTGGCAGATATTCTGAGCCAGACTTAGTGTTGTAGATTCCAGCAGTTCCAGCCCTATCTTTTTTATCTTTTTTTAATCTTGGTACATTTTGATTTAAATGCAGCTTTTACTTAAGTTTGTTGCTCACGGCATGTGAGAAGGTACTGCAAATGTACAAAAGGCTAAGTGTAAATGCTGGATGATAAGTTGAACTGTGGAAAAAGAGAAACTGATTATCAACCAGACTGAAACTGATGTTAAACACAGGTTTTCCTTGCTTTATGAAGTGCCAGCAAGGTCAGAAATTGGAAAACTATTTTAGAGCAATAACAACAAACTGAATCAAGAGCAGGAAAGTTTTTGAAATGAGGCCAGAGAGAGGAATTTAAAATAGATAACTGTCCTGTCAGGTCCATTCCTAGGTTGTTTAGCATTGATATGCTTTGGTTATTTTTCCCATCTGTGAGTGAAGATGTCTCTCATCCCACTCTTTTCTCACACTTAAAGTGAAGACCACCTCACTTGGATGAGGAGCCTCTTTGTAGGGATCATCCTACCATCATCCCTCATTCTGGCTGCAAGGTCCCTCTTCAGACTCATGACAATTCTATAAATGCCAGAACCCACTGGTCTCAGCAGTCAGTGGTTTTGCTTCCACTTCTAAATCTGCTGTCTTCTCTCATCCCTTCTCCAGCTCACACCGACTCTTAGAAACTGACAGCAATAATCAGACCAGTTTCTGGGCCTGGAACAATCCAGTTTCTGGGTGGATTGCATGAGGGGAACCAATTCTTTGGCTTCATCCTAATAGCAGGATGAAGGCAGAGCTTGTTGTTAAGAGAATGTCACTTCAGAATGTCACTTCAGTCCACAGAAAAAGACCAAGGGAGCAGATATAATTTCTAAGAGATGTTGAGAAAGAAGTAGCTTCATCTAGGCATTTTGTTTTGAAGATATGGAATTAATTGCACAGCTGCTGCCAGTGACATTGCTTCCTCTTGAGGGGAAGTACAAAGACAGATTCCCAGGACACCAAAGATGGCTGAGGATTGCTTAGTCCCAGGGTGGGTTTTTAAATGCTTCTCATGGTTCTCTCCAGGCTTCCATGATTTTTCCTCAAGTTCACTTTGATTGCAAGTGCCATTAAAGCTGAATTAAACTGCTAGGTCTATATAGCTCTTTTTCTGTCCAGGATCTTTAGTTTGAGTTCTTAGTGTCTGTTTCCCTTTCAATTTCCAAAAGGTCAGATTTGTCCTCAGTGACAAGTTGTGCCGAGCAATTGCTGCCACAGTGAGCTACCCTGAAGGTACCTCCATGGCACTGACAAGAGAGAAACTGCATGAAAATGAGATGAAATGGCAGGAGGACATATAATGGGTAGGAGAGATGGTGTCCACTCCTCTGCCTGATGTTCCCTCTCAGCTGCACAGGTGTTGTTACTCCAGATGGTATCCTGTCACCTATCTGCTCATTACTTTTTTCTCCCTTAAGTCTGTGATGGAAGGTTTTCTATCTCTGGGCATTTGTATCAAAATCACCAGGAGCAAGTTTTATCCAATTCCTCTTATCAATCACAGGCAGTTTTGAGTGCACCATGTCTTGTATCACTCCATTATGTCCACACCTAAGCCCTGAGAGGAAAATGATCTTCCACCCTACTTTCACACAAGTTAACCTTTAAGGAATGCATTGAAACTACTTGAACATCACTGAGAGTATTTGCAGATTTAAGCTTACACTTTCCTAAGAAGTCTGGTAAATGGTACTAGCTGGGGGGCTGTTTGCTTAGGTCTAGGTTTTCCCTTCTCTCACCCTACACAGATAACCATATATCTTAAACTCTAAGCAGACCATCCTAGGTGTCCTTTGGCAAGTCCCAAAAGGGCCAGGTAGAAATGCAGTTAAAGACACTGAAAATTACTTAAACTGAGAATAACAAAATGACTTCTGTCCCACAAAAACTGTTTATGGAAGAAATTTATATAATGCACTGTATCATGTCTGCTGGCCATGAGATTACAGGCAGAGAAAGATAATTAAATTGAAGGTCTAATGTTTCCTATTGAGGTTAGTGGTTAACTCATCTGATGTGTGAAATCAGGTACCTGTACATTTGGAATTGTTTTGGCATCTTTTTCATCTTACCCTCTTTATAACAGCAAAGTCATAGCTTTTACTCATTCACTTCTAAACTATGTAGCTTTCACAAAGAGAAGGCAAACTCTTAATTTTGTTTCCCCAGAGTCATGTTAGTGCAATATTAGTAAACATATATGTGGACTTGTGCACACACATGCGCTCTAGTCTATCACAACTGCAGCAAGAGAGGAGTTGATTTGAGTTTCAAGACCTCCTAGAGCTATATTAAAACACAGAATTTGTCCACTGGGGAAGTGTCAAGAAAAGAAAAGACTTCTTTTCTAAGACATTTTTAACTTGTAGTTCCATAAAAATGATGGAGCTCCTGGAAAGACCTCCTTGGGGAGCAGTGCTATGAAATGTGCCAACAGCTGGATGACACAAATTTGGAAAACAGTGCTGTCCTTAAAGAACAGAACTGAAAGCCTCTGTGAGAAGGCAGTGTATTTTCACAGATAACCCTTTTAATTCTGTATTAATGTTATAGAGAGGAACAAATGCAACTTCTTTTGATAATGTGGGGAAACAAACTTCTCATGGAAAAGCAGAAATCTCACCATGGCTCATCAGGGAAGTGTAGAAATATCCAAAGTAGTGAGTTCACTTTGATTTTTTTTTAAAGCTGCGTTGGTTAACAACTCCACTAATAGATTAAAGAAATACCAAGGGCCTCAGAATTGCCTCATTTCATGGCACGTCTCATGATGTTTCTCACTATCAGTTTCATGGCAAAGCTCAGTTCATTTCAGATCAATGCCAAAGACTCCAGGCACAAATAAGAGCTATGAATCACTTTGGAGTTGAGGGATAAGGAACAGCTTGAGGTATTTAGAAGTGAAATTAGTTTGTGAGGCTGTTTTCATTCAGAAAACCATGGTGACTGCTGGCTCTAAACCAGAGAATAAATAAGATAAAAAGCATAAGACAGGATTACCTTCACAGTGTTTGCACATCTTTTCCTGACCATCAACAGGGTACATGTCTGTCCAGTAAGGCTGCTTGAGGGTTGTTGTCACTGTTCCAGTGGAAAGCCCCACCTCACCAGACCCAGGTCCTGCCTAGGAGCCTTTCAAGGTTTCTGTCCACCTCCAAGCCCCACCAGAGGAATAAGAGGCAGCTTTTGAATCTTCATCACACCACAAAGGCTCCCAAGCATCTCCCCTGCTTCCACTGCAGCTTGCTGACCCGTAAGGCTTTACTGTGTCCAAAGGCATCACAGCCAAATGATTGTTGGTTACTTTTCTTTTTCTGTCACCCAAAATCAGCTGTAGCTGAAGATGCAATCCTAGGCTAGTCTAGCTTTTTGTCTGCGCAGAATGGTAATTTTTGTATGTGACAAAATATACTTGAGGGTAAAGAATAGGCATGTGGGCCTGCTTGACAAGGGAAATTAGTGGAGGGTTTTACAAACAAGAGGGGAGGACATACACTTGACCAGGAATGACTCTACCAGCATCTCAGGGCACCTTCCTTAAGCAGTTGTCTGTTTCTCATGTTCTCAGTGCTCTGCTTCTGTCCCTGTGTCTGCTATATCTCTTTCCCCAGAACCACCATACACATTTCTAACTCAGTTCTTGCCTGGAGCATACTGTATGTAATGTTTCTAGGTAGGAATGTGGGGGTGGAAAGACCACATGAGGTCATAAAGTTTTTGTAGAGTTGCAATTTGATCCAAAAAGTGAATTACCAGGTGCTTCTTCAGACAGGGATTGGGGGGTTGTATTTAAATATGTCATTTAGTAAGGCCTTTTATTCCATAAGATAATCAATTCCATTTATTCTCTAAATGTGCATTTGTTTTACCATAGCATAATTCTAGGATATTGTTTAAATTGATCAGTAGATTGAACTTAACAAATTAAGAAATAAAAGACAATGCTGCTTATCATCGTTCCTAAGGAGTAAGATTTTACCAGACTACTGAATAATAAAACCTTAAAAAGGCAATACATTTCTGATATTTATTTTCATAAATTTACCTCTGTGTTGGAGAGGAGGAGAGGAGGGGCACTGCTCCAGAAATTAGCATGTGAACTCTTAGAGCCAGGGTGGATATAGCCTCAGTCAGGCTTTAGTCAAGATGGGGTGGCAGAGAAGCTTTGTAGCACTCTGCAAATGTTTGTAGTGTTGATGAAATGGTTGTTACCTCTCAAGGAGGCTTCTTGTAACAGAAAGTTCCTATGAAAGGGCATTACTCCCCTGTAAGCTGTAAACAGGGGTGCAATTGGTCATGGCTTGGCTGGGAGGCTGCTGGGTCTGCTCTGCAGCAGACAGAGCTTCTGGAACACAGGTTGTATTTTATTTCTGCTGTGTTTCTGAAAAGAGCCACTAAGCACTGTTCCCCTACCCACTTGTTCAGACATTCAGCAGGGAGAATCAAATGCATGCAAAAACGGCTTGGAAGGCAAGAGTCTGTGGTCAGTGGTCTGCTTATGCAGGAGCACCTGGAAAGCTCATCCAAACGAGCTTTTAAAGTGCATACATTAAGTCATATTGGATCACCACTTGTGTTTTTTCATTATTTTTAGCTATAAACCAGAGAGAATTAAGATCACTTTATTTCTGAAGATGTGTTCTCACTAGAGTATAATGGAAGTACTTTAAATTCACACCTTGCATTAGTTCAGCAAAAGTTTTGCAGTCTGTCCTTGCACCAACAGCCCTAAAATGCCTTCCCCTTGCTGATGAGCCCAGGATAAGTTTCTAGCCCTAGCCAGGGGAAACCAGACACCCAGTTCGCACTGCTGCTGTGGTATTTTACACAGAAGATGTTACCCAGGGAGGAGTCAGGTTGGGACCATGTTCAAAGGGATGAGAGAACTGTTAGAAAAGCAGAAATAGGACTGGGATTTTTGGGGCTGGATTGAGCAATGGGGAAATGAATGAGTAGAAAGGTCCTCAGTGGAGACCTAAGAAAGGAGGGAGGAGAGTGAGAGCAGAGAACTTGGGCTGCAGGAAGAGTAGGGGAGAGGAAGCACGTGGTCATTTTTTGGCTCAGTAGGAGACTGAAAGTTGGGAACTGAGGGAAGCTGAGATGTGACTGACCCACAACAAGGGTGGAATGAGTGAACAGAGAAGGAAAGGGGGCTTACAGGGGGAGGAACAAAGGCTGTCAATACAGATGGTGTTGGGCAGCCCTACTTCCTCTGGGGTTAGCAAGCAAAGTGAGTTCACTGACCACCCTCATCATCTTTTCCTGGCCTGCTTAGCCATGCTGTTGCCATGCAGTGACCATGGCAACGCAAGGTTCTGACTGGCTGTTCTAGGATGGTAGCTGTAATGACAGCAGTAGTGAGTATTGACAGAGGGGAGGGGAAGGCAAGCAGCTGCAGAGCAGGGGAAGTTGCCTGCGTACAGTAATCGTCTTTGGCAGGTCAAGGGTGAACTGTGGCCTGCGGGAGTTGTACAATGCCCAAGGCTAGCAAAGTGGTGTTATAATAAACCCCAGATGTTTCCGCTATTTACAATGTGTATGTTATGTTTAAACCTGAAAATGCATCCTAGGATCTGGTGGGTAGGGAAACAGTTATTAGCTGCTTGGAAATTACTTGCTGGTAATGTATCTGTTCCCCCTTGATATTAGCTGTTGCCTGTTTAAAATATAAGTCTTCTAAGCAGAGACCCTTGCAAGCAGCTTCTTTGCCAAACCAGTGGTTCCATTTGACTCCATGAGAAACAGCATGGTTCTCCCTGCCAGGTTTCTGGGAGGCTGCATCCCGGGCATGGCAGCCCTGGGAGCCACACTCGCAGCTGGAGCATCGGCACCGGTGGGAGAGGCACCACTGTCAGGCAGGGGAGCGCTGCCAGCCACAGGTGTGCAGAGAGCTCTGCTTCATTTCCCCAGACTAATTATTTCAGAGCTGGGAGCCAGAACCCTTGTGGTATGTCTTGGACCACAGCAGAACTTTGAATAAGCATTTTGGAGAGGGAAAGGATTTAGTCGATCAGGCTTTTATGCCAAAACAATTGCTTGTCTATAAGGGTAAATTAGTCAGCTAAACTGTGAATTTGTGGCCAAATGGTTGCTTTGCACAGGCCCTCCAGGTGATCAGTTCTACAGATGGTCCAGGCAAGCCACTCAAAATATTAACATTTAAAATGAATGAGTTCAACTGTGGGAAGGCCTGGAGTGGAGGCTCCTTTTCAGAGATTAATTGTTCTGTGTGAATTATATCAAAGCCACACAAATTTGGAAGAGACATTTTCGCTTGAATATTTTATTGGATTTAACTAATCCAAGTAAAATGCACACCTTCAGTAAAGCCTTTATAATTCCTCACACATATCCTCTGCCTGCCCGTGTCTCTCTGTCCACCAGTCTGCACTGTGCCACATTCATGCACCCTGTGGGCACTTGGGGTACAAAAAGACTTGTCTGGACCCCTCACCACAGAGTGTACTGAGACTAGGCCTTTGTGTCAGGAGTGCAAGAGGAGTGCTTTAAGATAGGTTGTGCAAAAACATTGCTGAAGATCAGGTAACAATTTGCAAGGAAAATGGCCAGAAATTGCGTCCTCACCCAGATGCACCAGTGCTGTGCTGAGAACTCTTTTGCCCAGGATACCTGGGATATGTGGGAGAGTGGAGTATTACACAGCATTTGTCATGCCTTGATATGGGTTTTGTGTCTGCATGAAAATGAATCTTGAGGCCTGGGGAGAAAACTGTGCTGATTTTGAGGTTTTGTTGCGTTTTTCTCCTTATTTTCTGTTCCTGCTCCAGTCCCTGTGCAGCTATTCCATCACAAGTCTATTGTGACTTCTATTAAGGGCGATGTCTTTTCTTCCTGAGCTTTATTGTCCTCCCACATCCCACGTGCCTGCCTTAGAGTGATTTTCTTGAATGTTGGCCCTGATGGACAACTCCCTGCCTAGACATCCAGTTTTACAGTATTTCACATCACACCTCATAAGAAGGGATCCAGTACAAGCATTCTTCTAGGCAGAATGCCTGCATGATGTGAAGGACTCTCTGTACCCTTCTCTGATTCACTTGGGCTCAGTATTGTGGGTGAAGGACCATTCATGTCAGTGATTTCTAACATGATACTCCAGATTAAAATGCAGTTAAGCCATGTCAGTCAATATGAATTCAATGCCTGAGGTGACAGTGTAAAATGACCAGAGTTCTGTGAATTCACATCTCATCCTACTAACTAGCTTCCCCACATGGAAAATCAAATGTGTAAAAATGTTATTTGCCTGAGATATTTTTGAATGTTAGACTTATCTGTTTTGCTGATTCCAAAAAGGTTTTTTTAGTGTTTTTCATCTAATTCAATATGATGATCAAGTCACAGTGAAGTTGCTGAAGAAGAGTTAAAACAGGAAAAAAAAATTGTTTTCTCTCTCAATCTATGCCTAAAACTGAGGTGACTCCCTTTTCTCAGGATGTGATAACCATTTACTCAAATGTGACTCATAAGTCATTCCTAGTACTTACTTATTTAGTGATCCTGTTGAGTCTGAATTCAAAATGAGTTTTAATAAAATTCCTGCTTTTCTTCTATCTCAGGGGTCTGGTAGATTCAGCTAAAGCCAAGTCCTTGTCTTTTTCTGTATTTTGATCTTTATCTATCCCTCTGCAGAATAATCAATAAGATAACTAATACATGAGGTAATACATTATTTTCCAGCCTAAAATTGAAAATATAAGGATTGATATTATTCTTATAGAGATAGAATATCCTCAAAACTTGGAAAATTGAATTATCAAATTGAAATTAAGGGCTATGCTTAATTACAAATAAAGGTGTCATAAGAGAAGCCAGTGACAATCTTTCTTTGTTTTTCTTTTTCTTTCTGAAGAAAGAATGGGGTATAAGAAAAGAAAAATATGGTTAAAACTTGTTTAAGTTCAGTGCTTCCTCTGATTACTTAAATAATGTTTTGATTGGGTAAAAAAGCCATGGGGATAAACAGCTGTCAAACATCTCAGTACTATCAAAAACAATGCCATCTCCTGAGCACCGATAAATACTGAGGAATTAAAAACTTCTTTCTTTTTTAATTTTTTTTTTAATCTACTTAGAAAGGTTTGGATGACCTGGCCCTGGATCTATTTGCCTTTCTTGGTATGGAAACCTTGGCTTCCATGATTTTATATTCCATGTTTGGTGTATATTCAGTGAACCCTGGATGGGTCTGCAGAGGCTACAGATGGAGGTGCTGTGCACTGCCAGCAGAGACAATCACTTTGTTGGTGGTTTGCTGGATTTAGATCCTCCTCTGTTCTCTCTCAACTCATGTCAGAGTTGTTGCTGAGAATCCCTGGACACACAGTGTGTGCTCACTACTTCCTCTTCCTCCATTGCAAATAGCTTGATTGTTCCACAGGCTTGAGGAAAACACTAATTTGATGCTGCTTTTCTTCAATCCTTGATCTATTCATTTGCTACTGGAAATTCATGAAGCTCATTAAATAAGCAGATGTAAACTGTAAAAAGATCAGACCTGGAAATAACGTCTTTCAAAGTCCAAAGTATGCCTTAAATTCTTTCCAGAAACAGTGATTAAAATGAAAAAATATGGTAGACTTTCAGTGTAATTATACTGTTGGGCTTTTTTATAATGTTTTTCAGCCACTGGGTTTTATGATATCTTTCAGTAGCCAGATAAAGATTCAGAATCAGTTAATACTCTGAAAACAGAATGCCTATCATCTACAAAATATTTTGCTCTATTAATTGTTTCCATTTCCCCTAGCAATAATGGTGTCCGGCTGATTACTTCCTACATAGAATTCCCTTTGCAACCAGAAGGGGGACTCAGGATATTAAATTTCAGCAGAAGTGGTGAACTCATCCTTTATGTTCTTTTTTTCTGAACATTGTTTTCTGATACTATTGTAATTCTTCCTTGGGTTCTTCCATCAATCTTTCATTGTCATAGCTTTCATTATTATGTACTTTGCAGTGTGGGACAAATTTTGCAGAAGGGAAACTGAAATGGACATTTAGATGTGTCTGGAACCAGGTTCCAGTCCATCAGGAAGTGGTTTGGTGTATCACTTCTGTATTTATCACAGGAGTT
This sequence comes from Toxostoma redivivum, assembly GCA_013397375.1. NCBI lineage: Eukaryota > Metazoa > Chordata > Aves > Passeriformes > Mimidae > Toxostoma > Toxostoma redivivum. Next base: position 81,189 of record VXBI01013119.1, read on the forward strand.
TTCAGCCCACATGTTGCTGCATCTCCTCAGGGGTATATCTTCCCTCCAGTGTGTTAGTAGGATCCCAAATTGTAATTAACAAGGGAATATTCTGGCTGTTGTGATACCCAAACATGAGTGTCTGAGACCCAAGAGAGAGTCCTAGTCTGCTCTGGTCTGTAGACCATAGTCCAGCTCATGACAAAAGAGAATAAATGAGCATTTCTAAGCAGAGATGTACATGTTGCTTCATGTGCAGTGGAACAATCTGTGAGAGAATAGCCAGAAGTTAAAAAAACAAACAAACAAAATAAAAGCAAAACAAAAAAACCCACAACAACAAAACAGAACAAAACAAAAAAAAAAACCACCTGTAGGAAAGAGAAAGTGTGTGCATACATTATTTTAGGTAAACAGCAGATTCAGCTTTGCACAGTACCAAGGAGTGAATCCTACCTGCCACTGGGTTTCTTGTGAGACAGCCCTGTTACCTGTTGTCATGTCACCTTGCAGGACTGACTCTTACAGGAAATTTAATACACCTGGTAGCTCTGCTGCTGGGATTGCATAAGTTTTCCTTGTAAATCCCTATTTTTCGAAACCCTTTTAAGATCATGCTTTTATCTCTGATTTTTTTGTGTAATATGAGTTTCATTCTCATGTCTTCTAGAAAATGTGGACTAAAGAGATGACTGGCAACCCCCTGGAGTTCAGCACAGCTGGAGAGAAAGTTATGCATTCTGCCTGTTGTGTGCTGTTTACAGAAAATCTAGACTGTAGTTTGACATGATACCATCCTTTCAGGATAATGTGGTTTTGTTTGGTTTATGAAAGACTGATCTGTGGGGGATTTTCTCTTTTGTTGTTGAGGGTTTTTTGGTTGATTGGTTGGGAATTTACGTTTTTTCTTCTTTCCCCTCTTTTCTCTTTTTTTTCTTCTTTCCCCTCTTTTCTCTTTTTTTTCTTCTTCCTTTTTCTTTTTCTCCATTTTCCTTTTCTTCTTTTTTCCTTTTTCTCTTTTCCCTTTTTTCCTTGTTTATTCCTCTTTTTTTCTTTTGTCTTTTTAAAAGACTACTTAAGGAAGGAAAAGTCTGGCATTGTGTAAGAATTAGTTTGAACACTATGCAGATAGCCCCTAAAGGAGATTTGAACCTGTTTTCATTCTTGATCTCATCTAGCTTGGGGAAGCATCCTTTCTGTGCCTGATTAGGAGCAGCCCCTCCTCTTACAGATTTTGAAGTTATTTACTTCAGATAGCTTCAGAGAGGCTGTGATGAGGCTGGAGAATTTATTTTATTTCTAGTTCTCCAAGTAATAGATAAGCAATCTGCCAGGCTGCAGCAGCATGACACCAACACCACAGGCTGGGATCCTTCTTGCTTTTCCTAACCTGGACTTTTTCCTAAGGAGTTGTCGCAGAGTACTCCTGTGTGAGACTTTCTATTCTGTTATTATAGTAAGGATTATGTAGATGGCTGCCTTCCTTGCAGTTCACCTGTCCAAACCTGTACTGAACTGGTTTGAGGTCTGGTGTGACTCTGTGAAAGTAGTTTTGCTTCAGATTGGTTTGCAGTTGTTCTGTTAGTGCTCTTCAGTATTTCTCAGCAGCAAAAAAAAGCACTTTCTATGCATGTTCGTGTATGCAGTCCATACCATTCATGACTGAAGTTGGTGAAGTTGGATAGGAAGTAAAAGCAAAGAGAGAGTTTCTTGTTGCATGAACTACAAACTGAAACTTCTAATAGAAGTTACATGGAACAGAAAAACCCCAGAAGACCATATACAAAAATCTCCAGCTCAGTAGTAGAAAAATTATTGTATTGTACTCAAGGCTATTTTCTCTGAGAATGAAACAAAATGGAGACTAAGAAAAGAATGGGACATTGGTCTGATTGGTCCTTTTGTGCAGAAGTTTATGATCACATTGATGTCTTCCTACCCTGAATGCTGAATGCATGTATGAGTGTTAGCACACAAAGTCATTGTCATTAAAGTCAGATTTCTTAATGCTATTTAAGCAGAAAGAGCATTGCTTCTAGAAAGACCTGTTAGGACTAATTTAATCCATAACTTTATTGATTCAACTTAATTTATTAAGGAATTTATTTTAATGTGAGTTTAATCATAAATCAGCTTCAAATCAGTTTAAATGTGTTCACAGTGAGACTTTGCATTGGTTTGCATTGGTTTAAACATAATTGATTTATGTTTTAATTAGATCCCTGCAAATTTGGATATAGATAAGGTCTCGGTTTTTTCCCCTTTAGTAAAACTGTAGCACATTTCTCCATCTTCTGGGCTGAAAATCCAGCTGTAACGAATCAATGACAAAGCATTTTATTTTCACAGGGCCTGAATTTTACCTTAGTGTTGTGCTGAGCCTTCAGTTCTTATCATGTATAGTAAATAAAGCCCTGGATACTAGAAAATTCATGTAATCAATTTTCAGGGTGTGATTTTATCCAAAACTGTGACACACAAAAACCACTTGTAAGTTTAAAAAAAGTAGTGGGGGAAGGGAGTTTTTATTTGATTTACCATGTCTTTATTTTTTTTGTTGGCTGTCTGTTCAGAATTTATGTGGATTTTATTTTCCAAATCCTTTTTAGCTAAAATTTACCATATAAATGCTGTTCTGCTAATGGAGACTCTAGACTGGGAAATAAGGCTTGGTAAATTATACATGTTGCTTACTACCCTTCAAATATTTGAGCTGGTCTACAAGGTTCACTGGTGACTTCTACGAAAGGAGTGTCATTGTTCTACAACAAAAGCTGTAATTCTGCCTTGACAGTAGCTACTGCTGGCCCCAGTCACAAGTGTTTGAGTGATAAAAAATTACTAACTGTTTGATGCATGTTTCAGTCTTTTTCAAGTACTCATAGATTTTAAGGCCATGGAGAGATCTTGACAAAAGGTTGATCTGGCAGCATGGGCTACCTTGTTACAGACCAGAAGCTCTCCGCCGGGCTTGATGGCCTGGAGGTCTGTGCCACAGTTCTTCTGTGTTTTTGTAAAGATTCCACTCCTTTATGGATCACTGCTTACCATTCACACACATTTCCCAGTATGCAATTCCAGCACATCCTGTTGATCTGTAATATACTTTATTAAGCCAAGTAATTTTCCCTATGTAAGTAATTTTTTAACTTTTGCCTAGAGTCCAAAACCATTTCAGAGGTGCATAATTTGTTTTGTCCTTCCTCCAGTGATTGCTACACCATGGCACATATCTGCACACTTTACTTATCATGTGGTTATGGATTTTTTGAAGGCTGGCCTTCAAAATTATGTCTAATCTCATGTAATAATTTAGCCAAGGGAGAGATTTCCAATTATGCCAATTGCAAGTATTTAGCAGTATTTATAAGAATATTGTTTAAGTTCTCATTTGTCTGAAGAGAGCGTGTACATTTTCAAACAATTGTGACATAAATGCTTCCTTTTCACTGCAGTTCCCATTTCTGATTTGCCATAGCTGCAGAGTATAAACGTGGAGTTCAAGTGTGTTGGAAGTAAATTATATTGAAGGGTACATGATGAGATCTCTCTGCTTACTATGCAAGTCCATAATGTGAAATGTCATGTTTAAATTTTTGCTGAGCTGGGTTTGAGCTCATGATTTTTTTGCAATGTCCAGGTATATCCAGTTCCCCAGTTCTCTGGTTCCTGAAATGTGGCAAATGGCTCATTGGCTAAAGGGTTTGCACTCCTTCTGGTTAAAAAAAAACAAAAGAGGGGGGAAATTTCCAACAGACTCGTCCTTTTGTTTTGGGTGTTTGAGTGTGATTTTTCCTTTTTCCTTTAGCATGCAGGTACAAAAGCAGTCATAGTTCAAATTGAGTTAGGAACAGAGTAATAACTCCATTCCTTTTCTACCTGGTGGAGATTAAGGCAGGTATAGGCAGGGCACATAAAATTATCAGTTGTTATATAGCTGGGATGGGTCCTCTGCTCTGTCTGTGATTAACACCAGAAGAAAATTATTAGAAAACCTTTGATGTTGCAGTGGAAGAACTACTGTTGCTTTCCAATCCATGCAGTCTTTTAGTACACAGATGTTTTTGTAGGCCTGCATCTTCAACAGCTTATGCTGAACACCCACACAAGTCCTAGAAAAGGAGTATTGCTAGGAGAGCTGACCACAAAGAATTTAATGAGAGGAGGGGAAGGAAAGTGGCAAATGAGGAACCACACCCACAGTGTTAAGTTTGACTTGTGCATAAACAAATCAATGTCTTGAAAGTTTAAAAATTCTTCGCACTGCTGTAAATACTTTGTGCAGCCAGTAATGCAACAGCAACTTCTTCATTTTGATGCTCCAATTAAGTTTGGTTTTCCCAAATTCATTTCTATTATTTGATTTTCTTTCTCTTCATGTCAAGCAAGCCAGCAGACAGGTTTCAGCTTAGGTTTTCCACCTTCCCACCCCAAAATTTCAACATGGATGAGTGGTTCTTTGCAGAGAGGAACAAAAGCGGACAAATGAACCTCCTAAACTTCCAGTTGTGCCTTGGGATATCCGGACATTTTCTCATCTAATCTATGAAAGGTGTTGGCCTCTGTGTGAACTTTGTGAGAGGGAGATTGTTTAGATCTTTGGGGAGTCAATTGTTTTGGGGAATTCCATCTTGGTTCTTCCTGTATGCTGATTATTCATTCCAGTGGTTATATCCCTAAACTCAGTTTACTCATGTGTCCTTATTGGCAGTGGCAGTGATTAGCTCTGTGAACCCATGCAGGGGAAGGTGATTAGTGATAACCTATTAAGATAATCTTCATTCTATGTTCTGGGAATTGCCTTCTGACCAGCATTTCCATTGTATTTCACCTGCCATGGCACTCCCTCCTCCCTGTGTTTTATCATTTTTTAATAAGACATGCTTATGTAGAGCAGGTCCTTCTGATTTTCTTGATCAATATGGAAAATGCTTTTAATACTGGGAAAGCTTATGTGAATACTGTGACTGTAGCAGTGTCTGACATTATTTAGATTCTGCTTGATGCAAGGTGTTTCTCCTATACATATATGACTGAGCTCTCACTGGTGGAGTAGGGACAATGTGCCATACTCAATGAGAATATCTCTGACCAGGGATGTAAAAGTGTGCCGGCAGTGTTGCTGGGATGTATATTGTTATTCCTTTTCTTAAGACATCCACAGCCTCAGGAGGAGGAGGATTTTTAGACATGTGAAAACCTGCCATGGATAGATCTGCACTGGGCAATTTATTAGCTGAGTCATGGTACACTTTGTGAAGTGGAAATGTTGCAGAATCAGAAAATGCTACAAAGCCAAAAAAACGGTGTAAGCCAGAAGCAAAAATGGGCTTCTGTGACTGGGACCAGAAAAAAAGTAATGACTCATGTCCTTTGCATGTGAGAATCCCAGCTTTGTTGGAACAGTGGGAAGAGAAACAGCATGGTGCAGAAATGCTGAAAGGGTGGGAGAAACAACTGGAGGCCAGAGATAAAAAACAATAGTTACAAAATATAATATAGTTCATAGGATTTGAAAAGCTTACAGGATTTGACACAGAAGTCTCTGTATTTTCTGATGATGTCAAAACAAGAGTGGGCCAGAGAATATGAAATGTGAGAGGGAGAGTAGGAGATGGCTGCAGCACTTTTGAGACCCTGGATTGAAAGGCTAAAGCTCTAAGGAATCTATTTTTAAAAGTAAATTCTACCAAAAAGAGAAAAAAAGGGAGTTTCCAAAGAACTGTATTTTCATCATTAATGCAGAGAAATAACCTCTGAATTTATATCATTTTTTGGGTTTTTTTCTTCCCAACATGATCTTAGGGCACACCAATGTAGTTACACAAGTACCATAGCTGAGACCCAAAGTTTAAATTTTCCATGCTTCTCAGTCTAATACTCTGCTGAACCTTACAGCTCTGGCCATAAAGCGAAGGCTTAGATCCAGAGAAGTTAACAGTGCAGCTGCAGCCTTTGCTTTTATGTGGTTCTATCAGTTTCACTGCCCTCTGTTTAATGACTTACTGAATGGCTTTTTTCAAGAAAGAGTAGAAATTAGTGCTTAATATTCTTACATTGGAGAGCAAACTAGAGAAATACATATATGTATGATGTAGCAAACTGCACTTCCTTCTTTCATCTGACTTCAAGGTACAGAACTTGAGTCTAACTTCTTTAAATCTGCCATCCTGAAATTCAGCTCCTAAATAAAAAGTGGCTTCATGTGAAAAAAAACAAATCCAAAAAAACCCCAAAAACAAAACCAAAAAAACCCACCCTAAAAATTACTGAGTACCTGCAAATCCCCTTGAAGTCCATGGGACTTATCCTGCATAGAATTTGTGTGCATTGGGTTACTTTAATTTTAGTGTTCAAGTAAAGATTCTGGAGTCCCCTTTTATGCACTATAGGTATGTAAAATATGGACCTGCAGATTCTTCCATCAACTTTACAAGCTGTTTTCCCTGAATCACTTTTTGGATATCAACTATATTGGTTTTACACTGTCCCATGTTTGATCAGGTTTTTGTATTGACAGTGTCTAAGGGGATCATCAAAGCTTACCAGGGACACAGCCAGTTGGAGTCAGCTGAAGCACTGAGAATCACAGGAGAGAGTACTCTAATGTAATCTAGGCAGTGTGTTCCCACAGACAAGATCATCAGTAAATAAATTAAGTGTTGACCTTTAAATCATAATCTTTAGGTTAGGCACTTGCTCACACCCAGCTTCTCTTGCAAAACCTACATTTTGCTTTGAACACAGTTCCCTGTTTCTGAGGAGGCCTAAGTTCAGAAACTGATATCTTGAGTGTCTGCAGGAGAACGTCATTATCATGTTACAGTGAATAAATGGGTGCTCTCAGGCTCTCCTCCTGGACGCAATACTTCTAGATGTGCTGTTTTGTCAACTACCCTTCTTTTTCACTCTACTGGGGATGCTTTATTCTTGTTGAGTGGAAGGGGGAGGCAGGAGTGAGGTCTACTCCATGTGCATAGTTCTTCTTCCATATGCCCATTTTCAGTGTCCTGTTGAAAATCCTGTCTTCCCAAGGTGATATTATGAATTGGCCCATGGTACTCTCATTGATGGGGTTTACTGGGCTTGTGACAGAGAGAACACAGAGAAGATTAATGCACGCTCACAGAGCAGTTTCATGGCTAGGGGTAAATATCCATGAACACTGGCATGACACACCATGCACTCGAAGGGATCTCATGCAAAATAAACAAATATTTTAGGTAGAGATCTGTGGGTTTGTTGGTGCAGCATTACTTTGACAGGACTAAGTGAGACTTCAGTACCATCATTCCTAAACCTGGTTATCAGATTAGCAGCTGGCTTTGTGACTGGCTTTTGGAAGTAGTCACTCTGATTTATGGAGACATTTGCTGTTTTCATGCTGTTCCACTGTTTAAAGAGCATGGCTGTACTGCTGTATCTATCTCTCTATTGCTCTATTTCCTGGCTCCTGACCATGTTTCTAGCCATTCCTTTTATTTTCCCATTTCTTCTGGCCTTTGCAATATCTAAAATTTCCCTAAAATTTCATTTTAGCGTCACTAGAATGAATGATTTTTTATGCGTGGTTCAAGAAAAATGTCAGGTTTGCAGTTTTTCTTTTGCTTTTCTGCACAGACACAAATATCAAGACCTAAAGCTGAAATGTATCTGGCAGTATTTTCAAAAGAATTCAGAAATTCCCATTAAGTAGCTGAATTATTTGTTTGGTTTTTTCAATCCTTCAGCTTGTGTTCAGTTGCTCTGGTAATTTGGAGAGCTGGGTGTTTGGGATTATCTCCTGTCAATACCGGCAGTGTTTTATCATGTACGTAATCTGCACAGAGACTCAGCATGCTTGCAGGAAATAGATTTTGAAAAGTGTTCAGAATTCAAATATTGCCTGAGAGAATGATAGGAGAATTAAAACCAAGAGAAGCAATGCAAGTTTTTGTGGGTTTTAATTGTTTATTCATTTGTTTGTGGATTTATATTGCTGTTTGGCTTGGGGGTTTTATTTATTTGGTTAGGGTCTTGGGGGCATTGCAGGGAGGCTTTTTGTCTAAGCAGGAGCAGTATATGTTTTAAAGGGCATCTTATATGTTTAGAAAACCTGGTCTGCTGATGGTAAGCCTGACCTTGATTACAATCTCATATGCAATGGGAGAAGGCTTTTGGAAATAATATAGTCTGTCTTGTATTACTTCCCTGCCTTGAGCATTATGCAGAAAACAAACAAACAAAAAAGACAATAAGTCTGAGGCCAAGGCAATGAGTGTTATTCCTGTGGCTCTTCTTACCCCTCACCAAGCTATTGGTCACAATTTTATGCAGCAAACTCTGCACATGTGCCTACTGGCTAGCATGCCTAATACATTCCTGTGCTCATGCTCTCAAAAGGCTTTGCGCCTTCCTAAGGAAAGAAAAGACAGGGAAATAAAAACAACCACTCATGGAATTTCAGCTGAGTGTGGTTGTGTGATAATATTTTGCAGGCTTCCTGTTTAATTTGTTCAATGTGTTGAGCTTCCACGCAGATTAACTATACAATCAAGCACTGAAAGTGAGGAGATTGATGTTCTTTGCCAAACTCACAAGTCCGGGGAGAAGAAGTTATCTGCACTCATACATTATCAGTGAGTCTTTTGCAGAGAGAATATGGAAATTCATGTTTCTTATCTGCAATGATATTATGCAGGCCAGCAGACATAAGTTTCTGAAAAAAATTGCTAACAAAATGACAGCTATTCAAGCCATCTTAATAAAGAAAGATCTAACACCTTGCTTGCTTTTGCTGTTAAATCCTTCCAACTGTGTGGGGCTTTTGCTGACACAACTGCTCCACTGCTTTGTGTTCCCTTGCTGTTATCACCCTTGTTGCTTTCTTAGAAAGTCTGTCAAAGCAGGGGAGGTCCATGGGTCACAGAGAGACATCCTGACTGGGTAGTGTGAGAAGTCTGGGTGCCTTTCTGTGTGTCTAATTGACTCTTAAATGAGAGGCCCTACCACATTTTGGCACAAGGAATACAGATAAAGTTGATGCCCCACCACATCTTTCATTCAAGCAGCTCCTCTTTCAGGGTACTTCCACACTTAGTTTATGCTGTTTCTCTTCAGGATTTGTCTGTTTTCTTTGCTCCCTGGCCCTTGTCATTCTGTGATGGATGGCATGTGTAAGGGCTGTGCTGCTGCCATACCAGAGCTGCTCACAAAGGCACTCCCCTATTAAATAGTGACCTGTAGGAAATGCTGTGAGGCTCCCTTCCTTTTTCATTTTTACTGAGTCCTTGTGTCCCTGTTGGCACTTCAACCTCGATCTACATGTAGGAAATGCAGAAAGTGTTTTCGCTGTCCTTCCTGCCTGCCATGGGCAGTCTCACACAGTGGGCAGAAGCCTCGCCAGCGGCAGGAGCCGTCCTGCGTGACAGGCACAGCAAGGAGAGGTGGAAAGGAGCCAAGCTGGCAGGAGATGCTGAGGGGACAAAGGGGTGAAGAGGCAAGGGGAGGGCGGTATCAGGAGGAACCATGTCTAGTTATCATTATAAGCATTTTTGTCTCTTCTAAAAACTTTTTTACCCTGCAGACAAGGTCCTGTCTGACCAGCACTGTAGAATTGGCACACAGACTGTGATGAAAGTCAGCTACCTCTTGCAGCAGTGGAAGCTGTAGCTGATCATGATCCAAGTGTACAGTGCTGTAGTTTTATCAGCACAAGCTTTCTCATATGCCTGGCAGGTTTGATTAACTTTTGCAAAACTGCAACTGAAAGGAAACAAACATAGTGTAAACTAAAAGAATAAAACAAAAACCCAAGAAACAATCTCTTTTCTGTCATATCTGTGAACAGCTTTTAGCATTTTCCCTGGAGAGCCTGCATGCTTGGACAGCGAGTTACTGTGAATTAGTGAGGGTCACTGCCATTGATTAAATCCTCTTTTATGTTTCCCGGTAACTCCTGAATTATGGCAAGAGTTGAGCATATTAATTTAACACTTTTCTTTTTCTCACTGACAGCTCTGATGGAGGAAAAATCTGCAAGTCATTTTGTGCAGATAATACTGAATTAAAATTAAAATCAGGAACAAAATGGCATCTCTCTTTTATTCCCAGTTTCACATTGCTATGTTGAAAGAACTGTCAATAACTAGTTGAAGTCCCTAGCACAAAAATTTTCATCCTTTCAATTGTGGTGGTGCTTTTAATGTGTGCAAGACACACACTAGGACTATAACAAATGAAATATGGTAAAATAAGGAACATTGCCTTTGTATTTCAAACTACTGCAGCTCCTTTGCTTACATAGTGACAAAAAGGCTATAACTTTAACTCTTTAATGACAGAATGAACTATTAGCACAAGCCTCAGTAGTAAGGCTCTTACTTATGCTAATTATTTTTATTGGAAGTTTCAAATATTATTATTTTAAAAACCTAAAATTTTATATTCAGACAATATTTACATGTGTTCTTATATAAATGTATACATATACACAAACACACACTTATAAAAGTGTACGTGTTTAAACATATTGGTTTCAGGATGGTGTGTGGGCACTTGTTTTTCCGAAATCAAAAGTTGTTTTCATAGCGTTTTGAGAACGCATTGAAATTTCCAAAATTATCCAGGGCAGTGGGAGAAAACGGAAACCAACATATGAGAAGATTTTCTCATAATGAAATACTGGTCTTTTACCTGATCCATCCCAGTGCCACCGTGACAGATGTGCCTGCCCTGTGTATACAACATCCATGGATGCCATTCCCAGAGAAGTCTCCCTCTCAGACATTTTGCTGATGTCTAGAACACTTCCTGCCAGAAACTTGATGTCCACACCAGCAGAGGTGCATGGAAAAAGTTGTCACCTTCCTGTTAATCAAAAGTTTATTAATTATGGAAGGCTACTTTCTCCATTTTCTGTCTTCTGCTGGTGTCACAGCAGGCATCATGTAATTTGGTCACTCACTGCAGACCAGATTTTCCCAAACAACACTGTTTATGTTGCTCTGGGCTCAGTTTTCAGGAAATTAAAGGTTTCCCTGTGCTTTCCTGGGGTGAGAAAGGCTGCCTTTTATGTGGGACAGGCCAAGCTGCTGCCTTCAACAGTCACCCACTAATTGGACATGTACATATCAGTTCTTTATTTAAGCTTCTCATAATTATGGTTATGATGGTGCTGCTTTTTTTTTTTGTCTTATTGGAATAGTAATTAAGTGCAACTGATGTCAGCAAGTTTCCACAACACACAATCATAATCCAGAGCGTCCAGTTTGTTAGGGCATTTTCTTGCACAGGACTCTGTTGGGGACCTTTTGGTGTCTCTTTGAGTGCTTCTGGTTTGCATGTTGTGGAGGATCATTTGACCACGATGGCCATTTGTCCTTGGGACAATATTACAGCTGTTGAAGAAACAAAATGCCCTGCAGCTGGAGGCACTGCACAGCCATAGTGACTCCGTGGAGGCTCTGTCGGGGCACAGCTGAGCGAGGATGGACTTACAGGCTATCACCCATCAGCAGACCAGCTGCAGTAGCCCATGTTAGCCCTCCCCAGCCATGTGGTAAAGGTGTCATCTTAAGCCTCAGGGGAAGCAAGGTCAAGTATAGGTGTTTTACCTATACACTGGAGCACAGTAATGGAGCACAGCTAAAGCACAGGGTCAAATGAAGGGTAACATCTCACAGGGGGACTGCATCTTCTTGTAAAGCCTGTGCTCAAAGACCACTACTTGTGTGGAATATTTGAGGTCTGTAACTTAGAAAACCTGAAATGGTTGGAGGTTTACACATACAAGAAATGTTATTGCTATAACACAGTAGAAATTGAGATGCATCAGCTGGAACCTTACAGTGTGTTGGCTGAGCCTTTTCAATGCAGTGTCCCCTTCTGGGTCCAAAATATCCTTAATTGATATTGATTCTGTTGATGGGCTTCCAAGCCTGTTGTCTTTTGCCTCAGGGGAAGGATATGGCCAAGCTGATGTTTGAGGTAGGTGTATTGTGTGGATTACAGTGTTTGGCTGGAGCAAAAGCCTTTCCCTGAGGTGAGGGAGGCTGTAGAGTTTGTTTTTAACTCCCTGTCAGACCAGTTGCACCTGGAGCGGTTTGGTAGCCCATGACTCATAGCAATTGAAATTAGTAAAGCAGCAAGATACCCTCCCTTTGCCCTTCTGCATTACCAATCAGAGGTGCCTGCCACAGTGTGCTTGCTGTCTTGTGCCTAGGTGCACACAATCAAATAATGTTGTTAGTGCTCCATGCTGTATTCAGAACCAGCACTTTGGTTCTTGCTGTGGCTTCCAAGTTGTAAAACTGTTGTAGGAGAGCTCCAAAGCATCAAAGTAGGCTGCCATTAAATGTGCCCTTATGCTTTAAGGACAGTACAGATCCTTGTTTTGCAGGGGTTTTTGCAGAAGCATTGCTGTCTGGTTAGGGTTCCGCTCTCCATGGCCTGCCTAGCTCAACTTGAGTAAGCAGTGTTTTCCCTTTGGAGGATGGTCTAATCACCAGCACATTCTTTTATTTCTTTAGTGGTGCCCCTCAAATTGAAGGAAATGAAAAACCAAGAGGCTGCTGTGGGTCAGAAGCTAGTCCTAAGGTGTGAAACCACTTCAGAGTATCCTGCGCTCAGATTCAAATGGTTAAAGAATGGGAAGGAAATAACCAAAAAAAACAGACCGGAAAATATCAAGATCCCAAAAAAACAAAAGTAAGTACAAAATAATGTCTTTCAAGTGGGGCTGGGAGGGCTGGGAAATGATGTTCACCAGAACACAAGCATTGAGGTTGTTAAACACAGTAACACAAAGCTGAAAGCTATTAATTACAGAGGAAGAAAATCTGAGAAAACAGAAACCATTATTATTGTTCCTGAAAGTATGAATGAAGTGTGAGTGTGGTATAAATATTTCATAATTAATTTTTGCTTTTCAATTCCTATTTGTTTTTTAATAGCCAAAGGCTATGATTTTAACCAGTAAACCTCGGAGATAACCCATTTTGAGACTGCTAACAAGAATAGAAGTACCTTTTGTTTATTGTCTAAAATCAAAGAACACTTAAAATCATCAAAGGATTGCAGATTTTGAAATATTTTAGATATTTTATTTTCCAGCAGTTTAGTCCTTAAGAAGGGTTGAATGCTGTCCACTCTGAATCTCTTATGCGAGCATGCAGTAGTCCTTTACAGGGACATTCCTGCACTTGCAGAGCAAGGCACTGGTGTAGCAGATGTCAGATGAATAGCAAAGCATGCAAATCCTGTCCTTCTGCCTGGTGGTAAGTGCCCCCCCACATGTGACTGATGACCAGTGCCAGAAGATAGACTGGTGCCTTGTTCCTGCAGGGGGAAACTACACAATGCTGTTACTGCAATGAGACAGGAGAAGGCTTTTGCTCTTTTGTCTCTACTTTGCTGTTTAGATTAAAAAGTTTTATTTGTCACCAGCTATGAAAATCTGTTTGAACAGTCTTTCAACTCTCTTTTCTGCTCTCAGTAGGCAGGGCAGCTCTCTGGTGCACCATGCCATGCCTTCCCTTCATTCAAGACACAGAGGGTTTGGAATGCATTCTGCAGGAGGCTTTTCTTTCCAAGGTGTTCAGTGTGTCAGAACTCACCTCACTAGATGAAACAAGCATAAACAAATAGACATTTGACTTTTTAGAGTTATTCAGGTTAAAATTCAGAAATCCTGCCCCCACTGGCAGTTTCTTGTACCTCAGCCTGGGGCACAAGGTGAAACATGAAGAAGGACAGACCAGCATCACCACAGCCCCCATGCCACAGTTGCACAGATGTCAAGAAGGAACCTGTGATGTCTCCTTCCAGCATTTGTGAAATGGAGCTGTTCCAGGTGGCAGATAGCCTGGCAAATTGTCTGGACTCATTTGCAGAGCCATATGTCTCCGTCAGAGTTGTATTTTCAGTCTATTCTGTAAAGAAAATGTTCAGATCAGAGCCTAGCCCTCAGCTTTCCCAGCAATACAGTGCTGCATGTGAGGGGCAATCAGTATTTTCTCCACTTGCATTTTGGCTGATGCTGATTGACCGAACTCACTGGGGCTAGGATTTCACCTTCTGAGGCAGAATGTCACCAGTTCAGCATTGAATCAAGGAAATACCTTTTGCTAGCTCACTTCTTTGTGGTTTTTTTGCCCCCAAAAAGCTATGTGGAGCTGTCAGAAGGGAAACTGATAGCTATTGATTTGATATTGATGGATATGGAATGTGTGAGACTCTTTTTCAGCTTGATGTGCCAAAAAATTTTTAAACTTCTCCAAAAGATACATAATAAAAAAGATTAAAATTGTGCCATTTTCTGGAAAGATAGAAATATGAAGTCATCTTCACTCGCCATAAGTGGACAGGGTGCAGGCTTTGATCTCTATTTCACACATTTGTGCTTCCCCAGTCACAAAGATACCATGCACAGTTGGAATTTCTCTCTTGTGTTTTAGAAACGTTGGTGTGGAATGGAGAAGCACTTCCAGTTAGAGACATGAAAGTCACTAGATGTAGAGTACAAAAAAGAAAAAGACAAGGGATATCTGCTGACATATTCTCTGCCTTCCTACTTTGACATTTTAGTTTGGGGACGTGTCGTTGCTTTGCCATTTCATTTTGCTACTCATCTGTGCATCAGGGACTGAGTAGAAATGAACAGCTTAAGAGGAAATAGATTTTATTTTGATAAAAGTGGGACAGACACCTATTGTAAAGCTAAAGAAGTGGGGGAGGAATGCAGTGTAGATGAACACAAAAAAAGACATGCACTTTCAATAAGCAAAGCCACGTTGAAAAGATCCCATTGCAAATTAGAGGAGTATAAGAGATCAAGGGTTTTTTTTCCCCACTTACATTCTGTTTGTTTTCAGGATAGCATACTGATAAGTGTTTGTTATGTTCATATGCTTCTGTATTTTTACACAAGCATTTTAGTGTGAATTTTTTACTATTACCAAGTGTGAGAAGCATCAACTACAAAGGTTAGAGTAGTTGATAAACTGTCTGGGATTAATGTTTGTTTTAAAGTTCAAATGGCTACATAAAATGTAGTTTCTGAAGAACTGTTAATATGCAGAATACCATAGCCTTACTGACATCTTCAATCCAAATACTTGAAAATAACACTTTCTAACATATTTACAAAGAGCTCACAAAGTTTTATGTGTAGTACCCAATGGCCACTGATTTCTATCAATGTAGTATTTTGCAATAACTCACCCTTCTTTGTATGTGATGGCAGAATAAAATGTGTTTATTGTTGGAATAAAAATAAAGGTTTCATTTGTTTGGTTACATAGCCAGAGCTAAAGCTAGATAGCTTTAGGTTTTTAACAAACTGCAAAATATCTGGTAGTATGATGAACTGAACTGAATTGAACTAGGCAAGGAAAAGATAATCAATCAGCCTGGAGGTTTTGGGCACATGGGCCAGTGTGAATAGTGCTGGATCAAAGGATTTGCCAAAGTGGAGCAGATGCTGCCTTTTTTTAGTATTTTAAGAGTTTAGAAAACCCTGTGGCAATGCAGGCTTCCTCAAAACTAAGCCTTCCAAAGACTGCTTAGCACGTCAAATGGTTCACGCCTCTGAGTTCCCTTGGATAGTTTCAGGGTGGGTGATTCAGAGAGTGCAGAGCCCCAACATGTGATGGCCCCACATGGACTGCTGATTTAATTTCTGGGGCCCCCAACACAAGAAAGACATGGACCTGTTGGAGTGAGTCCAGAGAAGAGCAGTTGATCACAGGGCTGAAGCACCTCTCCTGTGAAGACAGATAAGAGTGGGGACTGTTCACCCTGGAGAAGAAGAGGCTTTGGGAAGACCTTGCAGCACCTTTTAGTACCTAAAGAGGGCTGCAAGAAGACTGGAGATGGACTTTTTACAGGGATGTGGAGTGACATGACAAGGGGGAGTCTCCTTGAACTGAAGGAGGGTAGTTTTAGGTTAGGTATTAGGAAGACATTTTTTACTATGAGTGTTTACTGTGACTTTTTACTGACACATTACACAGAAAGGTTGAACACTTCCTTGGAAGTGTTCACAGCCAGGCAGGGTGGGGCTTTTTGAGTAACCTGATCCAGTGAAAGGTGTTCCTGTCCGTGGAAAGTGGCTCGGAACTATGCGATCTTTAAGGACCCTTCAAATCCAAACTACTCTGATTTATATTTCTATGACAGTATGGCAGATGAATCACACTAAATGGCTATATTCCTTCTCATTACACTGGAGAGTCAAGAGAAACTGGATGACTTTAAATTTTAATGAAATGCATTTAAAGCACTCACTTTTACCTCAAATTTGTCAGAGTAAGAGCATGCAGTCCGTCAGTTTCTGCTGATGATCGCTGCTGATTGATGAGGCCATGATTGGTTGATTTGTGTGTCCGGGCTCTAAGCTATCTTTTTGTGACAGTAGACATTCAGAAAAAATCAGACCCCAGACAAGAGCTTTTCACATGCTAGCTAACTTTCCCATGGCTCTCTTCTACTATGATAGCATTTCATTTTCCTTCTCTGATTTCAAATGCTGGTGAGACTTGTGCATTGTTGGTTTGGGCAGTGTCCTGTACAAATCAGGTGCTCTTCATTACACATAGAGAGACTCCCTTATCCGTTTTTTTTTCATGGCAGAGATGAGGTGTTTGCCACTTCTAGATGATGGCTTTGAGTGCAGAAGTGCACAAGGAAACTTTGTGTGTAAAAGTGCCCTTTACCTTGAGCTTCATCCAAGCTTAGCCTGGATATTTGCCTGCAGACAGGCAATTTTGGATGACAGATGGAGGCTGGAAGCAAAATGAATTCAAGCAATCATATAAGGTGGGCTGGGACTGCATTCTGCAGATGTGTTTCTTTCCCCTTCATATATGAATACAATCTCAGTAGTGTCATAGTGGCAATGAGCTAAAGATTCAACAAAAGCAGAAGCCAGTCTTACAGGGAGAGGCATTTTTTGGAGTAGCATGGTATAGTTTTAGAAAAGGACAAGCCATTGAAAACAAAATCCCTTATCAGGGCTTTAAGTCAGTACTGTTGGAGTACTGCATTGCTAGGAAACTGCTTCATTTACAGCCATTAATGAGTCATCTTCTGCTCTGACTGTTTTGAATTCTATCCCAATACCTCTCAATGATACTTTTAAGGCTATAAATATTCATATTATTTCTCCTGCTTTTAGAGACAAAACTCCTTACAGGGTTTTTATCTAAAACCAAGTTAAATTTGGCTTGTTAGAAATGGATTTGTAAGAAATATTGATGCTTCACCTATTTTAATATAAAAATAAAATCATAAAAGGAAGACACAATTCCTTGTCTTTTCCCATATGTATGAAGTAAAACAAAAACAATAAAAATAAATGTGCAGGGCGAAGAATCTCTTCACAAAGCCAGGCAGGCCATAAAAGTGTTTTGCATCAATATTACTTAATGTATGGAGAGGACTGCAGCAAGTATACAATGGGTGTCCGTATTAAAATGCCACTTTTTTTTTTTTCATTCCTCCATTTTCACTGGATTACAGTGAATTCTTGAAAACACTAAGTCTCTTTGCATTGCCTTCCTAAAGTTACAACTTGCTCCCCATCTAGACAAGTACCTGCAAGTATGGCTGAGAGATAACCTTGCAATATAGGAAATATCACATATCCACACAAGCTGTTAGGTGGTGTAGAATACCACACGATGTTCTGATCAAGCCCTCAACAGGCTGCTGTGAAGAAGGATGACTGGCAGGCAAATTAAAAAGCAGGCCACTTTTAATGTTGTATAAGCATAGCTGTTAGTCAGGTGCAAAATTTTCACACAAAGATACAGTAGCATTGAGCTTTTGGACGTTTCTGTCAGTGTCTTTACCACTTTTTTCTCATATATTCATGGTTGCCACCAGTTCAAGTCTGTTCTTGTATGCCATCTGAAGTGCAGCCCAGTTAATTAATTAAACACTGGGAACTGGGCTCCTAACATTTCCTGAGAAGGGAGCCCAAATACACAGCTATTCATTTTTTTACCATTTGAGAAAACCTGAGTAAATTGCCAATCCTAGTTTGACTGCTCCTCCCTCTTGCGAGCTCAGTGGCCTCGAGATAGCAGTCTTCTTAAAGGGCATGGGGGGAAACTCTTGTGATGCAGGTTTCTGGAAGAGAGGGGCCCACCTGGCATGCTGCTTTCATTCCATGAGGGCTGACTCCTCAGCAGCAGGAGTTTCACATAGAGGTGGGGAATAGAGCTGCCAATAAGCAGATGTTTGGATAGTGGATAGCAGATGGGATAGTGTCCTGTGATGGAAGTAGGGGTGGTTCACAAGGATGTGTTGAAAAATTACATTGAACGTTTTGGTTGCTTCAGAAGCCCGCACTGCTGCAACAGACCTGTTTGTGGTCTGAACCAAGCCCTGCTCAGTGATTTGCAGAAGGGGTAACCAGTTGTGGTTTCTGCACAGAGAGCTGGGGAACATGACAGTGCTTAAGCAAAGCAACTCCCCAAACATTGTTTAGCTCAGCAGTCATGGTGGTCAATGAGCTTTTAGAGTGAGCAGCTGCTGCCTCCTTAAAGGGATCAGCCCTTCAAGTTGGGGTGGGCCAGCTTAAGGAAGCCAGTGTTCATGCACTCTGAGTGACTATTCTGTAGATCAGGTTTTGTGTCAAGCAGAAACTTCCCCAGAGCGCTTCTTTTAAACAGTAACTGGGAACAGCAGTAATGTACGCATTAATGTAATGTGTGCATTTTCCCCAAGCTAGTCATTCTTTGCAGTCTAAATAATGGGATTATTGCCATCCTGTGAGTTGGGGACCCCATGAATGACACCAGAACATGTTCCTACAAAATTAATGGGTAGGCAGGAGTTCTGCATTTGAAAATCTAATCTTAAAACCTTGGAGACTGATTAAATTACATCTCTGAGCCAGGAACAAAATGTAGCTTCATGCAAATTGTGCTCCTGCCCATGTTTTTTTTTTTGTTAGCACTGGAGAACAATTTACTGTTGGGGCTTCAGAGGCTGTTAAAGAGTGTGGTGTGTTCTAATCTCATGATTATTTAGTCAGATGTTAGGAACTACAGTACTTACCCAGAACTCTACAACTGGTAATACAAACCTGTAGGGAAGGATAATCTATTTTAATATTTCACCCATCTCAGTGGCATCTGGACAGCTAACAATTTGGCTGAGAGAGGATGGTTGTTGGATGGTTGTTTTCCAGATTTCCTTTAGGAGCAAAAACTTCTCTCATACAGAAAAGCATAAAAAAGTATCTTCATTTAGGTTCATGAATATGCCTGTTTTCCAGCAGCCTGTAAGAGGTTGTTCTTATTCTCCTTCCTTCTTTCAATCCTGGGTAGTGTTGATCTGTCAGTAAGAATGGAAGACGAGACTCTCTGTTGAAAGGAGTGGGGAAAAAAGTACTTTAGTTGATTCAGTGACTGTTATTCCAGTACAGGATGTTTATATTTTTTTTTTTCTGATTTCACAGGAAATACTCTGAGCTTCACATTTACAGAGCCACGTTGGCCGACGCTGGGGAGTACGTATGCAGAGTGAGCAGCAAGCTAGGAAATGACAGTACTAAAGCCAGTGTTATCATCACAGACACCAATGGTAAGGCTTGACTCATTATTTTACTGTCACATTCAGAAAGACCATGTATTAAAGCTGCCAGCAGTATAGAGGGCTTAGAAGGAGGACAAGGCTTGGCAAGTGAAGTGGAAGTGAAAGCACTGAAATCTATTAGGTATACTAAGAAAAGTTGTCAGGCCTGACTTGTCTGTTATGTAGTTGAGATGCTCACTTTACCTTACAGACTGATGGGATATCTCCTACAGATCTCAGAACAGATCAGCATTTTTTGTGTAACACCAAGTCTAAGACACAGTCTAAGTAGTCAAGATCAGAAAAAGATGAAGGGAATATTCTAATTCCTGTTATACACAATGGGGGAAGTTGCATTTACCCTAAAACATGTCATAGTCTGAACTGCTAAACCAGCACTTCTGACTTTGAGTAATGTTTGTATTGTCCTGATTGCCACCATTTTTACTTTCACATACATTGATAGGTTTTTCTTTTGATTTCTAAAACAATAAACACAAAGGCATTAATGTATCTGAAGACAAATTATACAAAGGCTTGAGTGTGATTTAGATACTTTGATTCAGGTATTGTGATTTAAGGGTATTTCCTGAGGAGTAGAGCTTCTCATTAAATAGACAGCATTCAGACTTACTCAAAAGATTTACAGTTATTGTAGATTGCTGTTTTTGCGGGACTCATTTCATTTACAGGGAGCTCCAATTGCTTCTGATGAAATTTTGTGTTTCTACTACACATAAATGTATTGCAGCACTGCTTCTCCTTTGGAAAGGCAGTGGAGGTGTCCATCAACAACACAAACACTCTCCCCATAACAGCCTCCATCACAAAAACCAAGCCCATTCCAAGACCATATCCAACAAACCCTGTCAACCCCAGCCTCCGGGCAAGGATCTGCTGCCAATGACACCAATAGACAAGCACTACCAATATTCCCCCAAGATAAGCCATAACCAGTACTAAAGACACAAAGGAAACCCCTAAATTTCCCAATCACCTACTCCCAGCAACAGACACCGCAACCAATCCCACTATCCTGTAATAAGGAGAAGGATTAGACACAAACTGCTAGTTCCCCCAAAACAAAGCACTAAAACAAACTCTATCATAAATTCCCATTTGGGTTCTCTCCAAGATCTACGGCCTGAAAAGCCACCATTATAAAACCTTAACTATAGGAACCCCCTACCCCTTCCCCCCCACATATTTTCTCCATGCTTTCAAGGGTATGTATAGTTCTGTGTTTAACTATGCCTCATTAGACACTAATACAAGGTCAGATATTGCATGGCATACAGTAATGCTATGCCAATTTAACTCAAATATTTACTCCCACAAGATAATAATAATGTGGATGGTTCCACTTCCAGAGACATCTTTGTTTCAGGTACCATACAACCCAAATGATCCTACCCCCAGCCAAACTACAAGCATCACTTGAGATCAAAACTACTTCACTTTACTTACAAACTCACTCCTGGAAACAAGGAATGTCCCAGTACTCCTTTGAGTTGAGCTGAAATCTTGTTTTTCAAGTGTGGCTTTGACTACTTCAGCTCCTGTTCAGTGTCCAACCAGTTGTGAAGTATGAAACAAACATGTCCTCCTTAGCAAACAAAGCTGAAGTTCTCTGCATATCATAGATGAATTAAAGATGTTTTAGCAGTGTGAATTTACCAGGCATGCTTTTCTGCTCCACATTTCTGTGCTCTTAAGTGGGAGATAGGCATTTACATAAACAGAAAACCAAATGTAAACCTTTTTCAGTGGGATTTGTCTTTGTCGCTCTGCTATTTTTTAATCACACAGCAATTACTTGACTGTATTCACTTTGTGTATTTGCTATTTTATTTCATCAACTAAAGAATCTCAAGTGCTAGAATTTCATTCTAGCTGTATGGTATTATAATCATAAGCAGATGTCAGGAGACAGATATAAAAGATCAAGTGTTATTTACTGGAATGTTACTAAGGGGAAAAATGGGTAGGTGTTTCTGTGTAGTTTTGTAGACTCTCTTGGTTTCCATGAATACAAATTTTGGTTGCCCATTAGCTGCTCTGCATGGAAATACTGTTTCTAGAACTCAACTGTAGGCATTATGCCTAGGCAGTGATACAGATAAATGCAAAAAAAACCAAAACAAAACAAAACAAAACAAAAACAAACAAACAAAAAAACCCCACCAACTTGACTATTTTCTATTACTTCCTCAAACAAGAAAGGGTGTCATGGGAGTACATGCAGAACCTCATTCGTGTGCTACGTGACATGGATTTTTCAACTTCCTTTTGGGCTATGCTGAATGACTGCAAAACACTCCTGCTGCAAGGGGGCAGGATCTTGGTCTCAATAGAAAGTATATGTGAAAAGCCTAGTTATGTGCATCCATAACATATACATTAAAATCTATCTAATTGTGTTATGAAGTGTAAGTTGTTTAAAACACAGCCATGCATGCAAACACAGAGCAAACTGGAATCCAGTCTAAACGTGCCAGCTGGCTCTTGTCCGTAAAAATGTGAACTGGAAACTCAATGATATCTGAACTGGAACATCTCAGTGATATTTGATCATCTAGGCTCAGGCATGGCAGCATTCATTGGATGAATAAATCAATCATGCATATTTGGTTGCTACACATACATCTGAGCCCACTCTGCTTATATTCCTTATAAATTACTAATAAAATTGCTCATAATTTTCCTGGTGATGGAGGAATTTTCCACCTGGATTTGAGAAACAGCATGGGCAACATCTGGTGGCTGAAGAGCAGTAGATCCTTACGGCCTCAAAGGGCAACATCTGTCTTGCACACAGTGATAGACCCCCTGCATGGGTGACCTCCTCACCCCTCCTTCCCTCACATTCCCTGACCTCTTCCCCTTGCTAGCTTAATGACAGATTTGGGATCCAAAGTTGGTAATGAGCCCTGAAGGGCAGTCATTACTCAGGTCTTGTGTAGCTGGGAGGTCCTGCAATATTAATAAGAAAGAAAGAGTTCAAAATTAAAAGCCAAAACAACAAACGAAAACACAGCATATTTAACTCTTACTTGTTATTACCTGTTAATGGGCTTTTGGGAAACCCTTGGGGCCCAGTGTAGCCCAGGAGTCTCTGTAGAAAACTAAAGTATGGGTATCTGAGAAGGCTGAATCTCTGAAAGTGAAGAGGGAAATTGCTTTCTTCCACCTCCAGCAGATAGGGTAACAGTGAGGTAAAGAAAAATGCACCAGAGGGCCTGACTTTCTTATGGTGATAATGGTCTGCTGTGTCATGAGAAGCATAACTTAAATTATGACCTTTAATTTACTGACCTCACCTGGTCATATTTATTATGTATGTATGCCCTGCTATCTGCAAACTAGATCTTCCTTTCCCTTTATGCTGGTTACTTTTAAGAGTGAGGTTAGATGAGGTAATGGCCTTTCTGAAAATGGGGTTATTTTTATTTACACTGTAAGATTAGTGTTTTTCAGTATCCAAAAAAAAAACCCGGGTTTAAATTCCCTAAAATTTTGTCAAACTAGGCCTATTTTAGTTGAAATTTTCTTTACTGCTGTATGCCACAAAAAAGAACCCCAAGGCCAGACCAAAGGTCTGTTTATCATGGTGCCTTGTCTCTAATATCAGATACCAATGAACATTAGGAAAAATCATATGAAGAACAAGGCAAATATGTTGGGGCTTTCCCCCAAAGGATGCAAAAAGCCATATGTTTGCCACCAAGGTTGCTGATTTCAGTTCTCTGCTCCAAGCATCAAAAACTAGTATTTCCCAATAAAAGAGTTGTAAAAAGTTTTTACTGTTTTCAGTGAGCAAAGACCATAATTTTTCCTGATCTCATTCCCTAAAGTGGTAAAGTTTATTGTCTAAAACAGTAATATTCAATGCAATAGTAGCTCTTGTCCTTCTTACTGTAATTATGAATATTGCTGTTACTTAAAACTGCCAAATTTGCTGTTGTGCAAGTTTTTGCTATGCATAAAGATGAACACATACCTCACACAAACTGCAGTAACCTACACAGATTTTTAAAAAGAAATTTTTACTGAATTTTTACTGAAAGAAATATATATCTTTGTCTGTAGAGCCAAGTGTATGGATTAAAAATGTAACAAATATAAAAATACCTAGACAAACACCATTTTTATCAGTCTTAATAGCAAGTGTAGGAGCTATTCTGTTCTCTCTTAAATTTATAATGACTATAACTTGCCCCACAGGATATGAGCTGCCTTCTTATTTTCATTCACTCATACTCACGTATGCTCCCCTAAGAAAGATTGTAATTTAGGTCAAAATAGAGGCATGAAGTTCTCCTGGTGTTGTATAAATAGTGCACAAGTTTGCTAGTACAATAGTAACTGCTTTTTTTGTACATCCTAATTTCTTGCTTTACCCAGGCAGAATTCTTGCGGTGAATTTTTCAGGGATTTTCTTATCAGCATAGGACCTTATTACGCTTAGTAAATAATACTGACAGAATACTTCACACCACAGCCAAAGCTTTCAACTTGCTCACAAAACCCTATATTTAGACAACTAGCTAAGTGATATCTTTCTGATTAAGAGTGAAGCATGCTCTATCTGCATGTGGTGTCATTCTTTTCCATTAAAACCTGTTGACCTGATTCTTTTGCCTCTCTGAGGATGTTTTCTGTGCCTAGCATGTTTCAGGGTGCAAAAGATACTCGTGCAGAGATATTTCAAAAGCCAGAAGTCTTCAATGCTTATTCAGCTGGGTTGTGTGCTGGATTTGGGGTGAACGCTATTCCTTGATGTCTGTAGAAAGTGAGTTGATGTAGTTTGGCTCATCAACGTGGATGGCTGGAACAATTTTTCCTGAATTGATGGGTACAAGAAGTACTCAGGTGATCTGTTAGTGTATCTCAATTGTAGAAGAGGTGAGCCATGGTAAATTCATTTGCTACACAGTGGCCTGTGCAGGCTTCTGATTTTGCATTCATAGGACTTGCAATAGTAGTAACAGCTCCAAGTTGTTACTAGTATTCAGTAAGGATCTGATACTCATAATTAATTCAATTTTAATTTGCTCTTCCTCTTCTGAAGACAGACCTTAGCTTCAAGAAGATGACTGAGAAATAAGTCAATAAAACCATCTTATATCTAGTACCCATAGAGCAAGTGACAAACTTCAAATACTTCAAGTGCGAAATAAGTCCCTTCTTGTCCAAGACTTGATTAAAATAGGAGATCAGGGTACCTCTTCTCTCTAGCATAATTTCAGGCAATCTGGGTTTGTTTTGAACTGGCTGGCATAATGAGTCAGTTGTCGCCTAGAGCAAATAAGCACGCTTAGACCAATGTCACTGATTTGATCTTAGAAAGAAATATGGCCAACACTCAATTTGGTATTCCAACTCCCATAAGAGTAATCTTGAACCTTTCCTTGCAGTTTGACATACTTGGATTAAGGGCAGTATTCTTTTAATCTGACTCAGGTCAGTAGTTTCTTGGAGGAAAAAGGGGAAAAGTTCCATAGTTTTAAGAAACGAATAGTTTAGCCACTGATTGCCCTGTGTCTTTGACTACATATGCCTGCAGTAGTAGTCTCTGAGGCCTCAGACTACTGCCTTACCAACCTTCTACACAACTACTCTCTGCCCTGCCATCTATAGACCGAGTGACAGAGATGAAGAAAGTGCTCCCCTTTCCTCAAGGTGTATGTTAGTTTGTGTTCTTTGTAAGATTCAGATGATATCAATGTAATAGCACAAAAAAAAGGCTTAAAACTTACATCACTACCAGAAAGTATACCTCAGGATGACAAAAAGCATGTTTGCAGCTCTATCTATGTTGTCATGGTGTCTGAATCCTCCTCAGAGCCCAGGTTGTTGTCCCTGTCAGGGTTCTCAGGGCGACCATCTGCAAGGCCTGAACTAAAACCTATGTGATCAACTAAATCCCTTCAGCTTGCTCAAGCAGACTTCTTTGCATTAAGTGTTTGACAAACTAACTGTGGGGAAAAGAAGCTGTGAGGCCATGCACAGAGCTATTCACATCAGCAGCTGTAAGGCACTTAAATATTTGGTTATCCTGGAGAAAATATTTTGGCTGAGGAAGAGAATGACCTCCTGCTTCAGAGCCATACAGCAGAGCTTATTACCCACACAGCATGGAGTGGTCTCCCATTAGCAGCCCAAACAAAGTTCTCTTTCTGGAAGGATGGATCAACATATCAAGGCCAGTAAGGTGATGAGGTTGCTGGGAGTCCTCTGTGAATTGAAGGAGCTCTTCCCTCTTATATCAGACTAAACAGCAGAAGATACTCCTGGCCCAAGTACTAAGGAAATAGAACTGAGAAGCTGCAGAGACCTGCTCTTAAAAACATCCACTAACAAGGATCTCTCATGGATCTTTCAGTATTTTTACGTAAGTAAGCCCCTGCACAAGTATACCCAGTTTCAGTAAACAGCACTTCACCAAGACTTAGTATTTCTAGAAGTGCCAGGGGACAGAACTGGTTGTGGCCTCTCAGGTAGCTGCTCCTCATGGGAACTTAAACGTGATAATGAAAACTGGGCTGCAGGATGCCATCTCCATACCCTAGCAGACTGCAGCAGCAAAAGTATTATGATTGAAAAATGGTTCCAGCTCTTTCACCTCAGGCAGGTACTGATGGCCTGCTATCCTATACAAGCCTCTTTTTTGTTTGCTTCTTGTGTTCAGATAGCTTGTCGTGGATCTGTGCTAGCCTTCCCAGGCATTGTAAAATGCCTTTATTACAGTTGTGGTGTACTGTGTGCAGTGAGCAATACACACAAATGTTGTGTCTTCCAAACATTAGCATGCACTGTTAGTGTTGCTAACATGAATGTTACTAGTGGGACTTGATAAAGTCTGACTTTGCCATATGTTTTGCAAATGTATTTCTCAGCACATTTCAGGTGTAGGAGGCTCTGGCTGTATTTTCCACTGGTAGGGAAGCTTCCCGTTGGCGTTTGGACTAATACAGCTGGATTTGGGAGGTGCCAGTGAGAAATGCTCCATCAAGCTCAGCACAGGCACTAAATGGAACATGGTTTCTTTAACGGTGAAAGAAAAGTTTGCTCCAGCTATGCCAGATGCTGAGCTATGCAGCTGTCTGACCTGTTCCATCTCCTGAAGTGACTAAGAAAGGTTAATTGCTCAGACAACCCAGCTGCACAATAAAGAAACTGCTGTTATATCCAAAAAATGATCCTGAAAGCTGCCTGGCTACAGGCTACTGTGTTCCAATACCTAGTGCAAAGGTTTTTACCTTAAAAGTTCTACTTACAATACACACTTTCATGCCATACATCACTGGCTGCCAGGGAAATGCTGCATAACATGTTCTCTCCCATTAGTGAGATGAAACTGGGATGTACTAACTAGACAAAGAGTGTATTTGCCAAAGAAAGCTGGACCAAAATGAAAAAATAAATACAAAAGAAGAGCAAACAAGTAAGAAGGTAAAATACAGAGTCGATATTAAAGTTCAACAGGAGGGATGTTGAAGGGAAGGCAGTTGGACTAGTTTTATCTCTAGTCAAGTTTCTGTGAACTCTGAAGACAACGAGCAGAGAAGCACTGGAATCCAGATTCACAAAACAGAATAAAAACATTCCAGAGTTTCCTTTTCCTAAATCTCTCATGAGGTATTTTCTAAATTCTGTTTGTTTGACCCTCTAGGGAATTCTTAGTGAGCCTTGAGATTTCAGGGCAAGACTTTTTTCTCGGCATTTGGGGCCTTTCTCCAGCTGTAGAGTTGAAACTCATGCAGCTGCATTGAACTGCACCACTTAATGTCTGAAATGTGTTTTAAGAAATTTGGGAAGTCCAAGACTGCTGATGAACACAACTGAAGAGTGATTTGTTCACACCTAAGAAACTGCAGACAGTTGTGGCTTGTGGGGACAGCAGATCACTCACAAATCAATGCTGTCATTGGAACAAGGTCTCTGTGCATGTTTGTGAAGCCTAAACGAAGACTTTCTACATTCTACTTTCTCCCATCTGTGCGTTTTGCATTAGCAAGGATCTAAATACGGCAACATCATCCCCCTTAACCATCAGCTGGTTCAACAAGTGAGTACAAGCAGTCCATGCCAGTATGTAACTAGCAGTAGTGTATGGAGATATACATAGGACCACTATGGAAGCACAACTTTTCCCATCTCTTCAGCAGAGCAACTGTTTGATTTCTATCACAGAGCCACCAGCAGTCCATGAGAGACAGGGTTTGCATGTGTGGCTCAGAAGATTTCCCTGAAGTGGCAAGTGACACTATTGGCTGTACTTACCAGCAATTCAAGTGATACGAACAAGAACACATCTTTGCAAAATTTAACCACCTAGCAGCATAAGGAGTGAGTACTCACACTGACATCTTCCAGAAACAGAACCATCTGCATGATTTCTCCTGTTGCCACTGATCAGTTATTCCCAGAGGAAAAGGAGAGATTGAACAACTGGCTTCTTTCAGAAGGAGCAGGCTTTTTTCTTCAGCTTTGCTAGTAGGCACCATCTTTTTTTTTTTCCTGAAAAGAAACTTCTGCAAGTTGATATCTGATTGAAACCTCTGCCCACTGAAGCAAAACTTAAGCTTGCTTCTTTAACACCTTTTTCTTCTTTACCTTGTCCTTTCTGGAGCTGAATGCTGTTAGAGGATCATCTGACATCCTATTATAACTTCTTGTTGCCTCTTGTGTTTTCCAGAGAGTGCCAGCAAGATACCAGTATCAACAGAAGTGACAAAAACTTCTTCACGTAAGTTGAATTAACAGAGTCTTTCTGTCTCTTTATTTTCATTTCTTCTTGAAATTGCTTCTGCAGCTCTGAAACAGCTCCTTCTTAACAGAGAACAATTCATCTATATCCAGCAGCTCCATTTCTGCATATCACCTTGCACACCTGAGCTACTTCAGAAGCCAAGAAATGAATGAAGAAGGGTTAAGCATACTTTTTACTATCCTGGGGCTGTATTGAGGAAACTAATTTGGCCTACAGTTGTCAGGCTGCAGCAGCCCAAGTGAGGAAGCATTTGTGTTGTAAGGAACTATGTTTTAAAAAAGGTCTTACCTCCTTCTCCTGTAAATCCTAGCTGCTTATGAGTTTGCTGAGTGTATGATGTGTCCTCAGGAAAAGTCTGTTGCCTAGACTGCTCTGTTCTTCAGGGCTCCACATATAATTCCTAACAACTCTGCAGAGTCTGTGAGTGTAGACAGGTAACTCACTGTCAGTAATTTAACCACTTTTGAAGCTGCCTTGGCATACTAGGAGCCTTCTCCAGGTGGTTTTCTTTCAGGCTGATGGAATTTGCTTTCAGCATCCTTCCTGCAGTTGCGGATTGCATACTTCTAGAGTTACCCCTGGAACTGACCCCAGTGAGAAGCTGCTTTCATTATTTAACTGTTAAGAGTTACTTTATATATGGCCACAATATAAGCACTTGTCTCTACTGATGACTTTGGCTGAGACAATTGTAGATAGACGTATATAAGCCGAGCAACCCAAGGGTTTACAAGATGCACATACCCTCCTTGGCAAAGAGACTGGGGTCCTGCTAGCTTTTTTGGGAAAGCTATGTCTGGCAGGGATGGGTTTTAGTGTGAAATGACAGTGTTTGTAGGCTAGATCAAGGAAAACAGCGTGATTGCCAGATTTTGCATTTAGCATGCCTGCAGCCTTTCCTTTGATGCATCTGTGTGTGTGGCGACCTACTTCTGAAATCTTGGCATTGCTGCCTGACAGAAGAGACGTTGGATGTGCCCATATTCTTTCATGTTCTCAGTGGGGCCTGTCACTGGTGCTTCACTGGGAATATGTGAGACCACATAGCTAATAGCAAGTGTCCTGTAACCATTGGAACCATTTTTGTTCAAAGAAGGTGACATGCTGGTCACTGACTCCACTGGGCTTGCCTTGCCTTCTCTCTTGTGCAACAAGGATGCAGTCCCTGCACTTTGCTGTCTTCTTTCCCATGAATTAAAGTTCTTGTTCTTGAGCGGTCTCTTTCCCTGCTTATGTCCCTTCAAGTGCCTGCTGTTACAGTATCATCCTCCTCTTTACTGCTATTGTGCCACTGGAGAGGAGGAAGCTGGGATGTTCAAAAAGCTGGCTGCATTCCTGATGAATCTCTGCACTGGAAGATTTCATGCCAAGCAACCCATCACAGTATTGTCCTCAGAATGGCAAAAAGCACTATGTTTAGTGTCTGCTTGTTGAGGACTCCACATGAAGCTCTGAGGAGGTCTTTGATATGTGGCTGGAGCAGAGACCAGTCCCAAACCTAGCCAGGTGCTGTTTTCCCTACTGTTCTGTCCCTGCTCAGGGTCCAGACAGTGTCTTTCTCTAACTCTTTGGGGGTTTCCTGGTGACCAGTAGTGCCTGGGGGTTTAGGGTCTGCTGATTTTTTTCCAGGACTTTCAAATGAAATTATTAATTAGTGGGTTGTTTCTTTACTTGAAGGTAGACTATTGTGAAATGCTGGTGTTCAAATCACAGTTCTCTTGAACTATTGCTACAGTTACTTTTTGATGATAGGAGGATTTATAGAGCGGTCTTAGTTCTTAGGAGTAGGTTTTTTCTGCCTAAAACCAGGCTTTGTTAGGCAACAGATTCATCTTTTCTGTGTGACATGACATGCTAGTGTTTCACTACAGAGTATGCAGTATGCCTGACCTGTTCCCTAGAATTCACAGACTGGCTGCTAGCCACCTGTACTTCACACTGGCACAGCACATTGCCACCTTAGGCAAAGTATTCTTTCTTCAAATGTTTCCTTTCAGCTGATAATACTTCTCAAGCCTTTTCTTAAATTGTTTACTCATGCATGATACAATATATGATTTGCTAGATGGTGAAAGCCATGAGCCACCCTTTCTTGGTTTGAAAGACAAGTATTTGCTAAGGAGAGGCAAGAACCCCTTTTNNNCACGTGTGAGTGAGCGAGAGCCCCCAGCCCGAGCGCCCACCCCTGTCCCACCCTTCCTTTTTCCTGTTTCCCTTTGTCCCCCAACCCCCCGCAAGAGAAAAACTATTACTAAGCTGTAGCCACAAGTACTTAGCATAACAATGGGAAAAATTCCACAGAAAGAAAAGAAAATTATTCAACCCCCAACACACCCAAACACATGGCTCTTAATCGCTGTGTGGCTATGGTTTCTATAGTTCAGGAGATTCTGACCTAGCTTCTGGCCACCTGCTTCTTCTATAAACTTTTCTGAGTGCTTCCTTTGTGGGATTTGTGCTGAGGTCCATTTCCCTCCACTGTCCTACGAGATTATTTATCATTCTTTTTCCTTTCTTTGTAATCACTTTGGGGATGGTGCTATGTCTCATTTTGGTCTGGAATGTGTTCTATTTTCCCTTCCATCTTCAGCTTTTTGCAGAGGTGGTGACTCTCATCAATGCTCCTCTCTTTCTAGCCACAGAAGTCCTTAATTATAGTTGTGATAGACTGAAATTCCTTACTGTTCAATTGAAGTTATGTGAGAAGAAAATAAGAAGCTAGTGCTTCCTGGGTCAGCATGTGGAGCTCCATGACCTACTGCTTTCCACTTTCCTCTGATGCTGTCAGAAACAGCTGAAAATTTTACTCTGTCTTTGCCAGTTTTCTCACGGCCTTTCCTCCCAGGACTATGGAGCATTTTTGCCATAATTGATTATTCACAGTGTGCCTAGGACATGCTGAACCAACTTTGAAGTTCTTTGCTTTCTCAAGCTATCTTGTTTTTTCGTCTCCTCTGCTGGGTTTCTGACTCCTGAAGAAAAAAATAAAAATAAAAGAAATCTCTACTGGGGGAAGATGTTCAGGCTTCTCCAGTATAGTGCTGTAGCTGTGGCTGTATTGTTACAACTTTATTGTTACTTCTGTGTGTTGCAGAACCCATGCTTAGGATACACACTTCAACAGAAGGAACAAACACTTTCTCCTGTAAGTATATACAAGTTGTTTAAATTATTGCTGGCAAGACCCTCAAGTATATTTTTCCCTTCATAGCTCAGAAAAAAAATGTGAATTAAGAGATCAGGAGTGACTGGGTGGAATTTCTGAACTACAGGTGGAATTGTTATTTGTTATATATTATTAGAACTCTCAGAGACATGCTCTTTATGTATTGAGGCTCAAATGCCTTCCTTCAGAAAGGTCAAATGTAGGTTTCGAAAGGGCAAAGGAGGAGGAAACTATACCAGTGTTTCCTACTTGGAATTTCCTTCCCTGCCCTTCCCAGACAATGCATTGCTTCAAACAGTATCCTCTTCTTCCACAGCCCCTGACCTTGGGGTAGCTAGAGCACCCTCAGGTCCAGCCCTTCCCACTGGGTGCATTTCCCTTCAACTGCATACCAGCTGGTGCTTGTTAGAGTTCTTTGTACTCTTTCTTCTGTGCCCCACATCATTTTGTGTGCCTTCCCTCAGCTGGGACAGAGAGCCAGAAATGGTTCTTTCCTAGGAAGGAGAGATTGTCTCTCTGCTTATCTCAGGAGCACACTGGGACCTGCAGGGGTACCAGTGGGGAAAGTGATTCTTTTCTTCCTCAGTAGTGATGGTTCCCAGGGAAGCAAGCATTACAGCCATAATCCTATACAACTTTACCCTTGAGAACCGTTATGAAGAGCCATCCAGTTCTTTACTAGAATCAAATCTACCATCTATGAGCCTGGTTTTGAGCAGTCTGGAAGGCCACTTCACACAATCAAAGTCAGTGGGGTTGTGGGAGGTAGGGTATTAATCTTGCCTTAAAGCAGTAAGTGTTGCCAGCTGCTAAAAAGAAGATGGCAGGTGAGGTAGACCAATGGTCAGATCCACCTTGACAGTTCCAGGGCTGCTATAAAATGTGCTTTATAGCCAACTACACATGAATGCCCTTAAATCACATCTAATAGCTACTGTCGCAGCACCAAGAGGAAAGGTCAAAGCCATATCTCTGGATTTTTTCTAGATTATCTTCTCAGCTACTAGTCAGATAATTTTTAAGCGTGTGTTGAAAGAATTAGACACATTTGATTGGTTATTTAAAAAGCTTTCTGCCAGCAAGGTGAGAAGAGTTGGATTTTGGCCTCCTTTTCCCCCTGATGCCTAGCAGCAGAGTAGGCAGGAATAATTTCTGGAGCAATTTAAAACAGTAAATCTTCTCTGTTCTGTTCTAAGAAACATTAATGTATACTGGAGCTAGTACCATTCAAGTCACTAAAATAAGTAACGGAGCAGAGAGGACAATATTGGATATTGCTGCCTATGCTGGGTCAGAAAAGCAGGAGGGAGCCGATGTTTATTGCTAACAGATGTGAACGTCTACTCACACTACAGAGTGATGAGGCAGTTGACCATGTACTTATTTTAAAGTTCCTTAGGGATTTTCTTCTCTGAAATTCCATGGGACATGTCTATTTCACACTTGTCACTGTCAATCTTGTAGCAGCCACAGGAGATAAAATAAACTGTGTCCTTCCACTTCTCAGACAATAGCAGATGTTTAGACAGCATGCCAGCACTGTCACTGTTGGCCGGACACTGGGAAAGACCTGAAAACAGCAGAGTGATTCAGTAGGTTCTCTCCCCTAGGGCTTTCACAAGAGAACAGACATGTCATGCTTTGCTTCTTTTGGAGTTTCAGTGACAGATATTCCGAGAGCAAGAAGTTTAGAAAAAAATCACACCTCTGAAAGACCCTCTGCAACTGACATCCCAAACCTGAAGATCTCTTTTATGTGCACATATTGCTACGCTCCTCAAAATCAAGTCCACTTTGAGAATGTGGACATGCATTCTTAAATAAAGGAGAGAGAGCAGCTATTAGGATTCTGAGTCTCACATAAAGGACTAGTGATTTGATTGAGGGGTCAGTAATCCAAGAGGGAGGGAGGAAGGAAGAGAGGAAGAGAGGAAGAGAGGAAGAGAGGGAGGAAGGGAGGAAGGGAGGAAGGGAGGAAGGGAGGAANATTTATGTTTTTGTGTCCTGTCCTGTTTCATAGTGTGTGACTTTTTGACGCTGATTGTTAATGCTGCCCCTAATACGTAGAAATACTTCCCACTCTCTCTTCCACCCCAGACCAAGGACTGGTTCATATATATTTATTTTATACTGTATAATCACGGAATCATGGAATTTGGGGTTGGAAAGGACCTTTAAGATCATCTGATTCCTGCCCTTTGCCGTGGACAGGGACACCTTCCATCAGACCAGGTTGCTCCAAGCCCCATCTAGCCTGGCCTGCAACCCTGCCACGGATAGAGGATCCACAACCTCTCTGGGCAACCTGTGCCCCTGCATCACCACTCTCACAGTAAACAATTTCTTTCTAATATCTAGTCTAAACTTACTCTCTTCCAGTTTAAAGCCATTTTCCTTGTCTTATCACTATATTATAACTTTTCTTGCTAGGTTACAACTTCCATTTTCCTTCACAATGAAGCTTTCTGTGATAGGCTTTTTCCTGCTGAAAGAAGTGAACAAACCAACAGCAATTGGAGCCCTGTGCACTCTCACTATCAAGAACTGCAGAGTCCATTCTTAATCACACTAGAAAATTCAGGGATGGAAGACATTTTTCTACCTCTTTTTTCCCGGGACTGGCATACTCTAAAACAAGTGCCTTATGACCCTATGACTTTCTTCTTTTCAGAAGCTGGAATGGAAAAACTAAATCTGAGACTCCACCATAATGCCTTGTTATTAAGGGTTCAGTCAACTCTATATTCAAGACTAGAGAATGAAAATGTGGTGGTCTTTTTGCTCTCCTGGGATTTGTTAAAGGAATCTTGGCTTCTCACCCCAATAGCATAGATATGGCAGTTTTCCTTTTCCTTAGAAAATTGGTCCCAAAACTTACATTATTTTTTGTAAGTTACAACATACATGGAAAGAAATTCAAAATCAATCAGGTTTCCTAGGCTAAAATCATCAGCACTGCACACAGGCTTCTGGTGGAGATATTATGCAGGGACAGTTTTGAGTGCAAAAGGGGAAAAGGGAACTGATGGGATGCAGGCTGTTTACAATTACCACAGTTCCTGTTTTGTTTTGTGGGAGCCATGAACAGCACAGTATGGACGTACAGACCAGGAATGGTTCCACACTTAAGCTTACTGTTTCTATGGACAGCATCAGTCTGGAAGGCCATGCTCTGCGAGCTATACTGGATCAAAAGCTGAGCATTTATAGCAGCAGGAAATGAGGAAGTTACACAGAGGCAGAATCTGTGTGTTAAATAGAAGTATTTGCTTAGCTGCACCTTGCAGCATTACCCTCATACTTGTTTGTGCTACCTACTAAGGGCTTGTCCCTAAAATGTCTGTGTAGGCACTTCCCCCAGCAAAGAGCCAGGCCGTGCTGTGTAGTCTGCATGTTTCAGATGTGATTGTCTTACATGGGGATTCTCAGTTCAGATTTGTCAGTTTGGGCAAGATGGTGCGCTGGCATCATCCTTCCATCACTTGGAACATATTCTCCGCTGCGTGCTTCCTCCAGTCCTGTATCTAGCAGGTTGATGTGATGCCCAGATGGAGGCAAGAATATGGATAAAGAACAGGTAGGAGGCTGATCCCACCTTGCCTGTGGCTTCTTTTTGAGAGGAATACAGAATGGGTTTGTTTAGCTTTTTCCTGAAGAGAAAGACACATTGCTAGTCATCTGCCCCATAGATGACTTTAAACTTGTTTTCCTGCAGACTTTCTTGTTGGCGTCTAAAACCTGCACCAAAGTTTTAATATGAAACATTAAGTGGGTAAGAAATGTGCCAGCTTGGATTGCTCATCTTTCCTCTTGGAATTATTAACTTACAAGCTCCAGGCCTGGCACAGCAAGGCCCTTTCCTAACACTTCATCTTCTTGTCATGCAGTAAGAGATTCCAACATGAATATTAAATTATGACCAGATGCAGCACATAGAAAGGAAGTTTGCGAAGACTTTTTGTCTGTCACCTTTTTTTGAGTACAATACTGAACTGCTTTGATAAAAATAGTCAATGCT
Organism: Toxostoma redivivum; assembly: GCA_013397375.1. NCBI lineage: Eukaryota > Metazoa > Chordata > Aves > Passeriformes > Mimidae > Toxostoma > Toxostoma redivivum. The sequence goes on from VXBI01013119.1 coordinate 116,691, forward strand.
GAGCAATCAGACCTTCTATGGCATGTTGTTAGGGTCATTGGTTTACAGACTATTTTTAACAGGGATATTTTTGTATATACAAAGCAAGCAGCCTGGCCAATAAATCATCTGTGTTCTAAAATTTTAAAAAGCAAGTTAAGTTTTTTGCTAAATTCTGCTTTCCTTCATCTCCTAGAGTGAATCCAATTCTTCTCCCTGGCAGAAGTCAACTTTCAAAAAGCATGAATTTTCTAAAACTCATACAAACACTAGTCAGGGCTTCTGGAAGACAAAGGGCTTGGGTCCCAAACAGTATGGTTTTTATGGGGCTTTTTCTTCTGTCTTAAGAATACCCAAACCTAAAAAGACCTTCTGAATTTGTTGATATTTCAAGCAATTTTTTAAAGGGAAATTATTTGTATCAAGCCCTCAGAACATTTAAGTTGTCCTGCTATCTGATTTTTGGAGGTTTGTTTAGATCTCTTATTTTTCTAATGGTGCTCATGCACAAATACCTACCTACCAACAAGAGTGCACTTGTCTTTGATGAGTGGGAAAAACTTGTGGAATCAAGGAAAGACAGATGGAAAGTCTTCCCTACTTACTGAGGTCCATGTGAATTGCGGTTCCTTTAAGATACAGCATGACTTGATGACTAGGTATCTTGTAACATAGTGAAATACAGTATATACATTTTTTTTTCTGCATTAATTTAAGTTACTCTATTTTGTTTGGTTTCATTTTATTCTGAGTTTGACAGATGTTAATTTCTAGTATTCCTTCTACAACAGAGAGACAAAGACGATTGTATAATTGACAGTGCTGCCACACAGTGTGAGGATCAGAAAAAAATTAGGGGATAATGCCTAACCACTGAACATATGTTCAACTCTTTTATCTCTAAAAACCTTTGCTGGTTTGTTATAAAGTTTAAATACAGTGGTACCACATCAAAAACTTCTGAAATGCAGCTATTCTGTTGTGGAAAAAAACAGATTTTTTTAAATGAGATACTAAGTAACCATGTATAGTCACTTAACGTAGGATGGGAAGACGAGAATACTATAACCAATTTATAAAGTTGAAGGAATGCAGATGTGGAAGGCAATTACTTAGGTTGCAGTTATGGTATCACAGGAGGACTCTCAACTCCTACTCTTGTAAAAAATTAGTCTGATATCTTCAGCTATCAGAATTTAATTCATCTGTGCCATACATTAAAAGGCTACTTCTCCAGGAAAGCCACACACTTCATGCCCTGGTGGGAGAGTGGGTCAAAGGAAAACTCAATATCATCTCATGCATTTTGCTTTATCGTTTCAGTGGGTTTATTTCTCTGAATGATGGTCTCTGGGAAGAATACTTTTCTTAGTCCTAAGGATGCAGTGAATGACTAAGACAAGGGTCAGATAACTAGTTCTTGTTTAATGTAAAATGAGTTTAAACCTCCTATTTAGTGAAATTCTAATGAAAGAGCAGTAGTGAAGAAGTGTCAATCCTTTGTTATAACCTACCACAATGTGCAGTATGTTCCAGTTTCATTCTTCAGAGTGGGCACCAATGACAGTGGACAATGCAGTAGTAACTTAAGTATTTTTATGATTTCATTTGGCATGACAAACCCTGTTTCCCATAGTCATATTTCACAGATAAGGCAAACTCATGGAAATAGGTAACTTTGCAGAGACACGGCTTTCAATCTTTTGTAAGACTCCCAGTCTAAAGATGGTGTGACAATAAAAGCCTTCTCCCAAAACACTTAATCTTGCAGGATTTTCTGTAGTTGCATTCTTGATCTCTCAGTCTTGCTCTGAAGGAGAGCTTGTATTATCACTGAGAACCTCAGGTGGGTTAGGCCACTCCGCTGGGAAATTCATACATGTCAAACTTCAGAGACAGCATCACCAATGTAAAGTCAGTTCTCTTCTATGCTGAGATTTCTTTTCTTTGTTTCCTTCAAGGAGGTCAGAGAGGTAAAAGGCAATGATGGCTGTAAGCAGTGCTAAAATTGGAAGAAGCTGACATAACAGTCACAAAGGAATAAGTGTAACAGTTTGCATGGCTTAAACACAGCTGCCAGAGTGGAAGAGTTTTAAGGACATTGGCTTTAGGTAGCTGCATATTTGTGCATGTAAGAATAAATCTGTAAGGCTGGCACTTGCCTCAGCATTTGTATATAATGTGTTCTATGTATAATGCAATTGTGTTCTATGTATAAATATAAAAATGTATAAATATATTTACATAGATATGTTTATAAAGTATACGCATGTAAGTGTGAAGGCAATGGTTTGTGTCTGTTTATTTCAAGATGAGCTTTCCCAAGGTCATGAACGACACTATAAAAAGGGTTATCGAATATATGGTAGTCTGGTGGAATACAAGTCACAAAATCTACTTCACAGATGTAGCACTGTGGTATTTCTCAAGCCCACGTCACGTTGCCTTCAACATGTTCAGGATCCTCTCTTCTCCAAGATCCATACTCCAGAAACTCCTCCTGTCTTTCACAGAAGGATTTTTAAAGATTGTTTGTGTACTTAGTGATGGAGTGAGGGAGCCCCTCACACTAAGGTAGCTGTGCAAAAGTCACATTGTCAGTGGATGTCTCGGCTGGAGAGTGTGGGCTCCATCCCTAGCTTTCCTCGGGAACCTTCAGTATGTCTGGATTTTTGTTTCTGAGACCCTGCAAATCATATGGGAATTTGTCTTTAACAGTCTGTTAGGTAGGCCTGGTTTCTCTCAGGTTCTTTCCAGAAGGTCAAATCACAGCAAATTCTTTCCTAAGAGAGCATTAGTTTGTGTCTTTCTGACTTCTTCATACTTTGCTGAAGTGACACATGCCGTTTGCCCACCTGAGAGCAAAATAAGCATCTTTCTGATCTGCCAGCAAAGCCTATGCTATACTGGAGGACACAAGCTTGTAGCACAAGGATGTGTTGGTGGTTTTTTTTGTGATTGTTTGGTCACTGTGTCTTCCAAGGAAGTCCCTGGTACTGTCGCTGTGACAAAATAGGTACTCAAGGATTCCTGTTCCTCCTGGCTATACTCTTTCTGGGTAGCAACTGTGAGCATACTTTGTGGTACTGGATCAGCCTTCTCAAAGTATTCCCTCTTCTGAGGCATCAGGGTAGTTCTTACTGAGTAAAGGTACATGACAGGCTGTCATACCAGTAGGGCAGGAATCTGTGGACAAAATGGAATATGCAATCTTGACAGAAACATTCATCAATTTCATGACATTATCTATGCTGAAATCAAGACTGTCAGTGTTTTGTAGGAAGGCTTGATGGAGACAGAGAGCTCAGAACAAATATGAACAATGGATACTCTCAAGCAACAAAAATTATGAGCATACATGGGTACAAAATAATATTTGTATTTTAACACAATAATGAGTTCCCAGCTTACCTCTATAGTCCAGATATGCTATTCATCTCCTTATCTTCCATCTATTTCCCCCAAAGAGTTTACCCTGAGGCGCTCTCTTGTGTTGACCCCAGGAGAGACTAACAATGTCTTCTTCAGGATTCTGTCCTTAGAAAGACACAATGACAGCTCACTTTCTTGTTTTTAGAGGTGGAGTTTCTCTTGTTTCGGGTTTAGAGGGAAAGGTCCAACAGAGATAAAAAAATCTCAAAGGGAATTTAAGTCACCAAATTTGAGTTATTCTATCAAGCCTGAAGGCTTGCTGGGCTCCCTTTGACAGGAGACACACAGACCAGGCTTTCTTAGATGGTATATTCTGGGCTTTCTAGTCCAAATTCTTCCCAGAGGAATCTTAGGCTGCCTCAGCTATAAACAGACACCCTGTGACATAGCAAGGCCCTAGTCCATGAAGGGTTGTTTCAAGTTCATGGACTGGCAGTGGAGGTCTGTCATGAAGCAGAAACACGAATTTTATTAAATACAAAGGAGTCAAGAGCCTGGATCCATTGCTTTGTTTTCATGATGAGCTTCAAATTTGGGCAGTTCTGGTCAACCACAGAAGCAGATGGATATGTCTAGGGAGAGGGAACAAAGAATAACAGAGTTGTAGATAAAAGATGAACCAAAAAGTAAGCCACTACTTTTCAGAATAACTTGTGAAGTGTATGGCTTTGAATGTTTCCACTTACTTAAGACAAACTCCTTGATAAATCACTATTTACTTATTTCAAAATGTAAGCTGCATCACAGAAATGGTATTTCAAAAGCTGTAGGCAGAGTACTGAACACATACATGTGAACTTCCCATACATACAGAGCCATCACTGTGTCCCCTCATTAGCTTCTCCACGAACACAGTGGCACTCTATGGCTAAAACTCAATTTAGACTACAGCAGTTTCTATCAGGTAAATTAACAGCAATACTCTTCTTTCATATTCCTATCTAGCAGTATTGTAATAGTGCAGTGGGAGCCAAGCTAAATCCTCAGGAAGAAATTATTATCCTATCCTTCATGTCCGCATGTCTTCTAAATTGCCTTTTGGTAACCTCTTCTAATTGGATACAAAATGGGAAAGTTGTATCTCCTGTGACTTTCATTATCAAAATGTTCCCGGAGGTTCTTAATGGTTTCTGCTGTTCTTGACATTCTCCCCCTTGTACAGCAAGGAGGAGGAATCACTGTAGTCATTGCAGCAATTAAAGAGCAGCCTTTTACTGTGTGCTCTTCCTTCTAGGTTTGCATCTTCCTAAATATTTTGCAATAGCCAGCTAGTCAGTAGTTTTGAGTTGCATCCACCATAGCTGGCAAGTATCACAAAACACCCACTCTGTGTTTTTTGAAAAGAAATCTGTACCCTAGAGCAATTGTTCTTTGAATCTTGTCTGATGGATATCAGTATTTTCTTTCAGTGACTATGTATGTATAAAAAAGCTCTTGCATTTCCTCATAAGATTTTCTTTTCCTGGCTGCCCACTTCTCATTCTGGTCATTTCAGCTTCATTGTGGATATACAGAGCTCATAGGCATTACTAGTAGTTTAAATTAATCACAGTACCCAGCTGTCTGAGATCCTTTGGTAAAGTAATTCCAAGATTTTCCTTCTACAGGGATATGCTTTTTAGAAAAGGAAACTTTTTCTTAGCCTTCCAATTTCCAAACTTTATCAATTCTGTTGCAAGATAAAATAGCATGGGGCATTTCTAATTTGTGATGATCATAAAGGCTAAACCTAGGGTGCTGTGTGGAGTGAGGCTGAGGAGTGAGATGGAGTGCTGGAGCAATGTTTGCCCATTTCATCATTAACATGTTTTCTTGTGTCATTTTGGGCCATGCCAGCTACTTTTTGATTTTCAAGACAGCTAAGCACAATAAGGAAGGATTAAGTGCACTGATACTTTTTCCAGGAGGCAGTTTGGGTACCACCCTGCCAGCCCAGCTCCCTTCACTCTGAGCAGTTCTTCCATATCATCCCAAAAGACATTGCAACTCCCAAAGACTCATAGGTGTCTTTAACTATGCCAGAGGGAATTAATCATAAAGCTAGAGTGATATCATGAAAACACCACTTGGATGAGCTGAGACTCTCTCCACAATTTAGACATTGAGAACTCAAAGAAGACACATGTAAATAGTTTTTAATGAAGAGCAGAGCCACAGTGAAGTGCTATGTGATGTAGATGTAGCCTAGCCATGCTTGCCCTCAGACTGAGAGCATGATCTGTCTCTTTTCCTGCTGAGCAATGTTGGAGCACCTGAGCAGTCAGGCTACTTATCCCATCCCAGCCTTCTCAATAACCCTGTATTTGTAGGGCAAAAAGCAACTGGCATTACACCCCAGCCCTCCCAACTTTAGAGAGCATGGTCACTGCTCTTGAACAGAGATGTGAGATAGTACCTACTAGACTACAGTCCAAGCCAAGAGAGGAGACTACTGTTTTCTGAACCCTGAGAATTTGGCTCTTTTGCTTGTCCACTTGTTCCCATTTCATTTACTCAACACAGAAAAACTCCTTGCTCCAGAGCTTTAAATGTTCAGAATTGATGTTGAGTAAGGAAGGATTTGACTGGACACAGCTCTGCAGCCTAAAGTTTTACCAATACCATGTGCCATTGAGGTTATCTAAAAGTTTACCCTTTATACATAGGATGGTAATAGCCCTTCAGAATTTAATACAGGGATTATTTTTCTGAGGTTTATAAAGTGGAAACTGAACTCTAATATTGGTTTCTTTTTGGTAATATTCACCATGATTCAAAACATGACTCTTAATAACACAGTCTGGCAGGTATTTAGATGAGCTTTCCAAAATGCAGGCCTATTTGTTGGGGGCTATTACTGGAGTGGTTGGTTTCAAAAAGAAAAGGATAAGCCATACTCCAGGGAGGAAATATTAGGGTGTTTTTTCAATAATATCTGTTTTGCAGGCAGATACCCAGCTGTGAAAGCTGCAGCTACCTGCATTGTAGAAAGATATTCATTTGATCCTCTGGTGCCAATTGTGGCACAAACTGCTGGTGGCAGAAAGCTTTTTCTAGTCTTTTCAAATTAGAAGTGAGCTAATGTGATGCTTTTTTTTTTTTTTAATGTCTATGTTTTGATATATGGTACCTGAGAATGTTCTTTCAGTGGTAGCTAAAATTCTGTTGTAAGGTTTCAAACACTGATGTCCAGTGCCATGGGGCATTAGTTCAACAGTTTAGTTATTGTTCTGAGAGAACAGTAGCTTTAAATATCTGGTGCTTTCGCCTGATTAAATGCCACCCCCCTGACGCCTTTTTCTGTTCTAAGAGAGTCCAAAACTCATACTGATTGTTTTGAATTCCTTAATATTTTATGTTATTTATATAAACATGGAGTGATTCCACAGGGTGAAATAGGATTGGAGTCTAATCTTGCACTGTACTTTTTATACTAGTATGACTTTTATTATTTTATTATTTCCCTGGAATGGCTCTTTCCTTCCATTTCCCACTGGGGAAATATTGGCTTAAAACAAGCTGGAGGCTATGCATAGTTCTTGAATATTTTAATGATCTACACAAAACCCATTAGCTGAAACAGTGACAACTAATACTTGACAGACAGAAAGATAACAGTTGTCTCAGAGACTGTGAGAGGCCAAAAGAATCTTAAACACTAATCTTGCAGGAAGGATGAAGAGTTGCCTTGAGCAGTGGTGCAGCTTATTCAAATGCATGTCGATCTGTCTTGATGAAGAACTGGTGCTTCAGATCCCTAGTGTAATGAGCTCTCAATCAGATGCTGTTCTTGGCTACTAGGCAAGCTGCATCTGCAGAGTACATCCTTGTAACTCGTTTAAATATTTCTCACTTTGGAGGGAACAGGTTAAGACAGATCCAGGGAAGGAATGCTGCGAGCATAGATTCTGTATCTTTTTTTGTGGACTAGTAGTCATGCCAGTGTAGCTGTGATCACTGAGAATGGCAGATCAATCCCAAGCATCATGGGAGGCAAGTCTGAAATCCTCTCCATGTGTGATCAGCCAGTGCTTTTGGTCCATGCACGGGTGAAATTTCTTCCTGGAGGCAGGCAAGAGGAAATTAGACATGGGTTAGGGACTGCTTACCATAACCTGTCCAATTGCATATTTCTGTCAGATGGAGAGGATTCTCAGTGTCTTACCCACAGTGTCTGTATCCTGCATCAAGTATGTAAATGACCTCTCATGCTGGCAGCAACACCATGACTGAATTACACTTCCAAGGTCAAGAGCTAAATGCTGACACCTTACTAATATTTCCAGCCAAATAGACACCTGGAGAGCTAATGTACTGTTGTACTTACTGCTTGAGTTATAGGTAGAAAATATGCAGTAAAACTCTAGATAATTGGATGTAGATTGCATTTGCAATTATATGTTCACTGGATAATATGTATACATCAGAGACCTAATATTCACCTCAGCAAGAGAGCATAGTTATAGGCAAGCTGAGCAAATGAAGCTTTTCAATTTAAATATGCAAATGAATTTCACACACACATGGACACTATTAGCAGATGGTCAATAAGGAAGGCTGTGTACAGGGGAGGGAGTCTTTCCTTTTAATTTTATAAGAATCTGTTCCTGTGGATGTTGTTTCATCCTGAGGAATAGCTTTTATTATCTGTAAATGTCTTGTACAATATGAGATTACCATTCACAACAACCCAAGAGCATAATGTACAAAGTAGTGGAGGAAGTATTCTATCTGGGTGGAGAAAAGTAAGTCAGAGAGAGTCAAATATTTTTACTGTCATCAAATTTTCAGAACACAACATGGCACAAGTAACTCTAGTAGGAACACATTAGCCAGAGCTGATGATTCACACACCATTGCTGAAAATTTTGAGATTCCTTAAGGAAGAAGAGAATTCTTTGAAAAGACCTTTAAGAAGAAATAGGCATCAGCTAACTTTGAGATGGGAGGCAAGCAGAGAATTGGTTATCACTTCTTTAGACCTGCTGCTGTAGAGCTTATCTGCTGTATCCTAGTATTGAAGGGGTGATGGATCACAGGAAAAGATGGTATAAGCAGAAAGGAAAGGAAAGCATGGTAGTATGAGCTGGCATTTCTGCTTAGCCTGTGTCTCACCTGGATCTCATCGCTCACTTCTTAAACAATGCCATATTCCTACCATCTCTAATTTTATCTCAAGAAATTCAGTGTGACAAAGTACATTACAGTATTTGTGAGAAACACTAATAAGGGTCCTGTGAGTTTTAAAAGAGCTCCGCATGCTTTTCTGACCTTTGAGGACTCTTTCTTCTTAGTCCTAGTCAGGATCATGTCTTGACTCTCAGTAGCTCTGCAGAAAATAGTCGTTTCAAATAATTTTGAGCACAATCTCTGCACACAGTGCCAGCTGTCAAAACTGAAATATCTTGAACAGAAGTCCCAGCTGTCAGCCAGTCAAACTGACCACGTGAAGTAGTCATGGTGCTATCTACCTACTCTACCTGGCCACAGAAAGAAGGAGTCAGGCAGGCTGGCCAGCCCCAGTGCCCACCTGTGTTCTTGTTTCAGGCACAGGTAGCAACTGGTGCCTCAAGGACTTGGGGAAAGACACAACAAAAACATGATGCCTCTGCTAATTGAGTTTTCTCCTTCACTGTGACCATGAGAGGTAACTCAACTTTCTAACTCCTGTTTTTCTCTAGTTAGATTTACAAGGAGTCTTGTCTCTTTTATCATCTTGTTTATATTACTTTCTGTAACCTTGTTTGGCCTCTCCAATTTATGTCAGTACTTTACTGATTACTGTCCACTATCTATGGGCAAGGCCAAAAAGGGAGAGACAGGTGCAGAAACAGTCGTCATGGAAAACTGTGGACTTGTTTCATTACCTAGAAAATGTCATCCTTGCCCTCCTGTACTTAACATACGTGCTACAGCATGAGGTTTATTAGTCTGGCATAAGAAGTATTTGGTTTTGTTAGTGCAGAAATGTTCCTGTTTTCCATGCAACTACCAAATCTTTTTTCAAAATTTCCCTAAGAACTCTACTTGAATGGGCCTAAGCAAGTAAGTGCTTCTCGATGGCAGGTATTTTTTTTTCTTCTCTATATCCACCTGGAAAAAAGAAATGTCTCTATTCCCCATACAGGAAAATCTTATTGCAGAGGACTGTAAAATCACTGATAGGCTGCAGAGGCATAATTTGGCCTGCTCCTCACAGTTCACAAAGGTTCTTCTCTTAGCTCAAAAGATGGAAGGGTATCTGAAGGCACTCCCTTCACTACCCTGGTGATGTAAGGTCATAAACTTGGAAGCCTTAGGGGTCTCATTTTGCAGTCTGTATGAAATGCTGAGAAATATCACTGTGTCAGTCTTTTCAAGGCTTCTAACTGACCTTAAGACTGGTCACAGCTTGACCTGATCATGGTTTATTTGTCCCAGAGCAGATACAATTAATATGTATCACCCACAATTAATATGTGGGTGAATATACAAGGAAAACAATGTCTTCAGCAGGAAATTAGCACGAGGCTTTTGTCACTGACACTCACCTTTGCCCTGTCATTTCACCCACTGTGATTAGAAATTCATCAAATATGTCTGGAGAATTTGCATGCTTAGCCTGCTTTGGAAAGAGGGGTTTGTCTAGCCGTGAAAGGAGATTATGCAGCAATTTCCTCGTCAGCACAGCAAGACAATGAATCTGACTCTTCATTATAGAGGAAGGATGAGTAAGAATGGTTGCATTTCCTGTGCAGCAAGAGCAACATGAGCTGTGCTTCAGATTCCTTTGGGAATTTCCGTGATCATGTCAATTTCAGACACAATGCATAATGTTACTAGGAGAAAATGTAGGTGTTTAAATAGGAATGTTTTTGAGGAAGGGGAAAGGGATTGATTCACTAAACAACATGTTTGATCTCTGCCAGAAAGACAGCTCTACAAAAGAAGACAGGCTTGAAATTAGTTACTTGAGTTGTATAACTCATACAGTAATTACTGACAGCAGCAATGTACTTTTCAGATGGCCCTAACTTTTATTAAATTTTCTCACATTCTCTCACCACTTATGAAAATATTTCCCTCCACTTCCAAAAATATTTTGCTGTGTTTTCATTATGTGAAAGTCTGTAAAGAAGTCTTGCAGTTACTTGTATATTTGCTAAATAAATGAAGAGAGGTCCCACAAAGCATCTGCCTCTTTCTCCTGCATTTTCACGCTCATGCTCAGGGTAAACACAACTGGTGCTGCTGGTTAGGCATCAAACAGTCTTTCTTTCCCAGACTCTTTAACAGATATGCAATCCTGCTTAGATTTTTTTCTAACTTAAGGGAGATAGTATAGCTCCAAATGCAAAAATGTATCACAGGGACAGTAGTCACAAGGACATATTCTTCTGCTCAAAAAAGTCTGTCTAGCAATTGGATGTTAACAAGACACTGGTCAGAGGAAAAATTTCCTGAGCAGCCTTAAGCACGTGCCTTAGGACTTGTATGCTTGTTACAGTCTGGGAATCCTAGACCAACAGTAGGCTCCTGAGGGACCAACCCATGAATTCTGAAATATATATGCAGAAACCCCTGTGGATGCCCAGAAAGACTTTAGATGCCTCAAAATAAAATTATTTCTTATGAGGATTAGTCCAAACAACTGCAAAGGCTGTTCCATGATCATGTGCTGAGTGGGGAGCCAGGCAGACAAGCCAGCATGCTGCAGATGACTAAGATGGAGCATGGGAAATTGTCTCCACATCTATCCATCTCCAGTATGTGTTCACTATGTCTCTTCTCTGTTCATGAAGTCTTCAAAAAAAGCTTCAATGACATTCACGTCTCTGATGTAAAAAGTATATCATTTCCTACAAATTTGGAGACTTCCTTCAGCAAGAGGAACCTGGAAGTTCTTCCTAAAACAGTCTATAGTGCCAGTGAGTAAAGTGTGATCTCAGGAGAGAGAGAAGACTCACAGGGGAGAAAAAAGGGTAGCCGTGATAGGTTATTTTAAAATAAAACCAAAAGCTTCTACTAACACCTTGGACGAAGTCTGTGATGGCAAAAGGATCTGAGAAGGATCCTGGTTCACCCAGAACCCTCTAGGGTAAGGAATGGAGGAGAGACATGTAAAGATGCAGGTGTGAGAAGGCAAATGAAAATGCCCAAGGCCACGTGTTTGGATTGGCCTGTTCACCAGGTTAGGTCCATTTTTAGAGCCTGAGTACAACTTTTTTTTTTTTAACTGGCTTCCTTTTTTTTTCCTCCCTCATAAAGGAAATGCAGTGACTGCACATGCCTTATTAAAAGATTGCTTGTTTGGCTGGTGGCCATAGAAGAATAATTCCTCTTATTGCTTAATAAATCAAGTTACTGTCATTTTGAACACTCTAGCTGAATTTCTGATGAGCACGTGAAAGAGTTAATTCTACCACTGTAATGCTACCACAGCATTAAAATAACAGAAAATTTGGGGAACATAAATCGTATTCTCTCTCACAGCATAAATTTGGAGCCTAAGCAAAATCCTTACAAAATTATGCCATTCTGTAAAAGTCTTACTCACAAAATATACAAGTAGAACTGTGGTCTAGTAAAGTGCAAATAAAATACATGCAGGGAAGCAGTCTTTTGAATTTGTAGGTATTTCAAATGCGTCTTTAAATTTTTAAATAAACTTCTTAAAATGTCAAATATTTTTTCACTTCAGTTAACACAATTTTTCTTATGTACAATAATAATCCTGGACTGGATGGGAATGTTGATTTAATTTGAAGTGGTGGGCTCCTTCTCTGGAAGGTTTTTTTTGTTGCTTTAGCGGTTGAAAGCCTTTCTTTCCTAATAGGATTAGCCCAAATCATTACCAAAGGATTTCTCTGTCATCTGAGCACTGTTCCTCACAGTGGTATTAAAAAGCCTGTCTTCAGTATAGAAATAGTCAATGGCCGTGGGTAGCTGAAAAGGTCATAGTTAACTGTTGCCACTCAAACCAGAGAAAGTCATCTACAAAGGCAAGACTGCAGTGTTTTTTACCCTAATCTCCATTATGCCCAACTCTTCCCATTGTGGGAAGAATAAACATTTGGCAAGAAGCCACTAGGGAGGTTCTGGCAGATAGCAGGGTGAAGTGAAGGACTACAACCCAAATGGTAGGTGTCATGACAAATCCTTTGCATGGTTTGTTCAGTAACATGCAAGTGATCTGGGATAGCAAAGCTTTAACACTGCATGTGTGCCAAATTTCATGCTAGCTAGCCCTTTGGTTCTGGATGCAGGCCAGAGTCCTCCCCTCTGACCTATTGGGAAAGGAGCCTACTTGAGTTTTTTTGGCGGATCTGTGAAATCTGTGAGGTACATCAGCAGTCTGGGGGCGAAGCTTCTGTCTCTTCAGCTTTAGGACAGCTCCTTGCTGCTTCTTATAATTTTTATATTTTAGACACTTTATCAAGAGCAGTTACAAATTTTGTGCAAAGAAAGGAACCCCTTGAGGAAAGGAAAAAAGAAATTGCGAACTCAGATTGAAACTGCACAAAGGCATCCTGCTGGGGAAGCAGATCTAAATTAGTGTTTGTGATTTTAATCCGTATATCTAATCTGTAACTTTATTACTTGTTCAAGTCACCCAGTATGTTTCTGCTGTTCTAAGCCTTCATTTCAGGAGTTCTGGTTCTGTGTCCATATTCTGTGCAGCATAATATGTTGTACAGAGCAACAGAAAATGAAATCTGAAAGGCTTTCTTCAGCATTAATGTACAGATACCAGTTCGACAGATACATGTCTGTAATCATAGGTCACTGTTTGGTTTGCCAGGAAATGAGCACTTCTGGCCTGACCTGTCTGACATTCCTTGAAATCACAGGACATGCCTGCATACTTTTTCCAGCACACTGTGATCACTGTTGTTTTGGTAGGAAAAAGGCATAGTAAAGGTCTTTACTTGGGGTGCTTCATCTCATGGAGTACTATCTGTACATGTTTCCTCTCTGCCCAGCCTCTGGAGACTTCCAGCTTATGTCATTGCTTTTGAACATAATCACATTCTTGGATCAAAGAAAATGCACAATCTTATTGTCGCAAGTTAATTGTTCCTAGAATAATTCTTAGAGATTGTCCATTGTTGTCCATCTCAATGGTAGATTCAGATGCATCATTCCTTCCAGCTTCTGTGCTTTTCCAAATAGTAGGTATTATTTAGCCTCTTCAGCTCGTACTCTTGGAAACTCTCTCATTATCTAATGCATGGGCAAGCTGACTGTTGCCAGTAGCTACAACTTTCCTCTACACTGGTAAGCAGTAAACCTGAACTTTCTGTCTGCTGCAGCTACATTAATAATGCATAATGTTTCCTGTAATTACATATATGCACAGAGATTACTTTTTTTTGTTAGAGGAGGAAAGAAGAGGGAGGTGGGGGTGGTAGGTGGTGGAAACAGATACAAGTAATTATTAATGCTGAGAAGACCCCAGCTGCATAGGTTTTTAATTAGCCCATACCTAACCGTAATAGTCACTGTTGGGATAATACTAGCACTTCTTAAGCAAGCTAGTTTAGAAAGGGAAGTGTACTGTCTGCTCACACCTGCACTGTGTAGTGTTACTAGCACATATTCAGCAATACAGGCCAAAACATTATTATTTTTTTCAGTTCACTCAGTTAAATTTTAGTCATATTGTACTCTTCAAGGCAGTTGCAAGGAACAAACTATGCAGCTGCACAGGGCTGATTTCTTGATGAAACCATGAACTGATGTCTGATGAAAGAAAGGAATGCAATATACCAAACTTCACATATCTTTCAAGTGTTACTAACAAGGCCTCCAGAGAATTATTTCAAATTGATCAGTGAAGCAGGACCATGATCTCTACTCTTCAGAGCAAAAGGAGTTCAGAATTCAAGACCTCCTGCCTTTCCCTTCCTTAACTGAGCTGAAGTCTTCTGGAATAAGTAGAAATGTTTTGTCCATGAATGGGTATCAGCCTGGTCCATTCTTAGGAGCTTGGTCTTTGCCCTGTGGAGTTGGTGCCTTTAGAATGGAATCTATTTTGGTCACATCCTTGTTTTCTCCTCTAGCATGTGCAAAGTTGTTAAAATGTCATTCCTTTGTTGGAAACCCTGAAGGAAGGACAAAGGATTTAGTTTCAAATTAGGAACACTGAGAGGTTTTTCTGCCCTTTGGCAGCTTTTAATTTAATTGGAGTTAAGCAACAGTTAAGCAGTATGCAGAGTTTAAGCAAGAGCAAAGCATCTCTCAAGTGAAGGCATGTATTAGATCCTCACTATTTTCATAGCTAAGTAGGCTGAAATCTTTCTCGAACTGGCAAGATATTTGACCCCATCTTTGCAGAAGCAAGTTTCTGAAGGAGTGGAGGAATTTTATAAGGTCTGCCTTCAAACTGTAGTCCTGATCAGAAAGGAATTTAGCAACATCATTTATATGTACATACAGGCCAAAGACACAAAGTGCCTTTTGCTTTTTCTTACAGCCCTGTAGACTTCCCTTCTCCACTTTGCAGCCACCATTTCCACCGTAGGCATAGCATATTTACAGTGGTGTACCTGAGGAGAGCTCTATTTTATTTGACTTTCTCTCTGGATGCTAATTTGGATGAGCTTGGCTGGGAACACAGAATACAGGGTGACCTCTCTGGACCACCTTTTCAAATAATCTTTCAGAGTAAATGCATTTATTCCTCAGACATCCTCAAGAAGAAAGAAAAAAGACAGGCTGTCCTCTCCTTTCTGTTTTTGTAGTCTCACTGCTACTCTGCAGCCTCTGCGGTGAAACACAGGCACACATAATGCACCCCCAGTGGACATGACCTGCAGTGTGAATGCAGGAAATGCTGCAGGAAAAATGAATCCTTCAAACGAAATTACAATTATAAACTCATTCTGATACATATGTATACATGTATCAGCTCTATCACTGCCTCTGATGCTTCAGTTCTAGGTTGTTCAATGTCTTGCAGAACTGGATGTTTCCAAAGCTGCATTATAGGACTTGTATCATCCAGTAGCCCATATTGCCCAGTGCTGTTGTATGTCCATGTGTTAAATATGAACAAGTTTTAATAAATCTGCTTTATCCTGGTGTAAGGGTCTGCTCAGTGTCTGTAGCAGCACTGAGTCTGCTCTGTAGCTTTGAACTGCATCAAGCAAATGAACTTTTCTTTAAGGTCTCAGAGTTTCCTCTTTGCCATTTTCATCTCTTGCTCTTGACAAGACTCAGCTTGATGCACAAACATTGAAGTCCTGAGTGTGAGAAAAGTTAACTACCTTAAATCAATTGATATCTGGAAGATGAGAGTATGTATGCTTTTCATACAGAGCACAAAAAAGAGCCTGGGTGCAGAAGTTATAAAAATAGGACACATTAGGTTTTGCATTTAAAACATAACTAGGTAATAAAAGCATATTTGATTAGACTACTCAAAACTCATTACTAAACATAAAATCTTGTTTGTCATACTTATTTGAATTCTTAATTTTCTGGAAACTGACAGTTTTCCAGCCAATGCCAAAGGAGTGATTCATGCCTTCTATGGCCTTCTGAAGCACTAAGAAAGAATATTAAACATTAAATATTAAATGGTACTAGGTACTAAGATTCTGAAGCATGATGAGAGCTGTTGCTTTTGTTATTGCTGAATTTTTGCACTTAAAAATAACATGTTGCTTATCTGTTTCAAACAGTGGACATCTCAATTCTGCTAACCTGTGCATAATCAGGCAACATATAGACATGACCAGAACTGAACCTAACAAGTGTCATTGAATTAATATCTCAGTTTAAGATAAGGTGGATTAATTTCATTGTTTAGAAGTATTTGTAGAAAGTTGCTAAGCAAACCAGCTGTTCAGGTGAAATCATAATATTTTCTGCAAGCAGAATTCTGAAATTTGCAGATACTTTAAATATAACTGTAGTGTAAGATGTGCTTTAAAAGCCCAAGCCACAAATGTGTTAATGTCCTATCATTAATACATATTATTTAATGATACAGAAATTCCTCCATGCAGTAGGCTGGCTCCAGGCCTTTGACTTCTTTCTTTTTGCTTTTCCAGTAGCAAAAATAATGAATACACATAAAGAGTTACTTCATGAAAAACTCCACGTGTGGTCAGAATATTAGAAAGTGAAGTAGAGTATGGTGCCTTAAGATTTAAACAGCAGCTGTTGAAAATACGTGCAGTTACAAAAATAATTATATTTATAGAAAAAGAAGGAAAAAAAAAAGTGCAGTAAGTAGAGTCAAGATTTTTCAGTGATGTGTATCCCATTGGGATCTTCTATGAGCCTCTGCCTAAGTTAAGCCCAGATTCAGGAAGGGCTTTGGGTTATGGTTTTGCTATGCAAAGTCTTTAGTGAGAAGACACGATCAAGTCTCTGGAGCATGGTCCATTTCTCTTTCTTCCAGCCTAGATACATATATATGGAGAGAGATATAGATATTTACAGGACCAGTATGGGAATTATTGCTGAACAATGTTACTGCATTAGTGCAAGTGACAGAAGGAGCAGGAAAAAAGGAGAGACAAGAAAAAGGATGATATTGCTGCCCAAACTGTTTATCACAAAGACACTGCACTGTGCTCCAAAAATGCTTCTTGGTTCCTGAATTAGGCTCTGATTCAAAAAGGCACTTAGATATATGATGTGGCCCATCTCTAATCAGGAAGGCATTTCACCACTTGTTTAACTTGCATGGTTAAGTATTTTACTAACTGGGTGTCAATGAGGGAGGGATAATCCCTTGTTTCAGTGATTTCAGGACCTTGACTCAAATTATCATTGTCCAGTGACTCTGCCAACAGTCAGAGCACTGTGAATACAAAGGCTGACAGCACAAAATCCTGCCTAACTAAGCCTAATTCTGTGAAGTAGCAGAATTGCCACTGTCCAATGAATACCCATGAGGAATTTTTTCTGTCAGAATAAAATGGTTCAAAATCAGGAGTGTAGATGTATTTGAGCACTAAGGTAGGTGGGAGTGTATGACCAAGGCTGAGGCCTGTGACTGCACTGCTGCTCCAGCTCCTTGCCACAGCGTGAAAATAAATTATCACAACGACCCAGAAGGTTTGCTGGAGACTCCAGTAACAGAGTGAAAGGGATGTCAGACCTGGGAAAATAAACAACCCCCAAACAAACAAAATTTTAAAACATCTGAATTCCACATGCTTCTGCCCTCAGGCAGAAGAGCCTAGCAGAGTGCATTACTTGTCTTTGCACCTCTCAAATGTTCCTTTACTACTTGGTCGAGATAATTGTCATTAGCCTGAACAGTGGTGGGGGCCCTCCCAGTTTTATGACTTAGCAGAGACTGGGGAAATGAGTCAGTGCCATTGATGAAAAACCCTAACATTCATAGTTTGATGTCCTATTTCTGTGTCTTGTGTAGTGCCACTAGCTCTGCTTTAGAGTAGGATGAAAGAAACTCAGTGTCTTACATTTCACTTGAAGATGAAAAGACTCAGAACACCTTTTTGGTTTCCCAAATAACAGCGCATTTTATGACAGTTTTCAGTTTCCATTACTGGCTGTAGCTATTTAAAGTATATACAGCCATCGTATTTGTGTTGTTTTTTTTCAAATCCCTGTTTCTGCAAGACACAGCTATTGGACTTACAGAGTGTAAATGCTTGGTATAAATGTGTACATATGATGCCAATACAGAAAATACTCCTACAGAGGCAATATGAGCTCTCCCAAATGTTTCCAGAATCATTGCTGTTTGTATACTGTTCTTCAGACATCTCCAAGAAACGTACTAGTGTGAGGACCTGCTTCTGACACACCAGCATGCAATATAGTTGGTTTGGCTTGAGGATACAAAGAGGGTTAGAATAGCTTCTTCGTGTCTCCATCTTCTCTGCTGTCTGAGGGTTGGGGGTCTTCCCACAGCAACCCTTAATACCAACCAAATTAAGCACACTAATGATTCTGCTGACATTGACATATACAGCCCCATGTCTATGCCTGAATATATGCTTATTTTTATTGTTCATCTTTTCTTGCCTTTTCTTAGAGGCTTGATGTTTCACATCCTCTCTCATATATGGCTGCAAATGGGAGGGTTTAGAACAAATAAAGGGAAAAATGTGATGGAAATGGGCAGAAGCATAAAAACAGCACTATCATCTATGTTATATTTGCTGTACATCAGGTGAAAAATAGGATGTCTGTGTGCAAGTGACAACTTGTCCCATTTTAACATTTGGAGTTCCAGGACCAGTATAGAAGCAAAATGAAGTTTTCTCCTTGTGCTATTTGAGCTGAAAAATGAGGTTCCTAATAAAGGCTTTTGGAAAGACTCAAAGAATGTTGGCATCAGTCCAAGGGAGATGGATTATGGCAGGGAGATTGGTGAAACACTGAAAGGATGAATAAATGAATCATTTTGTACCACATGTGACGGCCCACTCTTCTTACACCATGACTGCTGGCAGTGATGTTGCTCATTGGGCCTGATCACTTGCTTTGGGTCACTCCTCCATCTTTATATAGTGCACTTATTTAATTTGAAGAAAGTGCAATCAATAAAAAGCGATCCTTTTATCTACCTCATCAATCTCTTCTTAATGAACATGCACTTTTTTCTTCTTAGGTTCTTGGTTACAATGCTTTTAATTTCTCAGTGTATGGTATAAAAAGGGATGCAGTCAAACACATGATGGAGCAATTGGTGCAGCATGTTGCTAGTTGCTTCTTACTGAAGAATGGACATGTTCTTAAAGGAAAGCAGTTGTCTGGGGGAGGTGGTGCAGATCACTTGTCCTGCATTGATGTATGATCCTCTGAGTATTCTTTCTTAAGCTGTCATACAGCAGAGCCATGAATAACTGCTTGTGAAGAGGTATTTTAATTTCCTAATGTCCCAACAGTTGTAAGACAGTTTATAATTCTTATAGAATCTTTTTGTAGACTATTGAGACTATTTAAAGGAGATAGGTATCTGAAATCCAATGGCTTCCATGAGAATGACTCACCAAGCATACTTTCCAGAACTTTCAGCAGGTTTGGGTCTTATTATGGTATGATAGAAGGGTCAGCTGAGTTAAATGGTACTTGTATTCTAGTTTGCAGGATGAAGTCATTCATAATCACACATCTATTCACATCTTTGTGGCTGGCCAGAGAAAATTTTCCTCTGTAGTTTGGTAGTATGAAGTCCACCTCCTTTTACCACCCATAAAACTTGTGTTTTGTGATATTTCCTTAAGCCTTTTTGGAGTGAAACTTTGCAAAAAAACCCTGCCTTGATTCTTTGCAAAAACACTCAATGAAATAAAATTACAGCTTTCTAAGGCCTTTGGTTTCAACCTGTTATTTGGCAGGACTCCAAATCTCAGTCATAGATTGGCTTCATTAGTGTAGACTCAAACTGTGTTTTCCTCTAAGCCAAAGAGAACTCAGCTACATGGGAATCAGGAATAAATCTCTGCATACTAAACTAACCTTATTGCAAGCAGGCAAGTAATTTCCTTTCTTATCTTGCTGTATATACCACCAATGGGCTACTCCAATAAAACTTTGTTACCTTCAAGGTCATGCTTCCACTTGATTTCTTCCAGGGCCTCCCTTCCAATGAGCCGCTTGCTGACTCTTCCCGGCCATTCATCTCCTTCAGCCAGGGCAGAATCCATGTTTAAGCACAGCATGCCACTGCTAGCGTGTCACTACAGAAATGTGAAAAGCTCAAGCTTGCAACTGCTGGATGGAGCATTTCTGCATTGCTTTGGGGACAAGGGGAACAGAAAGGACCCCCAAAGTCAGCGAAATGTACCTTCAGTTTATACTTTTATCTTCAGACACAGAGTGAGAGACCATCATCAGTCAGCTTTTACTGCAGCCTCGAGAGCTGACTCCGAGAGTAATGTGCTCCCGTAGCCACCCCGACGCGGTAGAAAGCACGAGGTTTCATTTTGGCCCAAAAGGTGCCGGGGGGAACCGGCCCGTGAGGAATAGGACTGCAGCATGGCAGTCATGCTGTGTTCCGGCACTGGCTTTGGCCACCTGTGGAACGGGGCCAGGGAAGCTGCCTGGCCGATGATTCAGCACCTCCTTTCGCCCTTCTTGGCGGGGAACAGCGGGAGCCGCCAGGCACCCCGAAGTTGGGGGCAGCGTGCCGGGTGCTGCCCCGCTCTCCCCGCCGCAGGCCCCGTAGCCCTTGCGGAGCTGGGGGGCTGAAGCACCTCTGCAGGCTTCCCTGCGGAGGGGGAGGAGGGGGAGGAGGTCTGGGCAGAGCCGGCTGCGTGATGCTGAGGCAGGCAGGCTGCGCGCCAGGGCTGGAGGTGCGGCGGGGGAAGGGACCCGCAGCGGAGGAGGGCACTGCAGACTGGCCAGGAGCCAGGGACCACGGGCACGCTGCGGCCGCGGAGCCGGCGGAGTGTGGGGTGTGCCCGCCCGCCCTCCTGCCTGCCTGCCTGCCTGCCTGCCTGCCTGCATGCCTGCCGGGAGGAGCTGCTGCGGGCGTGCTGGGCCTGCCGGTGCAGGAGGAAACGGCAGGGAGAGATGCTGTCCAGCCTCAGTTTCACCAGCCGGGCTGCGGCAGGAGCTGTTTGGAAGAACCCGTTCCCCGTCCATGCAAACTGGCGGCCTCTGCAGCAGCAGGGTCAGAAGGAGGGCAATGCCCCCACATGCAGAGGAGTCCCTGAATGCGTTCCCCCTGCAGCTAGCACGCCATACCTCTGTCCAGCTGTGCAGCTCTTTGCGTGTTCGGTTTAACTTCGTGGCAGCCCTTATAAGGACGGTGTAAGATCTCCACTTTCCTTTCTGTTCAGCGCAGCACTAGGAAGATGTGAGCAAAGTAAGAACAAGGTTTAAAGGAGAGCAGATAAGTGCAGATAGGATGGAGGGTCGCAAAGATTACTGGAGATTGAATATAGGCAGTTTGCCATAAAGACCCGTGCAGGAAAGATGTGGTCAGGACTGTGGGTTACATACGGGCTCAGAGAAGTGTCAACAGGGAAAATTCTCTTACTGGAATGTTGCAAAATTACACATGGATAAAGAAGGAAAGTAATTTTAAAAAAATCTGCCAAGATTGCTGTAGTATCTCATCTGTGCAATGAATAGAATATTCCCAGCTGGTTCTCAACTTTCTGTTAAGAGTGATGCTGTAGCTTCACATTTGAGGAACAACTTGGGTGTGTGAAAGTATGTCTGGTTTTCCCAGATTTATCAGTTAATCAAATAAAAGGTACATCCTTTCTCTAGAAAGCGTGCTGACTTGTAGCCACAGACCACCACACCTGTTACGGCAATGCTACTGTTATGTTACACTTTCTACAGAGGTTATGGTGTTACTGCTGTTTGAAATAGGTTTTGAGATACTCGAGAGAAGCTGCACTGATGCAGGATATTACCAGCAAAAGAGAACATGTGCTTTGTAATAAGAGAAGCCATGTATGTAAATATGCAGTGCAAGCTGTTCCTTCTGTCTGAGGTTGCTGATCACATCATTAACCTAAGGACCAGACACTTCAGTGGTAATGTAGGCTAGATTGTAAGATGATTTATCTTTTTACATTCTTTCTGAGAGTGTTATCACTGTCTGTGCTTTAAGGTAAATGCTCCAAGCACTTGATTGTAGCAGCATTGTGATTACTTCAGTTGGCTACTACTGCCTCACAGGAAGCTTTGTGATCTGACATCCATCAATTAGTCCTTGACATGACAGTCTGTAAAAATGATCCATTGAGATTTTGATAAATCTTTTTCATGCAAATGTTACTACTGTTCCCATGGAAGGGGGGGTGATGGGAGTGGAGTTGGAGGCAGAGAGAGAACATGGATTGAGCCAGATGCCTCTTTTGACACTACCAAAATAGATAACTACAAAGGAATATACCTTTCATGTGCCTAAAAAAGACACCGACAAAAATTAGTTCAGAGCAATTTGCAGCACTTGATTCTTTGTTTTCTTATGCATCCTGCAGCCATTTTTACTAAGGAGAAAGGAGAATTCTCACCAGCAAAACTTCAATGCCAGTTTTCATTAAGTTCAAGGAACTGGAAATTGTGTTATAAGCCCTTTGCCTTTCATACATGTCTTTAGTGTTACAAAGGTGTACTTTTCTCTGAGAAACAAAAGAGACTAGGAATAGATCAGATTCTAGTCTTACTTTCATTACATTAACCAGACTGTTGATTTACCCCTGTATTATACTGCACAGGTGGAAATGGTAGTGCTACGTATTAGTAAAGGTGAGAAATGACAGCCAAATTTAAAACAAAGTGTAAACCTTTCATTAATAATAATGATAAATAATAAAATTGTTTAATTTTTTTATTTTAATTTTTTTAGTCTAAGGTGAGTGAGGATATATCCTAGCAACATGTAAGCTCTTGAAAAGTGCATTCAGGAACTGACTTTTGTGTGAAGTCTGGGGGTTTTAGGGTTTAGAAAAGGGTTTGGAAAGGAGGTTGTAAAATGGAATTTTTAAAAATGCAAACCTCTTTGCAATAACTTGAATGAAAATTTATCAGAGGTGGGAATGGCTTGGGGTTTTTTATTTCATCTTCTTGATCTAAGATGCATTCCAGCCCTATTCCTAGGAAATAAAACTTATTCAGGAGCTTGGAAAGAAAAGCTGTCTCTAGGTGTCAGGCAGGGAGAAACTGCTTCTGGAAAGAGGTCTTCCCTCTGGGAGGGATCGAATATCAGACTAAGCGAGCCCAGTCCAACCCAAAGAGCTCCCACCGACACCCGGTCCTTGCCGGAGGACTTTGCCATCGATGGCCGCCGCCGCCTCTGGCCACGCTTTGCCTGGAGAGAGGAGTGGGTGGGTGCGCAACTCCTGTCCGCTCTTTCCCTTTGATTTGATGGCCTTTATTTCTCCTAATTGGATAAAATAGGAAGTCACTGACAGTCCTGCGTTGCTGGGTGTACTGATTTCACTGAGAGCAGCCCTGCAGAGTGCGGGGGGTGGGGTAGGGAAGGAAGGAACGAGTCTGTACAT
>VXBI01013119.1:140069-237576 GCA_013397375.1 Toxostoma redivivum
GAGGAAAGTGAATGAGCGCTCAAGGAGGACAAAGAGGGAGGGGAGATAAAGGGAGTTACCACCGTCTTGGCATCGCTGTTGCTTTCAAACCTCTCTGTAATGATATTGTTTGCAGTGATGCTCATACAGCGAGCACCTGCTGCTCTGTAATGATTCAGCCTCTTTCAGCCGCCGCTGTAACACGACAGGATGCTGCTGCTACTGTCACTTCTGCCGTTGCCGCTGTTGTTAGAGATTTTGCTTTTGCTCCTTCTACCGCATGACAATTGTTTTCCTCGTCTAAGCAGATACCAGCCTCAGATGCTCAAGGTGAGAGTCTTGCCTTTCGCTCTGGGCTACTGGTTTACTTAATCCGGTCAGTTTATTCAGTGTTCGTGGTTTCATTTATCTCATCACCCTCCTTCCCCCTGTTTTGTTTTGTTGTGCTTGCTTTTGGGGGAATGTTTCTTCCCCTTGCAGAAGAGCTGGAATTGCTTGAGAGGCATTTAGGGAATTATAAAAGTGACTAGCAAACAGGAGCTCAGTAATTGCAAAGCTGTTCTCACTTCAGAGGAGCAGAGACAGTGAGAAAGGACTTGGGGACACAGGGACCAGGGGGATCTAATTTTTCCTGTGCTTTACTCCTCTCCCGGTTTGGATGATGTTGCTGAGCTTGGACCTTTTATTGACTCCCACTCTGTGATTTTGCAGAGCACTGTGACTACTACTACCGTCTCTTTTTGTCTGTGTCTCACAGTAATGGACTGTGATAGAGTTAAGGCCTTTCAGAAGTGAGCTGTTTGAGAGCTGATGCTTAAACATGTCTGAAGTAGCTGCCGACACTTTCCCCAGCCCCTCAGCTCAGCTGAGCCCTGATGCTGCATCCCTCAACGGGCTCCCAGATGAGGAGAGCATGCCGGGGACCCAAAGAGAGGACAGGAGGGTCCAGGGGATAGCAGGCCTTGCCGCAACCTGCTGTGCGTGCCTGGAGGCAGAGCGACTGAAGGGCTGCCTCAACTCTGAAAAGATCTGCATCGCTCCTATCTTGGCTTGCCTGCTTAGCCTTTGCCTCTGCATTGCTGGCCTCAAGTGGGTCTTTGTGGACAAGATTTTTGAGTATGACTCTCCTACCCACCTTGATCCTGGGAGGATAGGACAAGACCCAAAGAGTGCTGTGGATCCTACAGCTCTGTCTGCCTGGGTGCCTTCAGAGGTGTATGCCTCACCCTTCCTCGTACCTAGCCCCAAGAGCAAGGCTGAAGTGACAGTGCACAGTGACAGCTCACTTGTACCCTCCAAACCATTCCTCCAGCCTTCTCTATATAACCGCATCCTAGATGTTGGGTTTTTGTCTTCTGCTGCACCTTCGCTGTCACCACCCGTCCTGGAGCCTACCACAGCATCTCAGGCACAAGCAACAGAAACCAATCTCCAAACTGCTCCAAAACTTTGTAAGTAAAAGCTATGTGTTTCTTTGGTTTTTCCCTTTCATAGAAAAAAAAAAGAAAAAAAAAGAAGAAAAAAAGCCACTTAACTGTTCTGAGATTGTTACAAGGAGGGCATGTGATTGACTTGCAAAGCTTAAGCATGATAAGACAGGTATAGCATGGGTTGCCCTCTGAGAACAGCATCTAAAGTCCTCAGTCCTTAGTTCTGAGGTATGCAGGACTTGATCTGGGTCTGGGATGTTTGTTAATTGCTAGTACCACCTTTTTCTCTGTATTCACATGTAGGGAAGTATGTGATTTGCTTCAAAGGTTTTTCTGATAGCTATTCCACATGATGTATTTTCTTTATAAATTAGTTTTGTCTCCTGTGCTGGATCTTCCATGTGTGTTCTTTGCCTTGCCTGCAGAGCACTTCTGGTACATCTCTCCTGAAGTCTGTGGCTGGCAAATATCCCTATCCTCATGAAACTCTCAGAACAGCGAGAAAAAGTGACAGCAGATTTGAAGCAGTTAAAAACTGGCAACTATTAATTTAGCATCTAGCTTATGATCTTTCTCTTTCTCTTAAGAGCAAAGCCTACATTTCTTTGTGTCTTTCCCCATCTCTAGGAGCTGCTTCTTGTTTAACTTGTTTCTCATATAATGCCTTACTGCATTTTGTGGGGCATTTAAGGAAAACATTGTTGATGACGTAGGAAGAGTCAATTTTCAATTAGTCCTTGCTCATAATAAAAACAAACAAAAAAAAGTATCTGTATGATTTTCTCAGTAGTAATCATAAAACATCAAAATACTGCATTGCTGAAGTGTCATTTCTTTGGCATTCATGATTTTAACCCATCACATTCAAAGCAAACCAAGCCAGCAATTCCTGGGCTGGGTTAAGCTGTGTAACTCTGATAAAATAGAAGGCAGCACACTCTTGTGCAGAAGAGAGCACAGGGCTCAAGTTTCCTGTGGAAAGCTGCAGTGACCAGAGTGAAAAATTGCATTCCTCACAGATTTCCTTGCAGGACCCCATGTCATTTATTCTCCCTCATGCCTTCCCTATAATGCTGCAGGTTGGCCACATTGAAGATGGTACATACTGGACCTCTCCCTGGAGCTCTGAAGTCACCAGAAGTTCACTTCTAAGTTTAGCCCCTCTGGGACTGGACTTAGTGTAGATATGTGGTGTTTGGATTACATGTAACATTTTAGGCCAACCACCTTATCAGTGTAAATGAGCATAACTACAGTGATTTAGAGGAGATCCTTTCAGCTGAGAGTCAGGCTTGAACAGCAGTTCCAGAATCAGTAAAAGTTCTGGGTATTCCTGTAGAAACCCTGCTGCCTTTTGCTTAAATAATGGGAGACAACCATCCTTCAGATTAAAAGTAATTCGTCAGATGGAAACAGTCTAATAGAGAAATACTGCTGTACCATTAAATGACAGAGGGCTTTGTCTGTGGTGAATTACCACCTTTGCAATTAAATAGAACTATACTAAGTGAGCTTTCTTTTAAATATTGCTGATTCGTAAAATCTTTTTTGTAGTGCAAATATTCTGACATTAAATATATGATTCTTTAACATATTTTGCTATATAAAGTGACCAGAGACCACTATTCAGTCATATTTGCCTCAAGAATCCCTCTTGAATTTCCACATATGTGGCAAACCTTTATCAATAACACGCTAACTTCATCTCTGAAATAAAGGAAGGGGTGAAGTGGCACAGAAAAGATTCTTAGGAGCTGTCACTAATAAAAAGCCATTATCTGCATTAAGATCTGCTCATATCTGTGAAATAAATGATGGTTCAGAAATTAGGTGATTGGGTTGAGAGGGGGTTTTTTGATTTTGGGGTTTTATATGTGTAGGAGTTGTTGGGGTTTGGGTTTTTGTTTAATTTTGCCTTATTTTTTAAAGATAAATGTGTTTTACGGCATTGTGGACTTACATAGCTACAGACTGAAAGGAGAGGGAGAACTGGTAGCAGATCAAGTTTGGTTTTTTCTGGGGGAGAATGTTGCATAAACAGAATTTTTTCTAACTGTGGTACATAATTCTGACTATGGCAGCATCTCTGATTCTCTGCAAAGAAAAATAAGAAAATCTAGCTGGAAAGATATACTGCAGAAAGTCTGCCTAAGAATTCCAAGAGGCATGAAAAGAACTTTTTTGGACAGCTCTTAAAGCACTGTCTTGGGGTTTTTTGAAACAGCTGCATTTCAAACACATCATTGCGTTTTATGTAGAGGAAGATTTGTTGGAGAGGTTGACAGATTGCATCAGTGCTAACTTTTTTTTTTAATGCGTTTGACAGCTATAAAATTCTCAGTGACATGGCTTGAAAAGTAGCATCTGCAAATTGGATTGTCCCTTCGTTTGCCTTTCATTGTCCTTTTTTTCTTTTCAGGCAGAGTGAGGTAACATGTTCCCAGAAAGTCCTTTATGTATTGAAAATTTTTTCTAGTGCAGAAAAAAATGCACATTTCATATTCTGTGCTTGATGTACTGTTTCTGAACCTATCCCTTCCATGAGTTTCCTTTCCTCTTCACCTCTCTTTTCTGTCTTACTCAGCATATTCGCCTTAAAGCTGTATCCCTCAAGGTCATAGTCTGCAGAGAGCTAATTGATTCTTCTTTCTCCTGGAGCCTGGAAGAGAAAGCAGAAGAGAGACAATCCTGATAATTGTGTCTGACTGGTCTTGCTCCTTTTGTTATTCTTAGCCCTTTATCAATACAGAAACATTTCTTTCTGTTAGTTTACTTTTTGTATTTTCATATAATTTTTCCTTTGCTGAAAGAGGAAAGAAAGGTGAATGTTTTAAAGCATTCCCATATTTAGGGAGCTTGTCAATCTTGGCATAATTACACCAGAGAAGATATTACTACAAACAGGGTATAATAATACACCCTAACCTACAATCCCTCCCTCTGAGAAGACATGCAGATTGTAACAATGCTAAATTTTGCTTCTTCTAACACTATCATCTTTGAATACAATTCCACCCTTTATCTAGGCTGGTTGGAATTCATTTCTGTAGTACTGCAAAAACTGTGTTTCTGTAATAATAGCTTTTATATATCTGCAAACCAACCATTCCCCTCTTTAAAGGTCGTCCTACAGCCTCCTCTTTCCATATAAGAGGATTTCCGCACAAAACACGCAGCAAGGCCCGTGTGGAGCTCGCTTTCCTGAGGCGGCAGCTCTGCCAAAGCAGCGCAGCACTCCGTGCTTTGGTTCTGCCCTAGCGCAGAGGCACTGTAGGCCCTGCCAGGCCCACCCAGGCAGGCCTTGGCCTTGAGACCACAACTCTCATGGCTACGTGAAGTGCCGCAGGGCACACAGGAGACAGGGCAGGAGACAGCCCACAAAGTGATTCTTCTGAGGGGGTTTCCCCTCAGAGCAGAGTTAAAGGCCCAGCAGAGAGCAGGGTGCAGAGGATGCACAGGCGCGGAGGCGCATCCATGCAGCCCCTGCATCTATTCCACTTTTGGCTTCCCTGGCCAGCTCCGGTACCATGTGCTGATGGGCCAGCCACGCACATGCCATGCTGGTGGCCAGCAGATGATCAGCAGACATGTCTTCATCTCCCTACAGCACTGGGCCTCTGCGTGTCCACTGGGAGGAAGGCAGGACTCCTTCCTGTCCCACTCGTGCTGGCCCTCGCCTAGAGAATGTGGCAAAGTGGAAAAAGGGCTCTGCATTAGTGTCAGCCACCTCTGGCTGGGACAACTCTCTCTCATGTTTCTGATTTCTGTTTCCACTTCAGGTGTGCTGGGTCAGTGTTGGCAAAGGATGAAGCTTTCTCATCCTCAGTGGAAAAAGTTTAAAAGATTGCTTCTGAGGCCTGGTAGTAGCTGGGAAATAGTCTCAGCTCTCCTCCTAATTTGACAAGCTCCACTCCAAGATTAACAAGCTCTCTAATTATGGCAATATTATGCTTTAAAGCATTCACCTTTCTTTCTCTTTCATCAAGGGGAAAATAATACTATAATACAGAAGGTAAGCTAAATGTAAAGAAATATTTCTGTATTGATAAAGGCTTAGTATAATGAAAATGAGTGAGACCAGTCTTGAGTTGTGGCACAATGGCTACATTTCTTGTGTCTTTTTAGAACTAGAGATGGGGAAAATCGAATAAAAATTGTATGTTACCTTGTATCATACCGTACGTATTCCTTACAGTTTTTTCCCCTGCCTCTTTAACTTCCACTCATTCTTTCTCAGCTCTGCATTTGATGTAGTTTCTCCTATTCACAGTGATTTGGGAAGGTCTGTACTTTAGCTTGATGGCACCATAGAGGGAGCCTCTCCATCCACTTTAAGGTGCTGCAGCCCTCAAACTTCAATTTAAAGACAGAGAGTTTGTTCATAGCATCTTCATGCAATGTTTGTTCTTATTCTTGAAAGAATATGCTCTGTATTCAAATCCCCATCACAACACCATAGAGTTGAGTCCATGCCTGGCAACCTCTGAGTGTGTCAAGGTCAGGGATGTCTCAGAGAGCTATAGGGGACTGTTCTCAGGGAAGAGAAGATAATACAGCACAGGCTCTACTTCAGCCTTTTCTGTGTTCACTGTTGCTCTGCAGGGCAGTGCCACAGGAGAGATTGTTTTTTCCACAAAACTTGAAGGTGCAGGAAGAGAGAAACTTAAAGCACATGCTGTTCCATTTCTGACACAGTACTGGATTTGAATAGCCTCAGATACCTGACTTGAGTGTCTGTATTAGGAAGCTGGTTAGCCTTCAGCTGCATATCCAGCATAAAGGGAGAGACTTCCCTGAGGCAATTCCCAGAATGACTCTAACAGGATTCACTCTTTCCTCATGAGTCTACAGGGAGGCTATCCTTGCAATTCACCTTCTAGATACCTACTACACAATATGAGGACTAGTTTTGAAAGGCATGACTTTTCTTTTATGTGTACTGTGAATTAACAACATCTTGTCACAGGGAGGTTACAATTAATCATGGTTAAGATACCAGACAAGTTTTGAGCCTAACTCGGGGGCATATTAAAGGGATGCTGATCTCAGTAGGCCCAGGAGACACAACTGGGCCTCCATTAACAAGCAGCAATAAAGCAAGTGCACTGCACTGAGCCAGCCAGTCTGTATTGCTCTGCTGTTCCAAAGGTCATGATGGCTCCTAGAGGTATATATCTGTGACAGGAACACTCATGGGGACTGGTGGGGGGAGATGCATAAGATGCAGCAATTTTTAGGGAGTTCAGTTCCATTAAGCCTTCTAAAGCAATATCTGAGACTTCCCCTCCCCTGTCCAGTTAGTTCACACTGTCTTTAAAATATCTTCAGCAAGCCAAATTTGCTCAGACAAATTTATTGTTTTGTTTATTTCAGTATCTCTACCACCCCCATTGATTGCATGGAAACAGTTCTTCTGTTTAACATGCAGCAAACTGTACAGATTGGTCCTGTGTTCCTTTCTCTTGGACAAGCACCCCAATTTCATGGCTTTCAAATTTTCCTCAGGGGTGTGGTTTTCCTTTCATGCACCATTCATCATGCACGAGCATGGTGGAGAAAAAGCAGTATTTCCTGGAATATTTTTTATTAATAACAGTCTGAATTTCTCACAAAATGATAGTCTGCACTTGTATTCTTTTTTTTAAAGCTTCATTTTGCTTTGTACTCTTCCCTGAGAGTAAGTAATCTATTTGTGCTACAGGGAGCCTTTTGCATGTTCTCCCTCCTTTATATACAGATGCATAAGTATAGAGAATACAATAGATATACAAAGTATATGGCCATTATTTCTTTATTTAAAAATGACACGTGCGACTGTTCTGCATCAAAAGTTTCTAAGCAAAATTAATTAATAATTGATGTAATTACAAAATTCAGAGTTTGGATTTCCACTGCAGAGGACTAAAATTATCCTCATTCCATATCTGTTGTATTTTTTACACTAATTATACTTGATTACACTAATTATTTTTTATTTCCTGTCAATGCACTGCAAATAAAGCATACAGCAGCCTACCTCAGATTTGCTGTGCCTAACTTCTGGTTACAGAGAAACCTTGGGGAACTTTTCTCTGCATCAGATGAGAAAGCACAATTCGGCTTGCTGGAGGCTAAGTAGCAGGTTAATTGAGGTGCAGAGCTGGGATTATATAAATGAGCGTTTTCATCATTTGCAGTCTTGCTAATGGAAGTGCAATAGATTTGCTGCAGAAATCCAACTCAGAATCAATAGCAATGCAATGAGGCAGCTGGTTCAGGGAGACCACATGTGATGCCAATCTGCTGCAGACAGTACCTGGGCAGAGGTTGTTCTGTCTGTCTCTCAGGAAAGGAGAGACAGACCTAAAAAATGCCATGGCAGGTGATAAAAGAATTTTAAAGGAAAATGCTCATTTCACCTAAGATGAAATTCGGAGAAAAGTCTCTCTCTGACTAGGGGAGGAGAATCATTTTCTTTGAGGGATTCAGACCTGTTTGGACTCATAGCTGGTTTATTGTTACACAGTACTAAGTTAAGCAACAACAGGAGTCTTTGTGCTTCAGGTCGTGTTCAAGCCACATAAAATCAAGGACTGAGTCATGGTGTGTACTTTGGAGATGGATAGGTGGGTTTAGAGTATCTTCTACCAAAGGCTTCTGCCCTCTTGTTTCCCAAGCAGACCACAGAGAGGAGCAGGCCCTGTCTTTTGTGGACTGTTTTATATTAGGCACACTGGCTATCTTTACAGTTTATACTGAAAGAAGACCAGTTTTCTGGAGAGTGATCACTGTGAATCACACCTTGATCCTTCACTTTAAAACATTTGGTGAAGTACCAGACACAGTAGGAGGTACACATGAAACTGAGGAGCTGGAGCATGACCACTGTTGGACAGTTAGGGAGCAGCAAGGGAGAAATGCATTATTTTGAGTTTATGTGAACTCCTGCTTATTTACGCCCTGACCTTGCTGATCCTTCTTCCCCATTCACAGTAGAGTGTTAGTCACTGAGACAGAAGAAAAGGTTTCAACTGAGGAAGAATGTACAGGAAGAAGTCCAGTGGGACATGGCTGGCCATCACTCAAGGTTTTCCTAAGCTAAACCAGAAGCAAGGTCCATTCAGCTCTGGACAAGATCAGTAGTATTGCTCCATCCATCTATTATGTTTGGTCCTGTATTGTTTGGCTACAAAAGCCTTATTTCAATGTATATCTTCTTGCAAGAGTATATTCAGCTTTTTCACATATGCTTTCCCTACCCCCTCCCCCCTTTTTTATATCTCTGCTTTGTCCTGGAACTTGCTGGCAGTGCATTCTCATAACTCAGGCAGCTTTTTATTTTGGCAATGAATATTGTCTCAGTTTTTGAGATGAAGGGAAATCAATACTGGTTTGGCAGTCACATGGCACTGAGGGGAGTATATGAAGCTATGATCTTAAGCATGATTTGTGGCATAGGTCAGTATTTCTATGGAATTCCTGCAAGATGTTTGAATTTTACAATTTTTAACAGTCAATTAATTCATGTGATTAGACAGATCAAAGTAGAAAAAAAAGAATATCAAGCTCATTCAGAAGCCTTTCTCTTATGCGAAAAAAAGAAAAAAATATCTCTGCGCTCATAGATTATTAGAATCTTCTTAAGAGGTAAGTGGAAACTAGTGTAAGGCTACTGGAGCAGCAACTTGAGAAGAGAAACTTGGGCTTTTCCCTATATTAAATTATTCTATATAATGAATTTAGTATTTCAGCTTGAATTAAATGGCCTGAATTTTCACTGGTATAAAGGTTCTCAGGTCTGTAGTCCTGTAAGACCTATCTGAGCACTGGAATGCACATGACAGTGTCATCCCTGCTAAAGTTTCTTCCAGTTATGGTGTGAAGCCTAGGTCCAAGACATTGTCTGTGTTTCCCTTTTTCTAGTATCTCTTTTAAATAAAACCACCTACTTTGACTTTGAAAATACATGTTTGTATTGTGGTCACTCGTTCATTTACACCTTTCTCTCCTAGATTAAAAAGTTCTTCCATGCCATGTATTTCCCACTCACAAAGGTCCATATACACTGTAATCCGCTCAACATTACATAAGTCTTTTTGACAGAGTAGGTAGGCTGAACTCTATGATTCTCCCCATGGAGGAAGTTGTTTTCAGACCTTGAATTATTTGATTGTTCTTCAAGCTTTCTTAGTTTTCAGATAAATAGAGCCATAATTTTGGTGGTACTTATGCATGGACCAAAGTCCCAGCAAAAGACAGCAAAACCTGCTTATTGCCTTGATCACTGTTTGGAAGTACTCAAGATGCATAAAGTAGCATCAGTGGTTTTTTTTAATATTTTAAGCAGTAAATCGGTAGTAATGTCCTGTCAGAGCAGAAGACCAATGACTCACACATGCAAGGACCCTCACCAACCTGCTTTTTTAACTCCCAGGGTTGCATACTGCTTCTCACTGGGGTGGAACAATAATCCTAAGGGCCAATCAAGGGAAGAAGAGACAAATATTACCCAGCCATAGCGATGCTGTGTGCATTTTAGGAGGAGTTTCAGCTCCCTCATTCCCCAGCTGGTTCTGTCCTACTCTGAACAATGCCTTCAGCAAGTCTTCTTGGGTGAACAGGAGGCCAGCCCAATGATTTGAACTGTGGAGAGCATCACTATGCGCTTGAGTTCTGCTCATGCTTTCAAAGATTTCTTCCTCCGTGCCCCACTGACACTTCTCCCGCTGTTAGCTCAAGGACCTTTTCATCGCTTTACCCTTCATTCAGTTTATTATCTCAACTTCTCCAACATTTGGTTCTTCCTTTCAAAAGTGGAAACTGTCCTAGTGCATGGATTAGTGGGATGGGGGGATTTTGGTGCTCCTGTCTTCCCAGTTTAAAGATACTTTGCCTATGGATTCTTTTGCATTTCTTTCCTACAGTGGATATGCTGAATGGACTTAGCTTGATAGGGTTTCATTGCACCTGAGCATCTTTTATAGTAATAGGACATGAGAATAATGGGGCATGATCATACCAAGAAAGTTGGAATGGCTAATAATGTCAAGATATGTGGGTTTTTTAAGACATTTTTATATTTTCAAAATACCTTTTCTTGGGCTGTGGGTGTGCTCAGCAGGGCAGTTAGCAGTGTGACAGTAATAATGCCTTAGCAAGGGAAATAAAGCCTATCAGGGTGAGAGGACAAGTATAGCGGAACGGAAGAATGATTGTTTATGTATCTGGTCTGAGCTGATCAGGGAACCAACCACTGATACTTTGTTATGATTTTAGGAATTAAGGAGTACGGGATCAAAAGAAGGACAAAAGGCTTCCTGATACAGGTACAGATCTTCCAGATCCTGGTACAGGATCTTGGAGAGGCTTGAGCTCTTATTTGCAAGAGCAGGACATCATTAAGTATCCAGGAAAGGGCCAGGAAACTGCAAAGAATTTATTATAACAGGAGAGCAGGGAAGGTCTGATATTTTCTTGCCTGGATAAAAGCGGGAAGAATCTGTTCTCCAGTGCCATAGGTACTTACAGTCTGCATGGCATTTGCAGCAGAGCCAAAAGCAACTTTTCCCCCTGCTGAGGATCTGAACTAGGAATGCAGTCATTCCCTCTGTCCATTGTGCATTTCTAAGAGATCCTCTGTAGGGCAGATCATCTCGCCATCTGGTCATTATGAGTGTGCACTTCTGTCCTAGTTTAGAGCAAATTTGGGAGAAAACTTCTGAATGGGGTCCCTCCAGGGAAGGGGAAAAACAACTAATCCAAGCAATCTCTCCCCCAGTCGGCTCAGGAAAAAAAAATTTCCTTGGAGGGAAGTGGAAAAAGAAACAGAACTGTTTATTCAACAGGCAACACACCTCCCAGCACAAAATTGAACAATACCAAACAGCAAAAACCTCTTGCCACTCTGAAGAGATGACAGGATCAGCAGAGTTCTTTCCGTGGGCTGCCCGGCTCACTCNGACAACTTCTTATTGATGGAGATCCAAGGAATTGCCCTTCACACCCTGCTTTCTCTAGCCACCCCAATGGCTGCAGTTGCTCTGCTTGTGCTGCAGACACTGCAAAGTGTTTCTCTGTTATTGAATTCCCTCCCATCACTTTGTTCAAAACCCCTCAGTGCATCCCAGCCTTTGCCTCATTAGTCAGCTTACCCTTCTTTTTGGAGGTGTTGATTTAGTATAGTAATAATAGATTCTGAATACCATCATTGACAATCTTTGCAAATTTCTCCAGTTACATAGCTTTTGGGACATACAACTGTGAATGCATTCTCTTTGTGAGCAACAAAAAGCTGTGTTTCTGGATGAAAAGGCCAATGAATTAATTAGGACACAGACTTGTGCTTCAAAATCAGTTAACAGAAAGGCACCTTAAAATTCTCCTTTTGGTTTATAAAATGGCATCTGGCCAGTAAAGACATCAAAGTGGGATTTGAACATGTGGATGTTGAAGAACATGAATAGCAATCTTTTTGTTGTTTGCTGTCTCCAAACATCTGAATTTGCTGTGCTGTAGAGATTAATAGAGGCCTTTCATGTAAGTAGCTTCTCAAGAAACCCTGTAATTTTCCTAATTGGTTCTAATAGATTGCTTAATGTGTGCAGTTTTTCCTTCTCCAAATTTGGAGGAAGGATTAAAAAGACATGTTCTGTAAGTGTATTCAGATAACTGCTACAAGCCCAAGAAGCTTGAATCAGAGGAAGTACAGGTTCACAAAAGCCACTTAGCTGGGCAGAGGCTGGCAGAGGAGGGGGCCTGAAGACAAAGAAAACAGAAAAATATTCAGATGTCTCCTGAACAGGACTGAGATCCAGAGAGTATTGCATATCAATATGCCAGGATTCAAAGAAGAATTTAGATTTACTTGTCCCTAACATATCTAGTAGCTTCCCCAAGTTGCAGAATAATATGTGGTTATGCTTTGCTTTTGCTTTTGCAGATTATTTGTAATGTCTTCTCAGGGGTGTTACTGATACTTTCAGGATGTTAATACACATTGATTTTTAACAAATGGGTATACCAGCATTACTATCTGATGTTAACTTACATTTAATTCATATCTTAATTTTCATATATTACTCTGCTTTACAAATCATGATGACATAATAGCAGTTTTTTAATTGATCAAAAATTATGGCTTAGCAGAAACTCAGACACAGTGTTCAAAAAGCACTATAGGCAAATGTTGGTCAAGTCAATCCTTCAAAAGAACTCTAAAATATGTCACTCAATAGAGAAAAATCAGACAACTTGATCAGGACTTCTGTGTAATTACAGGTCACAAATAAGAGAAAATTTGGAGTGTTCAGATCTGGCAGGGAAATCTGTATCATGCAAGGCTGAGCTGAAAAGAGATTTTCCAAGCTGGAAATTAACCACAGTTCTTCTAAGGATAAACATGTTAAACTGGAGGAATTATTTCATTTGGGAGTTAACTAATCTCCATTAACCACAGTAATGTCACCAGTTGTACCACAGTAACTTGCTATCCTAAGGTGACTGCTTCATATCCCAATCTCATCAAGAGAAAAGCTTTATCAAATTCAAATCTCTCCTTCTGACTGAAGGTAACTTTGGGTCAATGCAGATTTCTTCATGATTACTTGAAACAACTTTTTACCTACACACTTACTCTAGTTTTCACAAAAAGACTAGTAGGCAGTTCAGCTACACTGACCTTTGTTTTGCCCTGTGCTGAATTCAGGGTTGGAAACGCTCTCCACTTTTCCAGTTGCAGCTTGACCTCTCCTGGCTTAAATGTAAAAATAGAAGAAATGTTGGGGTGATCATTTGAAATCTTGGAATGATGCTTTGAAATCTAACACTTAATCTGCTTTAAATTCTGCTTATTAAAAAAACATTATATTGCATCCTCATGGAGGCCCCTAGGGTGAATATGCATAAAGCATAGGAAGACTATGTAGCAGAAGAACTACAAATCTAATGATACTCATTAAAGTTGGGAGAGTTTCTGGGTATGTTCACTTGTTAAGAGAGCTTTTAAAATTGTCATATTGTGACTTCCCATGTGTGATCTCAACCTCAGTCTTGCCTATGCTTCATTTTCTCACACTGTTAATGATCTGCCCTTCTCATTGCTTGAGAAACCTTCAAGATTGTGCTGCTTGTAATTCTCAGCAGGCCTGGACCCAGAGTTCTGCTCCTTAAGGCAGCTCATGTTTTCAATTATGCATACGTCCATTTCAGAGGGACTACATTTCATGGCTCCTTTTTAGGAGTGGTGATGTAAGGGAGTTTAAGTACTATAGTGACACTTTTCATTTTTCATGTCCTAGCTCAGTTAAGAGCA
This sequence comes from Toxostoma redivivum, assembly GCA_013397375.1. Taxonomy (NCBI): domain Eukaryota; kingdom Metazoa; phylum Chordata; class Aves; order Passeriformes; family Mimidae; genus Toxostoma; species Toxostoma redivivum. The sequence continues at coordinate 153,768 of VXBI01013119.1, forward strand.
AGCCTGGAATTGTGTCATTTTTCTCTCATGTGACTGTTTAATCACCTGAGAGAGCACCAGCCAGAGTTTTGTGGTAAGATTGATTATATTCCCAACAAAGTGCTTCCTTCAGCTGAGCGCCAGGAAGTAGTCAGTTTAGCAGCTAATGGGCTTCAGTCTGATGTGAAAATGGCGACTGTGATGGAAATGTCACTGTACTGCACATCAGCCCTTTCAGCTAGCTGCATGCTGAACAGTACTGAAATGATTGGAGGCTGCTTGGGTTTAAAGATGAGGGAAGATACTCCTAATCTGGACTATACACAGCTGTGCTGTGGGGCACATCACCTCCTCCTTTGAAAGTGTCAGGACAGCATGTGTAGGAATATCCAGACATGCAAGTGGAGAAGGGTGTAGGGGCAGTGATAACTTTTTTTGCCCTGTTAGCCTTTATAGGGCTGGTGCTATGAGCTTTGCAATATTAGTCCTGGCATTGGCAAAGGGTGCTCCAGGATCAGAAGGACCCCAGTTTGCCTGGCATGTAATGGAGGGAACCAGAATGGAGTGGTCTTCCATTTAATACCACCCAACACATGTTCTGACAGCAGCCAAGATTTATATCCATTACAAGACTGGGAGAGAGCTAAGGAAACATACTCACCAGCCCCATTTTACACAGCATGAGTTGATAACAGCACTGTAGGTGGCAGCTTACAAACGTTTTGCCTTGCTTGGATGAATTCGTAGTCTCTGAGTTCCAACAGCCCCTCTTACAGCCTCTGTGATGTACCCTGTGTAACAGAGGAAACCTCTGGCAGCACCAAGAATGAAGTCCCACAGATTGAGAGGCAGCTCCCTTTAAGCAGTATCATCTACCAAGGAAAATCCAGGAAGAAAGAGTAGAAATACAAATAAAGGGTAGTAAGTATAGACTTATTCTTACAGGCATGTGCATAAAGACACAGCAAAGTAAAAATCATTCCAAAATCCTTCTCTTTGTAACATTTTTTTTCTTTTTTCTTTTTTCTTTCTCATTTCTGAAAAGAAATATTGTCTAAAATATGAAGGAAGACAATATGTCTTCACTGCTAAAATGCTTTTCTGGCATTTATTGCTAAAAATGAATGAAATAAATGCAAACAAAATAAGATCCTGACATTTCAAGTCAGACTGTTTTTCTGTCATTGTCATTGAAGGTAATAGACTGTTAGCTAATGGCTCCCTCAGGGAAAAAAAAAAAAAAAAAGAAGCAATGTTGCACTTCTTTGACAACTGACAGAGTACTAGTTAACCAAGGTCTGGTGATCATGTTTCCCTAAGCTGAAAGCTTTGAGTGTTGTAGAACTGTTGTTCACCCTTTGGATGAACCTCAGCTAGCAGGGCCTGTTTTTTTGTGTTTGTATCTGGTTTCTGGTTTTGTTTTGTTTATTTGTTTGTTTTTAATAGAGATTGATTGCTTCTTTCCAATCTTGGCTAGTTTCAATTTTTGTACTTAAATATGCAAAATCAGATCATCACTTGATTGAGCACTATCTGGTCCAATGGCTGTTTTTTCAGCCTGTCCATTGAATAGCATGGGCTCAGGCCTCAGATCCTCAGCCGCTCATGGAGCTCCATTAAACTTAGCAGCCTTGATGTGCACAAAGCAAGGTTGCACAGATGACCTTCACATCATCATCTCCTGTGTCACTGTCCAGGGAATCTCTCCCTGGGTGACAGTCACCATGAGAGTGCTTACGTCCCTTCTTCTCCTGCTTGAGTTGGAGGAGGAAGGAGCCCACACTCTGCCAGATAGAGAAGCACAGCTGTGGGAACAGAAGGAGCTGTGAAGGGCCTGCTGTGCATCACCACACCACTGTGATAGTGACAAGTTGTTTTCTAGCCTCCCTGTGGCTAGAAGGGAGGGCAGTCCCACAGCACTGACTGGGGAGGCTGCAGGCATCTAGTGGGTACCCAGCACAAGGATAGCTCCAGCTTAACAGGCAAAAAGGCAGACCCTTTGGGCAGGAGAAGAAGGGACATAAGCATTCTCTGAATACCCATAGGACACTCATAGGCCTAAGTGCAATTTCTTTGGCAGAAATCACCTCCTTGCTTGTCAGCCCTGTCCAGAAAGATTTTTTAGCTTTGCCCTTCACTATTGTCATTAATATAATAAAATGAGGATAATTGCTTGGTTTGAAACAGCTCTTCTGCTGTGTAGGTAGGGAAATGATGCCAGGAGCAATCCTTTCTTCTCCTGCCAGTTTGCTTTTCTCTGCAGCAGGGATATATACCAGTTCTGTATAGGTGCTGCTGTTAGCAAAAAGCAACCTAAGCACTGCCTCAGCTAGAAATGCAAGATTGATTACATTAGATGTGCTTTATCCCCAGTGTCCTGCATGAAATCATCTCCAAAATAGGTTAATACTGTTGCTTCAGAGTGGAAAATGCCAATGTTAATATAGGGTTTGTTACAGATAGACAGCTTGGTACGGAGCACAAATGCATGGGATTGTGTCACTGTCAGACTTGTATTTGAGAAGAGAGGTCAAATGAAGGTTCACATGAGATGATATCCCCTATAGCGAACTCAGCATGTGACCATTTGCTGGGATAACCCAGGGATCTGTATCCTCTTTACATCTGAGTTCAGCTCGGCTATGTGCTGTTTACAGAAGACTGAAACGCTTTTTCAGCCATGGTCTAAATTATTCGGCTGCTTCACAATTAGGACGGGACACCATGACAACACTTTAAATCTCACTTGAAAATAAAACATGTCTTCTGGAAAGCATCTAGCTTGAAACTGCAGGGAAATAACTGGAAGCAGAGCAGAGCACATGATGCCTACTGCAGGGACAAAAGCCTCTACGGGGTCCTTGTGCACTGCAATGGATGGATCATAATTTTTCGGTACAACACATGAAAGACTGCAGGCCTGTGCTCCAACATCAGTGATAATGGAGAGGTTAAGAGATTTTTCGTGGCTCTAGAGTTAGGACATCAAGATTTACTTTTTCTTTGCTTTTTGAATCTCTTATCTGGTGGTCCACTGCTCAGAGAGGAAACTGACGTTACCAACCATATGAAGCCAGTGTACTGCCTGTGTGAGGCTGGAGTCCTTGACTTTCTGGGGGTTGATGTGCAAGTGAATGAACAAACCTTTTCCATCTGTCTTATCTCAAAGTGCCCTTGAAGTTCAGTTTATGAGTGTTACTGCATTAACAGTGTGGGTTCCTACTTAGAAATGCTGTGGCTGATACAGGTCTACTCACAGTCTGAATGGAGATTTGTGCAGAGCTGGAGTGAATGCTTGGTTTGAAGGGGTGCCCCAAGATGGGGAGAGTGATGCTGTTCCATGACCAAGGAGTGGTGCACAGAGCCTTGCATCATGCTCCCATATCCTCAGTCCCCATATGCTATATAGCATCACACTTGTGGCAGCTCTCTGTTGTTAATCCATCTTCCATAGAAGACGTTTCTAGGGCAAGATTATGGTTCACACAGTAACCTGGAGACACCTGAACAGTAAATGACCTGTTGTCCTTTATGTGAAGACTGGTGCTAAGCTACTAGTACAGGGCTATATTCTTAGTTGATTGCTCTTCAGTACTGCAGGATGTGAGGAGGTCCCAATCCTTCTTCAGAGAATGATCATGTCAACATAGTTAAATTATCAGGATCTGCTAGTTCTTTTACATATTTTCCTGGCCTTTACACCTTTTCAGGTCACAGCTTATTCCATCCTGCACTCCAAGTACTTTTTGGTAAATATAAGAGGAGTAGTCAACTGTAAGGTGGGGAAGCAACATCTCTGAGACTTCTCATTATCTTCTGATACTGAGCAAGGTTGCACAGTGTGTGTAGTGCTGCAGTCTGTAAGGCATGAGGCAAAATGCTGCACACCTCTTAGACACCAAACAGTGCAGAACTCTTTGACTTACAAACTGCCAGCAGCCAAAGTGATGCTCTGCCATGTGATACACCTGTTACACATTCAGACTGGGGCAGAAAACAAATACACTGTAGACTATTTTTTACTTTTACCAGTGAGCTGGTGGATATGGCAGGGGACAGATCTGTCATGAGAGTTAAGATCATTAAGGAGGAAAGATAACTGGTTTTCTCATAGCTACTCTTACAATAGAGTGGATGTGTGAGTTAATGTCTAATTAATGAAACTGTAATTTTCGGCCTGACTGCTAAGCTTTTACCAAACACACTGGAACAATCAAGCACCTGTTTTCACTTACTTTGTTGGGGTGATCTCTGAGGCTTGTGTGGACTTCTACAGGTATTAAAGTCTAAGTATCTGGAAGATAATTGAAACATGGACTCAGCATGTAGTGGGTGGTGGCCTTATATGCTATGGCCCTGTCTTCTCACCCTTTCTTAGAGATTTGGAACCAAAAACATCTGTAGTAAACAAGGTTTATTGTACTATTGTGTTCACTGATACTTGTGATACTGATACTGAGACTGTCTGTCTCCCAACTACCCTCATCTACTTCCCATTTCCAAGGAAGGTTTTTTTTTCTTTTTTTTTAAAGAGGTGTCTTGCATCCTGAAGCATTTCAGTGGTATACTGTTTCATGTTCGCAATGCCTTATATCATAACCTGGTTATCTGACACTTCTGGAGAATGACAGGGAAGCTAAAGGCTCTTTATCTATTGCCTTGGGACATGGCTAAGACTACTTTCACTTAGAAATTCAAGGTCTTTACAGGAGAAATGGAAGAGTTGTAATGGTTTCTTACTAGACTAAAATTACTATATTCTTACAGAGATTAAATAGAATAATCCTGAAATCCTAGTGTATTAGCACTGCCCAATTCCAACTAAGAGCTGGCAAAACAATATTTCCATTGGACCATCGATTATTCATCTCTCTTTTTTTCTTTAAAAGGAAGACCACGGACCCAGAGCATAACTAGTTTTACTTTTGCTTCAAAAGAAATGTCCAGCTGTTTCATCTTTCATGGTGCAGTTAGATCCTGTTAAAGAACTATATAGCAATCTGTTCTTGCCATGGTGGGGGAGGCCATAATTTATTCTGCCAAAAAAGGGCTTCTCAGGAGTATAATGCATTAACAGTGAGTAAGCTACCAGGTTCATAAATCTCCAGAGACAAATAAAGACAGCGCTCTAGTAAATGAGGATTCTCGTACAGCCTCCCACTCCCCTTTCCAGGGTGTTGCCAATCCTAGGGGTGACAAAACTGACCTTTTCTAATAATGTTTTACTCAGTTTCCCTCACACAAATACACTCAGTTCTGTAATTGATTCTCATAAAATGCATTTGTCTGCCTAACTCCTGCCATGTCATTCCTGCAATGCAGGGTCGTCCTGGTGCTAATAGAGCTCTTGCAAGCTCAGGACCGTGCAGCCACAGGGAATGGTTCTGAAATCCAGTCAGGGCCTGGATTATCAGAAAAGGGTGGTTTTATTGTTCAGTAGTTGTCTGGGGCAAGAGTCATCCAGACTCAATACCAACCAATACTTAGGTACCACAAATGATGTGTGTGCTGCCATGGGGACTGAATGGGGGGCAGATCTAATCAGCTCTCTCCACAAGCACTAGAGTGGCATTTTGAGAGGCATACTGTTCTGGGCAACATGGGCAACAAGGGTCTCTTTTCTCAGGGCTGCATCTCTTCATGTTCACCCTTTTGTCTTCATGGATGTGACAGGGCCTGGCTTTGCTTTGGACAAAGGTCAGAACAGCAGTGCAGAAAGCTGTAGGTCTGAGTCTCAGCAGAAGCAGTGTGTACCAGCCCCAGCCTGGACAAAAACAAACCACTTCCCAAGCAGGCTGGATGTCCCTTGTATTGCCCAGCTAAGGGCAAAGTTTGTGAATACTCCTCACGGGCATGTGAGAAAGGAGAGCACAATAGCTGAAACAGCATGGCTTAGTCTGTAGTGCCTGCTGGTTTGGGCCCTAACTGTATGCGAAAGCCCTACAAAAACAAAATTACAGCTGCTGGCCCATTTTGTATGGCAGCCCTTGGTTAATGCTGTATAATGTAAGAACTGCTCTCTGCCAAGACCACTGTGCCCCTCCTTCCTCTTGCCTCCTTCCCCATCATCAGACACATCTCCCAAGTTCAAAACCTGTCCCTCCTGCCCCAGACAAGGAACACATAAGGACAGACTTTACATGAGTGGACAGGAGCAAAATGCCCCACAGCATAGGCTTTGTTCTGTTATATAAAAGCCACGTGGGTATGGTCAGGATTATTGCTATTTCCTTCTTCAATTATGCAAGTTCACATATTGCTCCCACTCCAGACTCAAAGCAACTCATGGATGGTAGTAGATCAAATTAACCCCTCTATACACAGGTGTGAAATCCTGTCCCCTGGGACAAATTCATATCCAATTCCCACTCTAACCTCCCTCACTTTCCTCCCAAGGAGCAGTGAAAGGCACCGGGGGAATGACAGTGGGGCTGACATTCAAAGGTGTGGAAGATACACGCTCAGCTATTGTTGGTAGATGTTGTGGCATATTGTTGGGACCCACTGGTAGCGGATGAAGTTTTAGAAACTACCCTATGCAAAAGGAATTGTGGAAAATGCATGAAATGTCCTTGCTTTCCTCTCTCTTTTTCCTCACAAAGGCTGTATGAGGTGGAGGCAAGCAAGGAAGAATGGATGCATTTTACTCCAGGGTAAAGTTCGACCCTTTTAGTAAGTCTCTTTAGGTGTCAACTACCTTATTTAGGCATATAAATCCCTCTGAAGGCTTGCCCATGCATTAGAGAAAGGTTGCACTGCCAGTGGAAAAGCAATTTCTGCAGCTCTAGCCTTGGTGTATTTCATCACAATAAATATTTCACTGTTGTCAAAAAATGAAGTCCAGCATTGCTGTCCACTGGCTTTCTGCCTGCAGAAGGGAGATACAGGGCTCTTGCTGCAGTAGCACATTTTCTCCATAGCATCTGTTCTGCCATTATTTACCTAGATTGTCAATAAAAGCTCCTGCTTTTGTGAATTCAACCAATGTAGGTGGTGTCAGCTGTTACTTGGATCGTGGCCCTGATTTGGTCAGCTGTTGTCAAAAATTACTAATGACTATTGACTAAAGATTTGCAAATGTTAATTATGATAACAGTTCTTTAGAGATACCTGTTTTGTAATAAAAACCACTTCAGAAACATGAATTGTCAGAACAGTTGACTTAGAAGTTGCTTGCAACCAAGTGATATATTCCACTGATGTGACATTTAAAACACAAGCAGTGGAGCACGGCTTGTAATATCTATTCAGATACAGACATGAAGCTCTTAGTACTCAAAGCTTTCTTGACAGTGTCAGCCTGTTAAGTTCTGATACTACATGAGCATCTGTACTTCATTCCTCGGTAATGCTATTTTTTCATAATTTCTAATTGTGATGATTGCAAAAATAAGTTTGAAAATCTGGGCAGCTAAAGATCCAAAATCCAGAGGACAAACCTAGTGTGTCATTTTATTGAGATTTTAATTTTCATGCCAATTTCATGACTTTTCAGTACTTTGGATTGGCAAGATGAACTGTATAACCTTTTATTGAGAATACAGGCTTCAAATCTTGGCAACTTTAGCAACCTAGACTTTAACAGAATTTTTTGTTTTTGTCAGGCCAGACTTCTGGTTTACTTTTTCTTGTTCTAGAAAGTATCCATTTTGGCTGAATAAAAAATAAACAGGCCCATATATGTTATTGGAGGAAGATCTGCATGATGTTACAAAAAATTAAAATCCTCTAAAATGTTTCAGAAGTGCACTGGATAATCTTTTTAACTTTTTGGAATTACTCCACTAATAGTTTTTTCCCACAGGAAATGACTATTATATTCCCAGTAATAAACATCCGGCGTCCTCCAAATGACACTAAGCTGATGAGTTGCGAATATTGCTTTCCACTCAACTTTATACAAAATTTCATGTGTTCATATGCACATGTACATGCATATAAACACACCATAGTCCAACAGAATGTTTGCCAAACAGAGCATCAGGATCTTTTTCACTCCCCACTAATTCCTCCTCACTATCTCAAGACTTACATGTCCTGTGTTGCTCGGAAAGTCATGTCCATGGAATATAACAACCCTTCTTGTGCTGAGAATGAAAAGAAGATCTGAGCTAAACAAATGGTTTTCTCAGCTGCCCCAAGAAGACTGATAATTTTCACTAAAAACTTTCATTACAAGCCTACCTGAAAAACTAAAGTCCTTTAGATCTATTGTCTAGTGCTAGTGCCCTTAATGTAACAGTTTAAAGGCTGCAGACAGAAATTCACTCAAGGCTCACTTAATTAATATCCTTCTACCAGAAGAAGCATGGAGCAGGTTATCTGGAAAACCTTCCTTGAAAATTATAAGGGATTATGAGGCTTGCTCTGGGGCTAGCCTCTCCCATACACTGAACTGCCTTAGAGTTTGAACTCTGAAAGGGAAAATACAAACAACATATATCTGATATCAGTAGGGAGCCTCCCTATCCTGGCAAAGACAGCTTTTGGTCTGCAATGATCTGCAGCAGCAGTAGCATTAAATTGTTACACTGCTAAAGGCCAGGTCTGCATCTTAAATATGTATAGAATCTGTTGCCCTATTTCAGCATTCCTGACCTTGAAGTCATTCACTCCTTTATATCCTTATGTTCATATGTGCATGCTCTTGTCTAGGGTGATTATTGCTGGACTCTTCTTGGTTTGTCCACATCTTCCTTAGTCAAAGAGTAGACTGTAGTCTTGCATGGGGAGCTTACTGATGCAGTGTGCCATGGGACGTGCCTTTTCTGTGATTTTGTTGTTTCCCACCGTTTGTCATCCATAGTGACACAGATATCCTTTTGTAGAATCATTCATCCCTACCTGTGTGTTCGTGGCTGATTTGTTTTGTTTCCAGTATCCTTCTCCTCTTTTTCAAAATATTTTCTCATGAAGAGACTGCCTGCTATGCACTCATACTATCAAGACCATAACCAAACTTCTCAACCTTTAGAGTTTTGCCAGTGTGTGACACAAGCCATAGCAATGTGTGACAAATGACAAAAATGTGGAACACTTGTGCTCCATTGCGTAGCATGCTGTAATTGACAGATTATGATAGTTTTTAGCCATAAAAGCTGTTTACAGAGTGCCTTTTCAGAGAGTATGAGTCACATAAAACAGTTTGGGTCACTCACTTGTTTACATGTGATTTGCAAAATGGGTTCTTTGGCCAAGTTATCAGAGAGCTGTGGCCAAATTGTCAGATGGCTGAGTCAGAGATCCTCAGCTGAGAGCCTCTGTTGGTACCTTTAGTGGTGAGATAGTGGCCAAAATAGAACTACCCCACTGACTTAGCTCCTATGTATGACTTCCTCTGTAGCTCTGCAGGTGTTCATGCTCCTCCCCACAGAAACTGGACCATGTGTAACCACTTGCAAAAGTGCTACCATCTTATAAAGCCTCTTCATTATGCTCTTAGGGCTTTAACACTGAGACTTTTCTCTTACCCATTCAGTCCCTGCCAGCAGCGCTCAGAAGGCACAATGTTTTGGAAAAATCAGGCCCCAGCTGTCAGAAAAATGAGTTAAATGAGATTAGTGGCCATGTCTGAGAACATACTCACTTGCTAACATTGCAATGGAAGCATGTAGCAGAGCCAGGAATAAAGCTCTAGTTCCCTTCCAGCAAAGCACAAAACCTTAATTAAGTATAACCACTTCCTCCATCCATACGGCTTCTCCAGTGGTGGTTGTGGAGTTAACTGGTAGAAAGCAGCACAGTGCCAGAAAACAATGCATGTATCTTGTGGCAGCAAGAGAGTGGGGAAGACTTGTCTCCTTATGCAGAGTGACAAGAGACCACTGGCCTAGGAGTTGTGCAATTATAAATGTGATGGTGGAGTCTGGGAGCCCCACAGAAAGGAGTCTTTCACTGTCCTCCTCCATGCCAGCACAAATCCAGTGAATGTGTCAGCAGGATAATAGAACCAGTCTTATGGCAGCTTTAACCCAGATCACATTTAAATGTGCAATCTCACACCCATTTGAAAAACTTGCCACATTCCAGATTTGCAATTGAAATGAAGGAGCCTTGGTGAACATTGCTTTTCATGGGATGCCACAAAAAAGCAATGGCTTTTTTTCTGTAGTTTTTAGAAAGCTGCTACCACAGTTCCCTCATTTGATAAATGTATTGATTATGAGAATAAACTAACAATGAGAATGGAAAAGGGAAGTGTAAAATCTTACTGAAAAAGCTCAAAGATGTCTGTTTGGTTACCTGAAAAAACTCCCTGGCCATACTGGCTCTTGTAATCCTCACTTACCCAAACATCAAGAATCATATATTACAATGGCAGTAAGCCCTGGATGGGGGAGAACAAATAACTTAGACTGAGTCAGCAAAATTTGACACCTGCATTCTCTTCCAAACGTACAATGAGAGTTATTTTTCATGGTTAGACATGCGGGGGATGTCCACAAGAGGGTTGGTCTAGGCTTCACCAGGAACAGTCAGGTCACAAACACATAGCTAACTGAAAATCCATCCCCACTCCACCTCCCCACACTAAAACATAAAGGAGGAAAAGCATATTTTAGTCCTTGAGACACCAAATAAACTTGCACAAAGGAGCTACAGCTGCTCCTACATAATCTCTGCAGCAAAAAGTAAAAAAACTAATAAAAATCAGGTTCTGAAACATCTGCTCATTTCTGCAGTTACCACTAGATCTGCACAGCAACAGCCCTGTAGACTGCTGTGTATTCATTAGTTATTACAGTTATTTTAATGAATCACTTAAAGATGCAGGAAAGCATAAAGTTCCATGACTATGCTGATCAAGATTTCTTTTCAAAACTTTGGCAGTTAATGATAAGCAATAAGTTAAAGAGCTTTTGCAGTTTGTTGGCAAAGTTTTTTGCAAACATATTACATAATAACACTTCTCATGACAATATTGTAATGAAAATTGTATCGTTCAGGCAAATATTTGGTAACTTTTCAGAGCCTGATAATTTTCAGGATACAGCTACTTACTTCACAATGGGGGGGACAAGAAATAAAAGAAGACATTCTCATTTTTCATTGTTGCAATATCAGTAAGACAATTTATTATGTCAGCTGCACTCATTGAATTTTTTTGCTCTTGCCTTCACAGTACTTGTTTGCTATATGAAAATGTAAGTAACAGACTCCTAGAAGATTATGTGATGAGTTTGAATACTTTCTAGCACAGCTATGCTTAGAAGTAATTCAGTTTCACCTGAGAGTTAGATATTATGTCAACAGACCAAAAAGGGGAAAAAAAAAAAAAGAAAAATTAGGAAAAAAAAGGAAAAAAAATAGAAAAGGGGAAAAAAACCACAAACTTTGAAATTCATGTAATTAGCAGCCCCTTTCTGGGAGGCAGCATGTCTTCCCTTCTTTGTGCACTGAGGGGACTGCCTCTTGCAGGCAGAGTCTATTCGGTGCTGAACCCACACTGACCCCAGTGGCTGGAGAAGCTGAAGGGATCTTTTCCATCAGCTCACATTGCCCATGAGCATGTGGTTGGTGAAGCAGTCTCCTGGTGTGGTCTCATTAGTAGGATCTTCATCACAGCTTTGTCTTTTTAGAGGTAACAGTAGTAATTTCAGATACCCAGAGGCTGGAAATCCCCAAACTCATAATCAAGCCTTCACACAGGATTGCTTCCTTCCAAGTTCCCTTGCCGTCACAGTTTTAGCAAGGCCTGAGTTCTCGTGACATGAGCTCATGGTGACTACTGCTATGAGTCTGTCTCAGGTGCTTTTCCGGACATGCAAGTGGGGGTGGCACCAGCATCTCAGGAACAGAGCCCACATCTGCATTAGTTACTGTTCATAACAGTGACCACAGCAAGGGAGCTTGGACCTCAGCATAGCACCTCAGTTTCCACATCATGGTGGAAAGTGTTCCGTGTCGTTTTTGCAGCTAGACGTGTTGTGAATGTGGCAGGTTTTGCCTTCCAGGTTCAGTCTTGCAGCAAGGACATTCTCTTCCCCTATAAATACTGATGAGGCTCTGCTAGGTGAACAAGATCTAACTGGATGAAGGCAGTGAATGCAGATTGTGTGGTACTAGTTTTCTCTTTGCTGGAAAGAAGTAAGGAAAGTGTGAGCTTTGGAGGCACTTAGGCCCTTTGAGGAAAACCAGTACTTCATTAATTTCAACAGAAGCCAGATATTCTGGACACTGTTTAGCATTTTTTGGTCCTGGAGGACATCTCTAATCACCTACTGTTAAAGTCCAGCAGAAGGTAAGATATCAGGCAGTTCCACTTACAATAGTAATTGTCTAATTGCAGTGGAAAGGCTGCCTTTCTCCCCATGTCCTATTGTATTTTCTTCACCAGTACAGCCTGCTACTGTGACTCATCTGCCTTGGGCTTAATAAAGTTAGTCTGCAGCATCAAAAGCAGTTAAAGTATTTTTGTACAGCAGCTCCATACAGTTACCTTTAGCTTGTCCTCTGAGAAGTCCTGTGCTGCATCTGCAAAGACTCTGCAGTTTTGCAGGAACAGTTGTGCATGTGAGAAAAATAAACCAGGGTTGCTCTTGCCCTCAGTTCAGCATTGCTCATCAGGCTGGCCAGTCCTGGGATGGAGAGTGTGGCTCTTGGAGTCAAGTGGTGCAAAATGAAACTTAGAGGAGGATTGAGAAAGGAAGTTGTTAATTGCTAGGTCACAGAACCACAGAATCATAGAACATGATTCTGAATTGGAAGGGAACCATAAGGAATACTGAGTCCAACTCCTAGCCCTGCACAGGACCATACCGAAGAGTTACACTATCTTCCCAAGAGTATTGTCCCCTCAGTCTTGGGTTAGAAATGGACTTGCTGTGTTCCTGCAGATATCACATATTCACCCTCTCAGGGTGGCAGTCTTTGCACCTCCACTCTCACAGGCAGCACCTGTGAATATAAGCCATATGATGCTGATGTGTTATTGAGTTGCTTAGGACTCTAGCTGAGGCATTTCAGTTGGGCACCATAACAAAACTCATTCTTTTCCAGTCCTTCCCTGCACTCAACAGTGGACATAATCCCTTTCAGTACATGGAATGCAGATTCATTCACACTTCAGGGGACAAGGGGCTTGATATCATGTCTCATGCCCTGGCTAAGCGCACCAGTCATCCCCTGTTCCAAAGGCTGCTGTCTCAAGTCCAGCTGAAAACTTTGTCGGAATTTAGACTTTTGGTTTGCAGTAAGTCAGTGCTTCCTGAAAAATATTTCACTGCACAGTACCCCACCTCAGCTCTCACGCGTGCTAATCCACACCCTCTGGGATTTTTCAGCTGAGAAGATGGCATTGACAGCCAGCTGGATATGCACATCTCACTCTCCCTAAGCCTGTGCCTTGTTGGTATCTTGCTTTCCCTGATGCTGGAACTGATCCTCCTTCCACACACAGGGCCTTCAGGCCAAAACTGAAACTTAGGTGGAGCAAGTTGTGCACACAGTCAGTGGAAGTGAGCGAGGGGTGAACAAAGTTGAGCAGCAAACACATTTGTAGAAATGCGGGGACTAATTTCCTAAGCCAGGATAGAAGGCACCCTGAGAAGAATGCAAGAAGCAAAGATGCTCCAGAGATTTACTGGGAGAAAAATAAGGATAGCTGCAGATACAGAAAAAGCAGTATGCAAAGCAGGAGCAGGATTTGAGAGAAAGACATAACAAGTACTGTAATTCTTAACAGCTCTTACTCTGAAAAAGGGAAGTGTGGCAGAAAGGAGAGAACAGCTTGCTTTGTAGCTGTGGCAGCATCAGAGATCTGACACCCTCTTCTCTTGCTCATACATCCCCAGCGCAGCCGCCTGACCCCCACACTGGAATGGATAGGATCCCAGTTCTCTTGTTCTCCATGGTTTGAGTCTTGTTTCTTTAGTTTTTAAGATTCATTTGTGGCCATTTCATTCAAGCAAAGCAATATAGGTATGTATTTTTCATCTTCTTTTGTGCCTTATCTCAAGGCTTCTGGTTTTATGCACATTATATATTATGTGTAATACATTATGTGGCAGTGGATGGAAACAGAACGCACAGGCAAGGATGTGTGTGTGTGGTCTCAGGGGGTGATGTGAATGCATGGGCAATCCCTGGGCCAAAATCATGCAGTGAAGGAGATAATTTTATAAATAAATGGCATTCTATGCCTCCAGGTTGCAGTCTGGCAGGAACTGATCAAGGACTGTTCCGCAGTGTGTTCCTTTCCATTACAAGGATAGGACAACAGTATGAATTAACTAACTGAGGTGCAGTCATACTGAAAAAATCGGGTCCTGTTTCATTGCTTCAGCCCAGTGCTGAGCATGTAGTTTCCTTCTCTAATGAGTTTTCAAGCTGCAAGTCCTGGGTATCAAAATGGTAGTAACACCATTAGAAAGAGCATCAGCCAGGTTTGCAATGGGTAAATCTTCCTTGAAACTGGTCTATGTACCAGCATATAAACCATTATATGGTGATTTATTCCTCACTGTATGTTCCAAGACTTCAGGCTGCTCTGTCAGGGTCTCACCTCATCTCACCTGCCCAGCAGGTCTCTCATTAATACTCCCAGAACCTTTGCTGAAAAGCACCTGTTTTAGGAAGGCATTCATATTCTTCATCACAACTGGCACAGGCTTTTTTTCTTAGAAACTGAGGAGATACAAACAGTAAAACTCTTATTAAATTGGCAAACAACAAACCATAATGCTACACAGACAATCCCAGATTTTCTTGTACTTCACTCCCTTTGACAGAATCTGTGGCACTGTGGTTTGAAAAATTTGATTTTTCACATTGTGATTCCTGCACTATGTGAAGGAAGAAATGTTGTGTGACTATTAAAAGACTCAGCAAGTCAAAAATAGCTTAGTCATGAGTGAATAGCCTTTGTAACACCCCATGAGCTGTCTTTATGTCCTCTTCCAGGAGTAAAAACCTGCTGCTTCTACAGGACTGCTTTTGAGTTTAGCTTTGGTTTTAGGGTGTTTGGGTTTGGGAAGAAAACTGATCCATTGCAGAAATACCTACCCCAGACATGAGGAATGCCACGTGGACATGGCCAAAGACAGCTGTGTGAAGCAGGAGGGGGTGGGTGGTGGGGGTAGCAGGTGGTGCCCTCTGAGTACACACAACTCCTATTGTAAGATCTGCAAAATAAGATGAGAGAAAATCTCTGCTTTCACACAGCCTACAACAGCAAGCAAACAGGCAGGCAGTACACCAGCACCACAGCCAGCATGCTTCTAGTCCGTAGCATCTCCAGGCTGTAATTTATAAGACATTTCTCAGTTAGCGCATCAGTTTCTGCTAGCTCACCATGCAGCAGAATGATAAAGTCCGGGTTCTCAGGAAGTGGTGGAGTGCAGCAATCTCATTTGAATGCTGTGACCATGGTGGGGTAACCTTTCTCTGTCCATGGGCTACAGAGACTGCTTTAACACCCTCATTCTGCATTCCCCTTGAGCCACCAGGTACCTCTGATCACACACTGAGTTCAGGGGATTGCTGCATGTCCTCCTGAAAGACTGCTCCATCACTGGAGCTCTTGCCTGTTTCTTGCAAGACAAGAATAGGATGATTATTTTAGTATTTTAGGTGACAAAACATGTGCAGCAAACTTATGAAACTACTAGCCTGCCCACAAGTTTCCAGAGTACTAGTACAGGGACAAAAAAGAGGTTGTAAATTAGTGATTTAGTGTTGAGATACTCATTGAAATTCAGAGAGAAATGACTAGGGAGACTCACAGCTGTTGAATATTTTCAGTTCTTCATCAGTATAACAGCTTTTGCCTGCTGGGGTCTGCCTATTTCTAAGTCACAGGGACAGCGAAGCCTTGTATATTCTGGGGACAGAGCTGGAGTAGATGAGGAAATTACTGCCCATGGGTGTTCTTTACTGCCAATCTTCTGGAGTCACAGTTAAGTTTGAAAGTACAACACTAACTTGGGGTAGCTCAATACAAATCAGGACAAGATGCCTTGGTTATAATGAAATTATGCTGGAAGTAGTCCAGACTCCATGTGAGGAAGAAAATGTGGGGGGAAATAAGGGAATTCTTAAGTGAGGAGAATTCTTTTAGATACTAGCTTAAGAGAATTTGATATGAAAAATCAATTCTTATTTAAAGGCTATGCATAAGGCTGTTAAAATAACAGTTTTGTGTAGCTGAGCATTTCTGGGCAGTAGCCATATTAGAGTCCTGTTTTCTGCAGTTGTTTGAAATGCTTGAGTTTACTTGATTTTTTTTTGTTAAGTGCAACAATTTCCATCTTTTTCACTCCTTTGCCAATCTTGTCATTGTTTTCTGGTGCCTCAGGCCATACGAGGTATGTCTTTTGGATATGGCATGCCATAAAACATAACAGAATAATAATGTATTGTGCCTCTGTGTCAACACTTTGTGCCCTGTGTGCTGATGAGGCCCTTAGCAGAGCCCTTCACTTAGCAGATTGTGTGCTGCTTCTGTCATCCCCGACTCTAGCAATGCATGCGAGGGCTGTCACTCCTGTTAACCCCTCAGGTTCCATGTTCTCATTTTGACTGGGCATGCTGGGAGGCACATGCACTTGCAAAGTCATTATTGTAATAAAATAGTGTTTCAGATTCTGATTACTGAGTATCACATGGTGCAATGCAGAGATGAAGGTCATGAAGGGAAGGGAAGGGAAGTTTTTGTAATGTGATCATAGAACTGTCTGTTGATCTGTTTGTTGTGAAAACTCATGGAGAAAGAAGGTAATACCTTGAATGATTGAACCTTCTTGAATGTTGTCTGTGTGGAGATGGAATCTCATAATCTCCATCATCAAATGTCTCCCAGTTTACATAAGAAGGGGAAAGTTTGGGGGAGTGGTGGTGAAGACTTGGAGAGAAGGGAAAGGAAAATGGCAGGCATGGGATGAGGTACATTGACAGATACCCTATGATTACCCAGTGGCTAAAACCAGGCTCCTGTTAGTGTGCATGTAATGAGTATTCAGTCTGTCTGCAAACTAGATGTGTGCTGGCTTTACAAATGCCCATTTTCTTCCCATGAAGACAGAAGCAGTCTGCACCCCTGCTGCTTCCCTAAACACAGGCACACAGCTCCTAACTTTCATTTGTACTCATTTAGACTTTTATTTAGACTACAGATGAAGCAAACTCTGCATGCTCACTCTAAATAAAGGGCCCTGGCTCCCAGTTCCACCTAGCTCTTTCATGCTTCAAGATGAGTGGAAATAGACTTGGGAACTAGGAAGAATGAGACCCTTGTGCCGGGCCAGCTTGAGGAGGAGCTGCTTGGGCAGCTTATCCCCAGAGATTTACAGGGGCAGGTTTCCAGCTGGTGTTGCTCTGAGGAGCTCTTGTAGCCAGTGGAGCTGCAGGGATTTACAGTTGATGAAACTGAGACTCCCAAGCCTGCAAGCATCTGGTGCTGACTCACTGCTGGGTGCAGCAGTGTGTGGATATGGTGTGAGAAGGCACTGACATCTCATGCTTTCTGCAGCAAATGCAGCATTAAAAATGGGAGCATGGCAGGACCAGCTCTTCATGCTGAAGGAAAGGCTCACTCTGCCAGCAGCTTGCTGCTGAAGCTGGGAGGGGGACTAGGGGGAACTGGGTGGGGGAAACAAAACAGAAGCTGTGAGGCTGTAGACTTGTTTTAAATTCTGTTTTCAGTTCTTTGCTTTAAAAGAGATTTCTTAATCTAAATCCCCTTTTTCTTCTCACTGCCCACACCAGTTGCCAAGAAAATACTTGTAAACAGCAGCTTTAGTCACAGAGTTTTGCTTCTGTCACATTACTGGCAATAGTGTGTAACTCTGTACAAACTGCTGCCTGCCCATGCTGCCAAACCCCTGCCTACAGGAGCCCTCCTCATTGTCAGATGTCTCAGCTTCCACATGTGCTCAGTGAGAAGCAAGATTTATTGCAGTGATAAGTGGTCTCTGAAGTGCAGTTCTGCTGCTCCATAACTGAAGCCAAGAGCCTGGCTGTTCCTAGGCCTCATGTGACTCTCAGCACAGCCAGCACTGCCTATTCCATGTAGTGTTCCTGGCTGTACTTCTTCCTCATGCCCAGAAGCAATGCCCCCCTGAGAGTTCTGCCCTCTTCTGTCTCCAGTCCTGTGTCTTAGATCCACGCAGGCAAGGGAAAGCAGTTCACTTCTGAAGCTTGTGCAAGCTTTCCTCTCCTCACCAAAGTGCTAGTTAAGGAAAAGAGAACCCTTCTCTTATTGTGAGCAAACATCAATCATGAGCATCTTCCTAAGACAATATTACAAATAGAGTGCACTTGATATGGGCAGCTGCTTTTGTTGAAGCAGCCAGGCAAAGCTGCGTCTCCTAGGCAGACCTGGGGCTTTCTGTACAACTTCCCAGGAAACATCACATTAACAGGAGAGTACAGGCACTGCAGGATGGGTAAGACGCAGCCCAGGCAGGGGGGAGGGTCCACATGCTGGATTTGTTTTTGTTCTTATTTGCTCACTTTATTTGTCTTTCAAGGAACTTCTCTGACACCCCCTTTATGAGCACTGCCTTGCTCTGCAGGTCCCTGCAGGCAAATACACAAAGCCTTCTGCAGGGATCTCAGAGGGCCTGAGAGCTGTTTCGGCATGGAAGTGTTTAGAGAAAGCATCAGGAAATGAGGAGAGGTGAGACTACAAGAACTGGAGAATATGGCTTCAGTTACTTTACAGCTAAAACATGCGGACTAAGGGCATGTAGATATTTTCCTAAGCACTTCACCTGTCTGTAATTCCAATTCTACACAATCAGTATAGAACATGGAGGAACTGTATCAGAAAAGTTTGGGTAACCCAGCAGATCCCTGTTGCCCAGGTCAGCCAGAAAGAAATGCCAGTGATGTATAATCACATTGATGAGCTTGGACAGGATCCAGCCCTGGAGACTTAGCTAGGTATTAAAACTTGTGCCGCACTCATTGGGAAAGCATGCATGAGGCTCCTTATCCTGACTGCCCCAGGGTGGATTTCTAGGCTGTGAAATGTGCACAGAAGTCACCCAGGGCAGTGTCTGAAGTCACCATGGTTGTAGTTCCTTCCATTCCAGCACACAGAAGCAGGCCAGAAAGAGAAAACAGGACATGGTTTCCCAGGGTGTCCTGTTTCTACCAACTGCTGTGATCCTTGGCAGTAGTGGAGGGAAAGAAGAGAAACTGTGTGCAAAGAGCTCGGAGAATGAAGCAGAGCTGTTAGCATTATTGAACTGAGGTCTTTCATATCTTCAGGCGTCTTAGAAGCTATTTGTTAGCATCCGTGTTACAGGCAGTAGGATGATGCTGACTCTGAATAAATGCCCCTGGACAAATAGTGTGGTCACATTGCCTGAGGACAGTGGGAAGCAAGGTGCATATGAGACAGTCTAGCAATTCACAAACCTCAGACTGAGTGAACCCAGTTTCCTGAGCATTGGCAGCAAAATTGCTGGGCTTATGAGCAATGATATATGGGATGCAACAGTAAGGCCTTCAAAAATATCCTTGGTTTGGTTGCAGCACAAAGAAATCAGGACAGATGGCAAGTGGTCCAGACAGTGTTTGGGGGCAAGAGATATCACAAGTTTAGTAAGCTTAGCCACTTACACATTACTTTGTTCAAGGACAATACCTGTAGCTAATAACCCAGCATCCTCAACATTGAGACCACAGCTAAGTCCATAACATCTTAGCTCAGTCTATCTCATTAAGAGATGCTCACTAATATGTATACAGCACACGTACACATATATCAAGCCATATCCACCACAGATGTAGGGAGCCACATTGACCTTTGTGAAGTTAAGTCTCAGAATCAGCAGAAAGTGATGCTTGTGGAGTATAAGAACAATGGGATTAGATTAATCTGTTGAAACTGTAGAGGCTTCAAGATACATTGATGGGCTTAAAAGCTCACCTAGCTTTTTCCAACTCAGTCCATCAGTCTACCAAAAGACACTGCTTCCCAATAGAGACCTAAACTCATTTAGAAGTTAAGGTGTGCAAGAGTTACAAAGAGAGTTCTTCCACTTGTTTACCTTTGTAACTGCAAAATGCAATTAAATCTTCAGTGTTCTGACTTAAGATATCTTCTGCCATCCTCAAAAGCATTGCAAACAGCAATTGCATTTAGTGTGGCATGCTTAAAATGGAAGGAAAGGTGTGAAAAGCAAAGAAGGTTTTGCATCTGTCAACAGGTTACAAAAAAAAAAAAATCCTCCTCTGTTTTAAGATGCTAATCAAAGAATCAAAGCTTTCCTCTCAATGAAAGACATGGTGTCTGTCAAGTGAGTACTATTCCAGAAATGTCCAAAGTAGCAAATAGCCTCAAAAGACAAGCACTTATCATCAGATGAGGAAGAAACTGTGCCCAAGATCTTCATGTCGATCTCAGCTGTGGCCACAATACATGTAAAAAGCCAGACCAGAGAGTATGTCTGCTGTATGTATATCCTGATCTGAAAGTCCCTGTGGAGCAGTGTGTATAGTACTCTGTTTTGATTCAGATAATCTCAAGAACAGGGCAAACCAGAAAGAACAGAGAAGGAATGTACAAAACCACTAACAGTGAGGAACCAGACACACTTTAGTTACTAATGCTCTTTGCAAGAAGGTGGTTACTTCATGTTTAGGCAAAGGCAAATTGAAAGTAGGCTGATGGAATGAAAAGTGGATTCAACATTTTGTCCTTTGCTGAACACCCACATGAAACTGCATAGGTATCCATCTCTATGAGAAGGCGCAGAGAGAATAATCCACACTGTTGAGTGTGATGGTGGTCCGTGTTCATGGCAACAGTGTCACAGCAGAAAATCTTGTGACACAAAAACAGAGGTGGAGGAGATCCAGTATGTGATTGTTGATAGGAGGGAGGGAAAAGAATCCAAAATACAACAAAGCTTATTGAAGGAGAGACCCTGTCTACACCTGACCCATATTCAGCAAAGCCCAAATGACAAAGAATCATTTAAAATGGGAGGAAAGGAGAAGATCAGTAACCCTTCTTTAGTCATGAAGATGGCTAGTGAAGATCTGCCAGATGTCTGGGTTTGTCTGCCAGTGTACAGCAGCCAGATGGACAGCATGTCTCCTCCTTCAGGTGTGGAATATTCTCAAGTTCTTCTCCCATCTAAGGATGCAGGACAGTCTCAGCAACCCTATAAGGAGTTTGCCAATGAACCTATGTGCAGTACAATGCCAAGCAGGAGGGCAAAGGATACAACTGTGCTGCAGTGCAGTTTCCTTTCCATGGACTTGCCGCCCCCACCAGTCCTTCCTTGTCCTGCTTCTCCAGAGGCTAGCCCATACGAGTAGTGAGTAGCCTCTGTACATTCTAGACATGAAGGCTGTGGGCCAGCTGTGTACTGGAGAACACTTACCTTCCACCGACACAGTCATATTTCAAACCTCCAAATCTGAAGAACACTGGAAGTAAAGACAGGTCAGAGGGCAGACTGTGAAGAATTTGCCAGAGATCACTTGAGTGAGTCACCTGGCATTACACTGGATTTTCTGTAACAATATGGTATGCTGAGTGATCAGTTTGATGCAATTTTCCTTGAATTTTGGTCCCCTAAAAATGACTGTTATTCCTCTGTGTTGCAAAAGTTCTTTTCTTTGCTGTGACCTAACCTGAGGTGTGCATCATGATTGCAGACTGTCTGTTTGTCAGTTGAGCATCTCCAAAGGAAACCTCTGTAACTTTTTATTTCACTTAAAGTTTATTGCCTTCAAGTTTCGGTCAGCATCCCTAAGTTATAACACCCCAGTCTGAAACATGTGTGCTTTTTGCCCCAGTGTATTTAAAAAAAAATTTTGCAGCCAAAACATAGTTTAAAAAAACAGGATAGCATCTTGTATTCACTGAGAGACCTGCTATTACTAAAAACATCTGCACTTTCAGCCTTACAATAGACCAGAAAACCTGAACATTCTATTTCTAAAATGATGGTGGGTGCATTTTCCACTAACCCAGCTAGTTTTGAAAATGTTTGTCTATATGACAAAATCTTTTAATTCCCCAAATTGTTTAAAAGTCTCCCATTCTCAAATGGGTGCTGTGTCACTGTTTTCGTGGAAAACCTTTTATAGATGAAAAAAGGGTGAGCATGTTCATTTGTTTTAATCGCCTCATCCCAAGGAGATGTACATTGTGTCTATCTGTATCTAAAGTGAAAAACGTTACAATAAGTAACCTTATTGTAAGAGCCTTGTGGAACTGGTCACAGAATAATTTGGGTTTGTTGTTGTGTGTGATAAAAAGCAGCTTGCTTTTTGCAATTAATTAGTACTGTTCTGCCCTATGCTGACCATCTTTCAAACTCCTGAAGACAATATATATTATTTGCTAGGAAGAGGACAAATCTGGTAACCCTGCTGCAGTGAGGCTGCTGCAGATCCATGCCCTAGGTCCAGGCAGGAGTGAAACTGGGCTCCCATGCAGAGCAGCCAGATACATGTATATATACACATGACCTGTAGACACAGGCACACCACTCACCCATTAAAAGAGTTAGAAATAGAGTTTCATGAGAAGATTGGACAGATTGCACTCATCATGTGCAAGGCACAGCCACAGAACCACAGTGATCAGTAGCCTGCTTACACGTGTTGTCCTCCTATCTCCCTGTTTCTCCGTGCTTATTCCCTGTCAAGCTTCTCAGATTTCACTCCTTCCCTGCCTTTGCTTCCTCCACTAAACATCTCGAGACATGTACCATGCCAAAATATCCTTCCTTTGCATTCCATGAGGGATCCCAAACCAGCAATATCCCTCTGTTTGAAAGCTGCACCAGGAAACCTTCTGAATTGGATCACAATGGTAGGTTTCATCCTTTGATGTGTGGCTGAAGGCTCCTGTGACAGGCCTGGAAGGAGCCAGGCAGGGCATGATTTGAGGACCCCCTGTCAGCTCTTGTCCGCTCTTGCCCTCAACAGTGGGTAAATGAGCTTTCATCACATAACCTATTTAAAATAAAAAATAAAACAGAATTGTGATGGAAGTGAGTTGTTCCCTTCTTTCACTTCTGTCATTCTCCAAAGTTAAGATTCTATTATGGGTCTTTGTTAACTATGTCACTTAGCAGGAAAATAACCCACCCCTAAACAAAGAAATCAGTATTTCCTGCTGATTTTATTTGCTTTTAGCTGTGCTACAGGCACACAAATTATTTCTGCATGTTGTGATTCCTAGATTGCCTCCAGAGACATTTTTTTATATAAGCTTAGTTCTGTCACTGTCTTGGGTGTGAAGAAACACAGCCACAACCACACACCCATGAGGTGGTGTTTTAGTTTCAGATCTCAGACAGATCATAGTCACACAGGTTTGCCTGGTTTGTCCTATTACATTGGTAAGCCTCATAATACAGCTGTACTTTCAGCTCTGTCAGAGAACTTGTCTGTTACAAGAATTCGCCAAAAATGGCGAATTCCGGAGCACCACTAGTGGAGCTGAGGGTCAGAGGAGAGGGCTGACCAGGACAGCCCAAATGCACAGCAGTCTGGGGTCCTTTCAGAAACTGCTAAGTGGGCACATTGCAGAAATGTTCATCTCTTTTGAAATGTTCTGGAAAAGGCACAGGTGCTGGAGAGGAGAGAAAGGTGTCAAGAGAGGTTTGGTTGTAACCTGGTTATGGGGCTGAGAGCAACTGGCTTTCAGTCCCTCTGCTCTGTCGTGACTTTTCATCTGTCCAGAGACTGGGTGCCTAGGGAATGTTTACCAATCTCCTGTCAGACCTGAATAGCATTCAAGTAAAACAAACTTTATTTAAATAAACACTTGTTTAGAGATTAAGTGCAAAACTATTTTTTCCTGCCAAGGTCTAAACTCAGAGACTTTTATTTCCTCTGCTGCAATGAATGACATCATTGCCACCCTTACACTATGTTAAGCATAAGGGAGGCCATCCAGTGCTGAGCAGAAGCAGAAAGCAACTGCCTAGAAATCTTGCATAACAAAAATTAATTACTTTCTTTTAGATATTGACATTTCAGTAGCCAATGCCTTGTAGCTAGGTGTCTATGGAATTTGCCATGACAGGTCCATGTTGTCAATTGTGTACAACTTTTACAGACAATTCAAATGGAAATTTTCCCTTCCTCATGGTGCAGGTAGAGCATTGTTTGAAAAATTTCACTGAAAAGAGGTTTTCTGTTTTTCTGAGAGACAGATTTAGGGAGGTTTTTGCAGCACAGGTTTGGTGGTACAAAAGAATACCTTGTGAGTACCTACTGGATGAGCTCACACAGTCCCACATCCAGGTGGCTTTTTAGATATGGAGTCATGTGGCAGCAGGGACACTACTCTAAAGCACCTATATGCAGAATTATGTTTCATTTACATTATCGGTGCACTTTTAAGAAAGGTAGATCAGCCTTGATAATATTTGTAAGAGAGAGAGAGTATTTTGGCAGCAAAGGCAGCATCTTGCATGTGCAAGTTGTTCCTTTTTAGGCCTCAGTGTGAGCATGAACTCACATCTGCCTGCCTCCATTTTCTGCTTTTCTGCGTGTTTGTTTTGCAAGTTGTTTGAACTATGTGGGATCTAGAAAGGGTACGAAACTGCCAGCCCAGTGAGTGTTACAGGCTTAGTCACTGGTGGTGGGGCTGAAGGTCCTCTGGGTGCCTGCCAGCTCCCTTGTGGTTCATCAACTTTATTCAACTGCTTCACACAACCATTTCTTACTAGTGATGCCCAGTTTACAACCATGTGGGATGCTGACTTGATGCTGGTATGATCAAGGTGTGTGTAAAATATCTCTGCCTCTGTGGATCACAAATACTATAAAGGGGAGACAACAGGGAATTAGTGGGCGGACAGAGATGTCAACAGCAGATTGATTTAATTTAGTATGTTTCTGACAGGAAATGATAGATATTACGCTCACTATGGTAACTTTGTTCGTTCCAGAAGGGAGGGGTGGAGAGAGGAGAAGGGACGATTCAGAGGGAAAGTGTGTACCTGCTAGTAGTAGAATCCCTGAGAAAACAGTAGAATCTCTTACTTCATTTTTGGCATGGCTGACAGATTCACCATTAAGGGAAAATAAAGGTGATCTGCCTCCCAGGGTGAATCAGCATTGTATGCAATGTTGAGAGGAGTTTGCTGGGTGTTACTCATCATCTGGAAGAATAGCTGCCTGGAATTGTGACTGAAGACCACATTGCCCTGAGGCATGGCTTTTTTTGTTATTCATCTCGTTACATTTTTTTTTCTTCATTTTATGAATGATCTGTTTTATGCTTAGCTGAAAGATACAGCCTAGCTCATTCATTTGGTGCAGTCTTAAACTGCAAATGGAGAGCACATTAAAAATTAACAACTCCAAAAACACCCTAAAGAGTCAAGGATAAGAGCTGACACTGTCAGTGATCCTTCCAATTGCACTGAGAGGATGTAGCACAGGCCACATTTCTATTTTGCTCTTTGATTTACTATGAGTTGCTCTGAGCAGTGTTAAATAGCTTATGCTGCTATGCTTCTCTCATTCATTTCCATATTTTTTTGGTCATCTAAGATAACGCTCCAACAGACAGAAAGAACAAACATTGACTTAGAAACAGTGACTACTTGTCAAACTAATTCTGGCTGCTCTAGGTGAGAATTCCCTCCTATATGTCTAAATCCCTTTCACTCTCTTCGTCTCCACTTCCCTCCTCTATTTGTCATCAGTTTTTGTTCTGAAAGGCTCATCTCAAACTCAGCCATCATTTAAAATCCTGGGATAGTAATTGTAAAGCAATCTAGCCAGTATTTTAACAAGCATACAGTATTTCTGGTGTTGGATATGATGCTGTTGTTTAGCCTTTCACATCCAGGAGTGAGTGTGACAGCCTGCACCTCTGTGTGTGTGTGCATGCTTGTATGTGAGGGCTTTTAGTTATTAGTTGGCTAATTTTCTTTGTAACTCTGTCTACCTGCCATACAAGGTAGACTCCTGCTGGCTGTGCATAACAGCTTGAATTTACATTCCATCTAATCTGGCTTGTGTTTGATTTATTAGTTGCATTGTGGCCGTTGCATTAAAAATTATAATAACAGTCTGACATGCAAGGGTGCATGAAAAGCAAAATGCACCATTTTCTAGTGTATCTCTAACTGCTGTTGGGCAGCTCCAAGGGCTTTGTGCAGGGCTTCCCTATCCTGTGGTGTCCATCACTGTCTGTGTTCCCTGCATCTTCCTCCCATGTCAATCCTGAGCAGCCTGGAGCCTCAGCATTATATCTGGGAGCTTGCTGTGTAGCACTATCAGTGTGAAAGGGCTCTTACTGTTCCTCACAACCTCTGCTGTGAAATGTGAGATAGCAGCCCTTCCACTGCTGTCCTGGAAAACTCAATTCCGTTGGTCAAATAGAGCCTTTAAATCTGCAAATGTACAGGTGCCTTGGTAGAGCAGTTCTGCAAACCCTGCACTGATCAGGGAGCAGCAATCCTGTGGTCAGGAACTGGCTGCAGTGCTTGTGGGGCATCACTATAAGCCTGAAAATGATGGAGAGGGGAGTATCAGGGCTTTGCAATGTGGGGAGTTACAAAGGCTGCCCAGGCTGAGAACCAGTGGAATCTCAATGTGAGCAGGAGTTAGCAGCAGGAGTGACAGGCCCTGGCAGAAGAAATGTCTTTGGGAACAAACAGCTGGTCTGGGAGGACAGAGCTGTTGAAATCTTGGAATCACTGATTTCAAAAAATCTTTTGTAGACTCACACATGTTATGAATGTTATCAGCTGAGAATGGATTTTCTACAGATAGGAATGGGGAATGAAGTCACATTGGCAGTCAATGGGTGAGAGCAGCATGCCTGTGCACCAAGGTGCTGAAATGTCCCAACATCTCCTGATTTGAAACAGTCTCGTATGATCCTGGACTTTGGCCCTGGATTGCCCTTTGGAAATCCTGTGCAGAATAGCTAAATTGCTGGTTGTTCTTGATAGTTCTGTGTTTTTCAACTTCCGGTATATAAGAAAGGAATAAAGAGAGAGAACTTGGAAAGATGGTAACAGGTGATGGTTAGATTTTGGCAAGGCTGCAGCCTTCTTTGAGGAATAAGACTGTAGATGGTGGTCTCAGATTCCCACACTTATTTTTAAATTGCATTTTCTTCTGAAATGAAAAGCTACTATCTTTGTGTGCAGTTTAGAACTCATAATATAGAAATGGTGAATTTCTATGTATCCTCTCCTGATACCTCAGGCTTTAGTTTCCAGTCATCACTGGAAACCCATCTCTGAAACTCTCATCACTGTCAGAGAAACCTCATCAAATCACAGTATCATAATTTATTGTAACACTTTTACATTTTACCTTCTGATAAAAAAAACTGTGCTCTCCACCAAACAGCCCTAACTTTCTGTGTTTTCCTCTCCTCACTTACATTTCAGTGTTACAGATCATGACAGCAAAGGTATTCAATGAACCCTACTGTGGTACAAAGCAAGTGTACAAGCAGAGTCTCAGAAATGCCAGCTCTAAAATGCTAACCACATTTTAACACCCCACTCATGCAACAGAATCTTTTTCCCACTGCCATGGTTTCAAAATCTGTAAGTTGTAGTCACTGTCACTGAAAAAAGCAGTCTTTGCTATGTCAGAACAAAGACCTGGTGGTGTCTCTGTAGCTAAGGCTGTGATTAGCTTTCCTTGTTAAGTTGGGAAGTAATCCCTCCTATTGCAGTTCAGTGAAATTGGTTCATCTGTGATGTACTTGTAGCTCTTGCTAGGTACTAACAGCTTTAGAGAGTCAAGGATAATTGAATGGGAGAGAGGAGGAAGGTTGTTATACATAAAAACTCAATATTACAATTTTTGCATGTCTCTGGTGGCTACTGGATGGGATAAAGGGGGAGGATGAGCTATAGAAACAACTCCTGCAAGAGACTAGATTTATGTTTTTCTGTTGTCTTAATTGAAAGCCAATGTGCTGGTCTGTCTGAAGAGTGAAGCGTAGTAGTCCTAGAGGAATGAATAAACCAAATAAACTCTTCCAAATTTCTGGCTTGGGTTTTGTAGTAACATGAAAATAGATTTTCCTTAAGTCAGGAGAATGAAAAATTGTAACAATCTTACTTCATATTAGTAGAGGTTGATTTACAGTCTTTTAATTGTCTTAGAATTTTTTTTTTTTTTGTATCCTGTGTTGTGTCATTAGCAAAATGTGACTGCTTCCAGCTTCAGACTTCTTAGTTTGTTAGTAGTCCAGGCAGTGTTGGAACTAGGGTGATTCATCCTTTTTTACCTTACCTAAGTGCTTTGAAAGCATTTAAGTACAACCAGGCATCAACCCATACCAAAGCACCATCTCTTCTAATAACATGGCAGCATTTAATTTTTTAATCCAAAAGGTCAGTCATCCTCTTTCTCTGTTCAATATGTTGAACAAAAAATGTTAGGCAGCATGAAGATTTGAGAGGGTAGCTGGGTTTCTTTGCAAGGGCCTGCCTTCAGACCTGCTAAGGACATTGCTAAGGCAATTGCTAAGTCTTCCTCATGCTAAGTCTTCCTCATTTGAAGTGAGGCTTCAGTTCTTCCTCAGTCCAAGTGGCTTGGCTGCACCTACAGCACTGCTACATCTTGTTACTTCTTCCTGCCCAGATCAACTGGCAGTTGCTTTTCTCTCCAGATGGTTCCTGCGGTTCATCATCACATATTAAGCACGATACAGGCAAGAGTACTCTGTACCCACTTGTGTCACCAGGGTGCCTGCAAATCTTTGCATGCACTCGGGAAATTACTTCCATGATTTTCCCAATGTAGGTCGTTCTGATGACAATAAAATAAATACCAAGAGCAGTCTTCTTTGGTGGCATTTTCCTGTGTAAGATTTGGAATGTGTTTCAGTGCAGCAGTAGATGGAAACCTGTCCTGTTACTATGTATTTGTGACAGCTAAAACTTTGGGTGTTCAGACCTGAAATGAGTGAAGTCTGTCTGTGAATGGGAGAGGTTCAGGATCTGTTTGTCCTGTACTTTGCCAAACATAGCTCCAGTCCTTTATTCTCCTTTGGGAGACAGTACTTGAGGGTTACTCAGACAAGACTAAAGTGATATTCAGAAGAGGTATTACAGAGGAACAAGCAATGGTAGAAGCTCTGCCTCTCCTGCTAAGCTGTCATACCTGTTCAGCTCATCAGGGAGCTGCAGCAGGCAGATAGCAGTTCCTTCATCTCTATCTCCTTGCAATCATGTATTCTTTAATGTCCTTTCCAGATTTGCTGCCACTGTTCATGTTTTTGTCACTTGGAGACTGAAAGTTGCACAGTGTCCTCTCTTACTGCCACCTCTCATCCACTCCACACCATACCCCATTCAGAAGGTGCCTGTGTAAATAGAAAAACAAGAGAGGCAGAATGGGTTCAGCAAGTTTGGTGCTGTCCTTTGGGTAACACAGAGAGGGAGGCAGCATCACACAAGTAGGCAGATCCTTGTCTGTGGCTGGTGCTGTACTATTGGGGTATGCATAGCTTCCTCCCAGGTATTACAATGTCTAGACTGTTTGGGTTCTTCAGGATGCTCTTTGCAGTCCTTGACCAGTTCATGAGAGCCACGGCAGTTTCTCTTCCAAATAAAAAAATAATGTTGCAAGAAAGCGTTATGGCTGTACAGGATCCCAAATGCAGACAGTTCTACAGGCTTTACAGGGAGACCTCTGTTTCTCACACACACCACTTGAAAGTTGTGCAAAAGACATTCTTCCTTTCCTGCAGTTCACAACTGCTCTTAATCCTGAGTAAGGACTTATGCAAGACCCATCTTCTTCAATGCCTTTTGTTTTACTTGTGCTTGTGTTGTTTATTTTTGCAACACCCAGTACTGAATAAATATCTGCTGCTATTTCACCCAGTTTCACAGTGAGGTCATATATCTGTTTCTGACTCCAGACATCTTGAGCAATGACTTCATTGTAAGACCTATTAGGAAAAGGGCTGTGAACCATTGGTTCTTTGACACAAGGTAATGCCTAAGTATGGAGAGCAGCTGCAAAGGAGAAGTTCAGTGTGATTCCTGTTTCCATGCCATCCTTCACTGAGCTGTTTATTGATGTCATTTGATGAGCATCTTGTTCTTTAATGTACTATGGTAATCTTGAGGTCAGCACTGTATTTTGGCTTGGGTGAGCTCCCAGAGCTCCCAAGAACATATTTATGAGGTAGAATGCCTAGCCTAGCAATCACCCCCACTTTCTGTACAGCTGTCTTCCTCAAATTCCCTGACCAGTGGCTATCTATGAATGAAACTGCCACTTCTACCCTGCCTTTAAATAAGTAGTTACTGAAAATGAAGCAGTTTCACTTCCTCCAGTCCAGTAGGTGACAGTGATGGAGTGGCCTGGTATGCCCACAGTGGCATTAGAATTGAATCATTACTTTGCATGAGCTGTAAGACCCAGATTTTGAATAGTTAAACTGTTTGGTTGGCTAGTGATTAATGTGCCTGGAGGACTGAAATATGTTTTTCTAGAAGACAGAGAAGAGAATCTGTATGAAGTACAGGCTGTGGCATACATCTAATTGTCAGAATGGTGACCAGAACAGATTTTAAGTGTAATGCAGTTCTGGAGATTTTTAAGGCAAAATATTGAGTTAATGCTACAATGCTCTTTGTATTGCATACTCTTCTGTATTGCATGAGGAGCACACTGTTGTTGCTGTAGAGCCATCCGTGCAGTCTTGGAGTAAAAGCAAACTTACTTCTCTGAGTCATACATAGATTTTTATCTTTTGGAGGCTAGTGGAGCCCATTCAGCCTGAGATTAAGTGAGTGATGGCCACTGGTAAACTTGCAGTTTTGCACCTCCAGCAGAGAGCCTTCACAGAGACAGACAGTGCTGGAAAGTAATTTTTACTTGTCATATACTAGGAGATGTGAAGAACATTGCAAGAGCAAGTCCTAAATTACTTATGCAGACTTTCCTATTTGGTTTCTCAGAAAACTCAGCTTTTAATTTAAGGAGGTTTTCCTTGACGGAAAATCTCCAAGGAAGTATGTTGCTGGTACTGCCATCTGTCTCTTTTCTAGGGAAGCGTATCTAGTGAATGAGGGGTTATGCTAGCTGGTGACTATCAGGAAGTTTTACCCTTGCATTTGCCAATTCTGGTCCAAAAGTCCACTGGTCTGTAGTAAATCAGTGAATATATTACATTAATTAATTAAATAATATCTGAACTAAAATATAAAAAATTATATCTTGCTACAATAAAGTTTAAAAAATGTTTGATCTAGAGATATCTGTGATTCCAGAAGCTGTTTACAGAAGCTCTGCTTTAGGGGTGCTAGTGCAGGCTGTTTGGGGTTGGCTAGGTGTGGGGTTGTCTGGGAGATGTGTTCCCTCCAGCCCATCGCCGGTGTTTAGGCCATAGGCACAACTCGGATCAGTAGTACACATCTCTCCCTTTTGCTCCAGCTCTGGGCTGGATATTTGTGAGGAAAACAGGAAAAGGGGAAAAAAGGATAAAATAGTAATATAATTTTTATTCAGACAAAAAAATGAAAGCTAATAAAAGGAAGTACTTTTTCACATAATACACAATTAGCCTATGGAACTCATTGCCAAAGGATACAACTGAAGCCAAAGATTGCAGACCTGTTCAAAACAGGATTAGGCATAACATGAAAAGCAACATTAGCCAGATTCATAACAGTTAATACTTAAAAATAAACAAGAGATTTTGGAAGGAATGTAAATCCTCTGGCATCAGGACAGAAGCCAAATTCTAGCTAGCAGGATTTAGGAAGAAATTTTCCCTGGGGTCTACTTCTTCTGTAACTGAGTCTTAACAGAGTATCTTGCACCTTCCTCTGAAGCAACTGATGCTGGCCACTGTCAAAGAGGGGACACTGGGTGAACTGAGCCCTCATCCAGACATAGTCTGGAAAAACCAATTTGGTTATTTAAATAAGTTCAGAATTAAATAGAAATGAAGGAAAAGTTTTGGGAAAGCAAAAAGAGTTTTCTCCCTTCAGATCCTGGGAGCAAAAAATAGAAATCAGCCTATCCTCACCCAAAAGCAGGAAACCTAATACCTAGCCTCATATGTTGATGTAATCTATTGAGTTCAGCAAGACCTAACCACATACATCTTTATGTATGAACATTAGTATGAGTCTGAGAGGCCACATCATCCTCTTCCACTCTAACACTGGAGCCAATCAAAACCCTTTATTTTTAATGCAGCTTTTTAATTTTTAAAGCAATCTCAATGGGGCCTTCTGTGCAGGAGAGGAGGTGTGCCAGTTCTGCTAACACAGTAAGAGATTTTGCCAAGACTAGGTTTCTCCTAGGACCTTCCAGAAAAATCTCACTGAGCTGCAGCCCTTATGAAAGAGCAGCACGTCAACGCAAATTGTCATTGTTCTTTGTGAAGAGTTAGGGAAGGGTTCCCATGGGGCTCTGGGGTAAGAATGCTCTGCAGAGGGATCTGGACGTGCCGGATTGATGGGCCAAGGCCAGTGCTAAGCCCTTCAATGAGGCCAAGTGCCAGGTCCCATCTTCATGTCACAACAAACACAGGCAGTGCTGAGGGCAGAGTGGCTGGAAAGCTGCATGGGGGGAAAGGACCTGGGAGTGCTGGTCAACAGCAGATGAACATGAGCCAGCTGTGCCCAGGTGGTCAAGAGGGCCAATGGTATCCTGGCCTGTATCAGTAATAGTGTGGCCAGCAGGACCAGGGCAGGGATTGTCCCCCTGTACTTGGCACTGGTGAGGCCACCCCTCAGATCCTGTGTCCGGTTCTGGATGTGTCACTGCAAGAAGACACTGAGGTTCTGGAGCTTGTCCAGAGAAGGACAATGGAGTTGGGGAAGGGTCTGGAACACCAGTCCTATGAGGAGTGGCTGAAGGAGCTGGGGTTGTTCAGCCTGGAGAAAAGGAGGCTCAGGGGTGACCTTATCAGTCTCTACAACTGCCTGCAAGGAGGCTGTAGCCAGGTGGGGGTTGATCTTTCCTCCCAGGCAACCAGAGACAGGATGAGAAGACAGCCTCAACCTGGGGATGTTCAGGTTGGACATCAGGAGGAATTTCTTGGTGGAAAGGGTTGTTTAATATTGGAATGGACTGTCCAGGGACGTGTTGGAGTCCATCCTTGGAAATGTTCAAGGAATGACTGGAAATAGCACTCAGTGCTCTCGTCCAGTTGACAAGGTGGTGGTCAGTCAAAGACTTAGAGGTATTTTCCAACATTACGATTGTGTGATTGTGTTCCAGATGGGAGAGTATGACTGCAGCAGTGCAATGGGGAGGACAGGGAGAGGAAAAAAGAGGAATTTGGGAAAGGTCCTGAGGTAGGCAAAGTGGAGATACTGGCCCAAAAAGAGGTGGAGATCAACCAACATTCAGATGCATCTTTTTCTATTGAATAGGCATGTACAAAAAATGCATGTCTGTTTTAAAGAACAGCTCCCACTCATCTGGATAAACCTGTTGGCAGAAAGTTTTCTCAAAGGAGCCAGCAAAAGCATCACTAATCAATTTTGAAAACTTCCCTAGGCAGCATTCAGTGTCACCTCTGACAGGAAACATTCCCCACAGAAAGCCACAGTTGGAGAAAATCAGGGCCTAGTAGTAGAAGCAGGCAGCTTTTCAGTCTTTGGAAAAGTCAGTCCGCATTTTATCAGGCTATTCTTTATTGCTGCAAGATTTGGCACTCTCTGGTGCCAAAATTGAGCCAGTTTTCGTATTCCGAACTTTAAAGCAATCTCTTGTTAATTCTAGAGAGAGTGATATCAATACTGGAAAATTTTCTATTCTAAAATCAGTTTTGGAAATGGGTGAAGGAGGAAATACAGGATCTCTTCTTCATTTAGCATCATACAGGCTCAACAACATGAGTCTGGTAACTGGAAAACTGTCACTTCTATAAGAAAGTTCAATCCAGTGTCTCCAATAATTTCCTGTCTTGGACCAGATGTACCAGCAGAAAAATGACAAAGAAGCAAGAAATAAAAAGTGAGAGATATACCTATTTATAAATCAGACCAGCTGTAAGACTCAAAAGAACCCCTGAGACCTGTGGAATGAGGAACATGAGTTAAGAGCTCCCCATTTCCTCCTTCCACTCTACCCTGGATAATACACTATGGAGTGTATTATGTCTTTCAGGAATAACTGGCTGACTTTTATCTTTGGTTTTCTCCTTTTTTTCTTCCTTGAAAACTTTGGATCAAAGTCATTGCTTATTTCCTTGCTGAAAGTTAAACTTTGGCTACAAGTAAGTCAGTTAAAGTTTCGTTGTCTCTTGGGAGACCATATCTGTGCAGATCTGTTAGAGCAAAGCTCGTGAAACAGTTATCTCTCCTGATTCATATTAAACAGATCTGGCAAATAATACATGATACAGGCAGAAAAGAGGAAGAAGAGAGCCTCTGAGGGGACAGTGAGAGAAGTAGGCCTCTGGATGCAAGAAAACACACTTGGGGAAACAGGTGTATTCCTAACAGTCCTTTGTGATGGTTCCTTTCCCACTTTGTTAGATTGCTTGAAGTGATAAAGGACAAAGGTGTAATAGCTCAACTATCTATTTCCCAAAGAGAAAGCCCAGAACCAAGGCACTCAGCCACACTCTTGGTCTTTGCTGAGGGTAACCAAGTGTTTTCTCATCTCTGCTACTCACTCTCTGTCTTATCACCTCTTATCTTTTGTATCACTTCTGACTTTGTGTTGGAAGGACCATAGGGATGAGTCTCATTTGTTTTACAGATGTTTCTGAAATGCAAAGTTTATTCCACTATTTTAGTATAGCTGTAGTTCAGTAATTGGTGGTCGTGGTGGTGGTGGTGTTGTGTTTAAAGCCATAAAAATTTAAAGCCATTCTGCAAATATCCCTGTGGTCAAAAACCCAAGCAGTTGTTAGGAAATAAATTGGAATAGGAAAGCTATAGGGAAAATGTTGTAAGGCCTTTATATAAAATGGTGATGCATTCCAGTACTCTGGAATACTGCTTCCTGCTTCATTTCATATTTAAAATAGCAGAGTAGAAAGGGAATCAGCAAGAAGTTAGAGGAATAGCAACAAGCTTGGAATATCTCTCAGGGGTTTTCCTGTGTGAGGAGTTTTTGGGGGACAACATGGGTAGTCTGGTGATTTTAAAACTGGCCTTGAGAGAATTGACAAGAAGTACTGTTCTCTTTGTCCATTAGTACAAAAGCAAGGATGTCCTCAGTCACACTGCTTGATGGACTAAAAAGCTGATCAAAGTCAATCTTACATTGCTTGTGGTTAAAATGTGGAGCTTGTTGCCACAGAAAATCATAGTCTGAAACCAGAACAATAATTTATTGGATTAGATTTCTGAGCATGGAATTGTCAGAAAAGCACTGAAACTGTAAATTTCTTCTTGGAAACATTTGTGTGATAAAGGTACAAGTAGCAGTATCTGGCAATTTCAAATCCTGCAGCAAATCAGGAATACAGGACAAGGTGATGTGCAGGTGGAGAAGAAGATTGCATTGACTCAGTCCAGGAAACAATGCAGTTGAGATTGGTTAGCAGAAGGAAATGCTTTAGCTAAGGAATGGACAGAGACATTGGCTAATCTATCTGGTTATCAAAAACCAAGCTTGCTGAGGTCCTTCAGGCCAGTTGACAGCATCATGAGACAAAAATGGCAGCTTTCCAATGGCAGCCAGCCAGCTGCTTCTAGGCAGACAGGAATGCACCACAGTACTGCAGAGCTCTTTCACCTTCAGTCCCAAAGCACATAGGCAGAAGGACCTACTTCAAGTACTGTGGTTGTCATATCCCCACAGAGGAGAAGGTCTTCTGAAACTTGTAGGACAATCCACTGAACAAGAGAGGGATGGTGCAGAGGTGGATAACAACAGGAGATGTAGCACCAGCCCTCCCTACAATCCTTTCTCCTGGGTCTACCTTTTGCTTCCAAATGATGGTTGAGCCTTACAGACTTGTCTTCCTCCATTTTCAATCACCTTGCCACTGCAAAACCAAAGTGAAGGGGTAGGGACAGCACAACTAGGGGTGAGTGGTGGGACGGTGGGTAGTGCACAGGCTGAGCTGATAACCCGCTGCAGGCTGTGGGACCTGCATCACAGCTGATGAACCTCCCATGACTTCCAGAGAGCAGCCCCAGAGTTTGCTTTCAGTTACTCCACTCGCCTCTTGTAGATCTTCCCTGCAGGAAACATAATTCTCTTTAGAAGAATATGTCCTCTCCCCAAACTGATAAAAATTAATGGATTTGCTCCCATCAACAGGTTCTGTGTGGATCAGGGCTAGGAACAGATGTAAGTAGACTTTCGCTCTCCAGAAAGAGAGAGGAAAAAAAAAGAAACAGGCAGCATGTTAAAACTTGAAACCTGATTCTTTACAGGTGGATTTGGATTAAAAATGCTCACTGTTTCTCTGCACTACCAGACCAAGACCATCTGTAGCCCATATCTGTCTAATTTGGGTGTTGTAACAAGAGATTAATTTTCTTTCAATATCATGCTTGTGTTTTTAAAATAGCTTGTCAGATGAGCAGAGAAAACTTCCTGTATGCTTTGTTAACTCATAGAATGTGTGATCCCAAAAAGTAAAGTAGAGAGACCATGAAGGACAAAATAAACATGATAAAGAAAGTCTTCTAACTAATCAGATCAAATTTTCTGAAGTAAACAGGCTAAGGACACTGAAAAGAGGAAGACAGGAGCACAAACAATGTGTGATACAGGAGCTGACATATGTTTTCACTTATAAACTATAGCTGCAAAGTAAAATCAATTACTTTTTTTACTTATCTCAATACTAATTGAGTAAATCTCACAAGAAATTAGTAACCTTTTAGTTCTGGTTGGGATAAGACAACCCCCCCACAAGACCAATCCCAATTTACATTTGTAATTTTTGGTCTGCCTTCTTTATGGCCTCTTTATGCCTTCATTGGCCCTTTCAGGGATTCTTTTCTTTAATAATACATGTGTACACTTGGGGGGCAGGGGGAAAAAGCAAAACAAAGCACAGCAGTGATTGTACAGACACTTACGTATGCTAAAGGAGATAGTTTCTGCCTCCAACAGTCAGAGGAGCTAGGACACTCAAACCACCCTAGTACCAGTGCGTGACTCTATCACACTGTGTCAGCAGCAGAGTTTATGGGTGTTTATGTTCTTTCTTCATCTCCCCTGATCTTCATCACAGGTTTTAAACTTTTCTGCATTTTTGCTGTTGGGAGGCTTGAAGAAACAAAACAACCAGGAAATAAGACCCTTCACTAGGCTATTTTGTTCTGGGATTGATACCAGAGACCAGCTGTTTGCCCCATGTATGTTCTGGCAGTGATTTGAGTCCCAGTGATTTGGTTGATGTGATGCTGCCCATGTTGAGGTCTTCCTCTAGCTTCGCAAAGTGAGAGCGATGTCCAGCTGTCTATGAGCTGATGTTTACCTGCAGCTGAACTGTGTTTGTTGTTAATTCAGGAACAAAAGATGTTTGTGGGTACATGGTTTTGGAATGTGACATTTTTTGCCTGTATTTCTGCATCGTAGGGCTGTGGTGCCTACAGATGCCTGAATCTCTGGGCACTGGGCTCTTTCCCAGCTGGTGTTAGCCAGTTTGCTCTCTTACAGCTGTTTTGCACATCCCCTCTGGGGCAGACTGAAGCCCTTGAAAGAAGATGATTTATTCTCTTAATAGCCCTTCATAAACAGCCTGAAAAGTTACTTTCCTGGTTTAGAGGTGAAAGGGCAGAAAAGCATGTGTTTATTCAATGTTAATTCCTGGGATGCTAATGAAGAAGCCAGTTGGCTTCAGTACTCCTTGTAGCTGGTGGAAATATTCCCAGAATGTGATTTAGGGGAAGCACACCAGAGTGTCACTAGTCCTTCCTGGTGTATCGGTCTGTCTGCCTGAGCCATTTATTGCTGCTCTTCCTGTTCACCCATCTCTGAGGAACAAGTATCAGGTGCAGACACAGAGGTATTTTGGTGGCAGCACCCTAGCACAAATATCTACCATGATCCATAAAGAAGCTGGATGTCCTTTTTCTCTTTCTCCTGATGCAGGGCCTTAGCAAATCATGCAAAGATGCCCATGGCCAGAGAAGGTACCTGTCACAAGTGTCTGCTTCTGAGGTCTTAGTCAGTCAGATTGAAAGACAGAGCAAGGCTGGAAAATAGGCCAGCAAGGGGAAGAGAAGCAGGAGGAGGAAGAAGGCTCCAGACTTATTTGTAAGTGCACAGCACTTCCAACAGGACCTTGGACCATAAGTGGATGGAAAAGAATTTTGGTCTATTTGGAATTCCCTTCCACCACATCCTTGTCCACATTTGTTCAGCACTTTGAGGGTTCCTCCACTAGGGCTTAGAAAATAAGAAGGCAGGTGGAAGAAAGATACAGTTTCATCTGCTTCTGCTGCTTCCCAAGAGAAATGAGGTTGTCACCTCACAGCCACTTTTTCATCTGGTTTTAGCAGTACTTCATCTGTTGTGTATGGCAGAAAAATTTCCTCCTTCCCTTAAGACTCCCGTACTTTCAAAGAGGGCATACAGCCTAGAGTTTTGTGCAGTAGAGGATATGGAGCCCAGATTTCATCTAATCTGAAATAGGTGCATGCAGTTACAAGAAGAGCTTTTTGTGAGTACAAGAAGAGCCTTTTGTGAGCTTGTTAATGTGTCGGAAGAAATTCTGATGGCAATCCCAGCATAAGCCTCTGTATCCTCACAGGAACCTTAGAAAAGGCTAGAAAGTCTGGATATAGTAGCTATAAAATGTTCCTAAATTCTTTACCTCCATGCACTTTTAATGTCACCTCAGTGAGCTTGAAACTGCATGAAAATCAGAAGAAAGAGAAAGAAAATAGAAGAGCTGTTAAGATGCTTCTCACTGCAATTTTTAGTGCAGCCTCATTTTCAGAAAGGGCTGATGAGGGCAGTCTCAGTTAGTCCAACTGGACACTCACATGTTTAGGTGCCCATATTCATCGATCAGCTCAGATATCCAAAAGCAGTGCTTTACATCAAGGGCCTGCAAGCCTTTGGCAGCATGCCATCTATCTCATAAATCATTGTTCTTTCACTGAAAGCTGCCAGCTACTACTGCTGTGAGAGATTTCTGTTGCGCATGAATGTCTGAAAAAAAAATTAGAAGATTAATTAAACAGAAGTAATAAACACTTGCCAGTGCCTTTGATTTCAGTGAAAGCTGTTCATACTCAACACTTATGAAAAAATATACTGTATGAGATCATTATTTAATTGAAGAAATATTTAAATAGAGACAGAGTCAAGGGCAAAGCTGAATTCTGGAATATGCTCAATAAAATCTAGCCAAACTTTTTTGTGGTAATATGCTGATTCTAAGGAATGAGGGAATTGATCCGGACTCATGAGCAGGGAATTGGGAATTCCATGTAGTATGTCATTCCACATGCTTAAATGTCCACCTGGAAGTGCTATCTTTCATTTAGGAAAAGTTTTGCAGACATTATATTTAGTAGGCAGGAAATCAAACATTTGAGTTTAAGCACTCCAAGGGACAAAAATAGCA
This sequence comes from Toxostoma redivivum, assembly GCA_013397375.1. Lineage (NCBI taxonomy): Eukaryota > Metazoa > Chordata > Aves > Passeriformes > Mimidae > Toxostoma > Toxostoma redivivum. Next base: position 193,180 of record VXBI01013119.1, read on the forward strand.
GTCATACATAAAGGATCTGAAGATTTTGTAAGTCTTGTAAGCCATAAGCACTCTTCTCTTTCCCAAAAAATGCCTTTTCCTTTTCAGGTTTTGCTGACCCTTCAAAACAGAAATATTTAGAACACTGAAGTCTGTTTTACAAGTTGGCTGTGAGCTTAGTGGCTGAACATGCTCTTTTGAAAGTAAAAAAACATAATTGTGGGCATACTGTAATGTCCAGATACATTTTCTACTTTTTTCCTTATGTTTTTACATAGTTATCTTTCCTATTATTCTGTGAGCGAATAATCTCTCGTTCAACAGACAATTGCCAGAATGCATGCCACCAACTGCAAAATTTCACTTGATTTGCTTGATCTGAATCTTTGAAATCAATTTTTGTGAGGTTACTGTGAAATGATCATGGGTGACAAACATCATCTGCATTCATGCTTGTTTGCTCTAAGTGTTACTTTTATTGTAAGCTTAAAAGAATTCTGGAGCAGGTGATCTCACAAAATGACATTGTGTCATAACTGGGGAGGGACTGAGGGAGCATTACTAGGCTGCACTGTGTAGGCTGCAATGTGTGAAAACACTGGCTGAACCAGCACGTGATTTGACCAGACAGTAAAACCAGCTCCACGTAGCTGCTGCAGAGCTGGAGCAGAGCACAAAACCTGGCACTGAGCTGGATGGGTTTTAGCAGGAGAGGAAGGAAGGATTGGCATGCCTGGGAAATTTCTGTCCTTGACGAGCAGGGCGGGCATTACTGCACAGTCAGAGGATGCTCCCACAGCTCTGCTGACTGTAGCTTGGCACTGAACATAGCAGGACCAGGTGACCTGAGCTTCTCCAGATCTGCTCACCAAAGTTTGACTCTGAGCAGGGCTTTTCAAAAGCCTGAAAAGCCTGAAAGCCTTGAAGAAGCCTGTGAGACTGAGACTCAGTCCCACCGCCTACCAGTGGGTATTCCTTGTACTCCTTTTGAGAAGGTACACCTTTTGCATCAAGGTAGTGCTTTAAGCAAATTGCCTGTGCCAGGTTTTGTATAGAGTTGAAGCCCAAAGTATAATTAAGTTTATTGTTTAACAGACTAAGAAAAGGAAGTTCTTTCTTCAGCTTCCTTACCTCATTGCTGGAATTAGCTTACATAATTGCCTCACTTCTTTTGAGCTCTCTTGCTTGGTAATTTCCTCTCATAATGTGTCCGTCACTCTACTCTATACTGAAAATCCAGAAAGGCCTAGGTAAATGCTAGAGGAAAAAATAATACACAGAAAAGCTGAATCTCCAAGTTTGAATTCAAAGCAATAAGCTCTAAAATGCCTTTTTTTCAGACTAAGTAGCTTTTCTTTGCTCTTTTCTGAGGCTTTTCTTTGTGACCCTTTATTTAATACCAAGGGCATGTTCTGTATCAAGATATAACCAGACCTGTCTCAAGAGAGCAGTCAGTCTAGGAGACGAGCCAGGCACACCAGAACATGCAAGGGATGCAATTACTGATGGGTCTGGTTACTGTGTCGAGCCTGCTCCCACGCCTGAACTGTCTCCCAGCCTCTCTTCCTAGACCTGATTACTCATTTCTCCTTCCTTCCAGATAGACACATACCTACAGGTAGGAAAAGAGGACAACCCTGTTCATGTTGGTTGCAGAGAAGTTGTCCCTTTGCCATCCCAGCACACCTCTGGCTGCTGCACACCTGACTGGCATGGGCGAGAACAGGCCAGCATTTGTCAAGGTGTGGTGATGCTGGAGCCCACAGACACCCCTCCTGTAGGGCCAGGGCTGTGAGGGCATGCAGTGGGGTAGGGAGAAGAAAGGGAAGTGGCTTCAACTGGTGAAGAGGAGGGCAGTGGGGATGACTAGAGGGAAAACTGACAAGAAACAACGATACAGACAGAACGGACTGCTGGTCTGACATAGCGTAAAATAAACTACTGGGTAGAGGGTACAAGGATCTGAAAACAGAAGGGGTAAAGGTTATGCTCTATAGGTCCACTGTTGCAACAGGGAGAGCCAGGCTTCGGGTCTGCGTGGAGTCAGAAGTATAATTTTAGGCAGCTGTAATTCTTTTTGAGACTGGAAACAGTCTAGTGAGCAAATTTCAGGCAGCAATACAGTCAAAGATGAAACCCTGAAATTTGTCTTTTTTCTATTTTTCTCAAAGCAATAACTTCTTCCATTTCTTTTTCAATGGTACACACTCCACCAGATCACACTGAATATGTGTGAAAGATGGGAGTTAATGAATGGCATCCTGTTCCCCCTCATTAGTAAAATGTGTCTGCTATTGACTTTGGGCCAAACTGATCTCAGTTATAAGACAACAGACTCCTAGTTCTACTAGGAGTTCTTACTGTTGCGATTTAAACTCAGAATTTAGGAAGAGACTGCTGATTTTTCAGGTACCTCCAGTCTTGGACTCCCTAATTGAAGGTAACTCCAAGGTAGGATGAGCTCAATTTCTCATGTTGGTCTAACCAAAACCAGCAGTATGCCACAGCAGAATGCTTCTATCTTTTATTTTAGGAGAACCACTTTCTGACTATCTCAACCACTGAACACTAAAATAAGGGGAGGGGGTGCGGAAAGCATTTTTGATAGAATTTCTTGAAAAATTGGTGTTACTTTTCAGACAGAGGTAATGATGTCCATGACACAAACAGCATATACTGCATCTCTCTGATAGATGTGCACAAGATAGGCACCAGACAGAAGTTGCATGTGTTGACAGTATACCTAAAAGATTTTTATAATTATTCAGTTCAAAGCTTTATATCTTCCTTTTTTGCCAATTTTCATGTAGTGTATTTCATCATAATTTAGAGCAAATTCATAAACTAAATTGTTTCCTTGCAGCAAAAACTTTGACTGTAAGTCTTTCTGTTCTTTTTCAAGAAAGTAGAGAAATAAATATTGATCCAACTCCTTTTCCAAATTGTTTACTTTCAAATCCCTTCTAAAATATTAAACATTCTCCTTGATATCTTCTTCGTCATAACTGCTGTCCATTGATTTCTTGAAGCTTTTCTTTTGCTTTGATTACTAGTTAGGAAATAAAACTTAGGAATTAAAAAATTGTTCCTCATGCTTTTGGAAGCACAAAATTGTTTAATATGTTCATCAGGCTCCTTGAGCTTGTTTCTAGTTTTGCAAAATATACAAAAAGGTTTTTTTTAATTTAATTTTTTCTAGCATCATCTCTTAATGGATACCTCTTTGATGTCCACATTTCTTCTGATCAGCATGAATAATGAAGGGAAGATCCTATACCACAGTAAATTTCTACAAGACCACACAAAACTAACAGACAAAAGCAAGGAGGAAAAAAAAAGAAGTTAAGCAAATGTATTTCATATTAGTCTTAGTTTATTATCTGTTAATTCATTTTTCATTAGTCAGCTCTTTAATCAGAACTATCATCCACTGATTTAGACTTATCTTTCTCACATGTGAGTGTTTTAATCTAGTCTTTGTTCTCATCCCTAGCTGAAAACTTTTTAAATTGGAAAATTTTCATCTACATGCTCAAATTCACTCATTTTCATGCCAGCACTGTCTCAAACTATTTATTTTGAAGAGCTGCTTCTAGCATTAAAAGCACTAAAGAAAACTTCTCCAAGGACTGCTCTTCATTGGTGCATGTAAATAAAGGCAGAGAAATCATACAAAAACATCAGAAAGAAGATCTCTCTGTCTCCCTTCTGCCTCTCTCAGTGGCATCAGTTTCTTATTTCATTCAGGTCATAAGTGACTTTGCTAGATAAATTCTCCTGGACTGTTTGCCATTTTGTCTCAATGATGACTCCTTTCACAGCAAAATGCAATTTCATCCCATTCAGTGAGTTTCATAAAGGCCATGGAAATTAATGGCATCCAGAGGTCACATCTACAGCACTGTGAGAGTAAGAGATTGCACAAGCCATGTAACTTAGCTCACCACTGGCATATTACTAGCACAGGGCTTTCATTACCTCCATGATATGGGCACTGCCAGTAACAAAATGCATGGCTTTGGTGGAACAAAGCAATGTTGAGTAAATGGAGGAAGACAGCACTGTCTGCCACAGCACTATCTGTGACCTGCTGACCAAGGTTAAAGACAGACAGCTAACATAGGCCTCTGATACAACAGGAAAGTTGAAAAATACATTAAGTCAGCTTTGCTTGCTGTAAGAGAATCACCCTGAAGAAAGAAAAATCATTCTGTTTTGCCCTGACATACTCAAACTTTGACTTGTCTTCCCTGACCTTGAAGTATTTTCCAGCAAGGAAATGCATCCTGTAAAATATAGGCTTAGGCTAGAAGTGATGTTCTTAATTTATGTTTACTGAGTTCTTTGTGCCAGGAAGCTTGCTGAGTTTCTGCAGGTTGCAGACTGGTAAGGGAAGGCTGCCAGAGTGGGCTGACAGCAGAAAGGGAAGGGGCACTGCTCCCCAGAAGCAGCTCCACAGGTCTCAGGTGCAGCCTTGTGCCAGCACCACAGTGGCTCTGGGACGTGATTTCTGGGCACAGACACAAGGCTGGCATTCTAGTCATTTCCCCTCCACTCTTTTCTACCCTGGAGAAAAACAACAAATTACTACTTTTGCCCGGTTAAAAGGCTCAACTTTCTCACAAGATTTGTTAGAGTAAAAAAAATCTGTTATTACTTAATCCTTTATCCTTTCACAGGCTTTTAATATGTTCCTTGCAGTTCGATCTGCAACATTATTGCGTACAGCAGCCAAGGAACCTTTGAAAGCAATATTTACAGGCAGTTTGCAATGGATTGCATTGTTTTCCTGGCTATGGTAAAATGCTGAATTAGTGCAACCGCACACAACATAGACAGAATCCCTTCAACATTTGGCTTCCTTCTTCAAGCTACATTTTAGCTTTCACTCAAAAGGAAAAAGGGAAAGTCTAGCTGTTTGGATTGCAATACAAGACAAGCTCAAAGGCTTATCAACAAAATAATAAAAATACTTAGTGAATTATTTTTAGATATAATCTGCTGTTCTAAACTAAACTGGGGGGTTTTTAAGATTGACTCAGGGTTTGCAAACAGCTCAGACTATTGATCTTCTTGTTTTAGCTCATATTAGAAGACAATATTTTAAAAAAAAACTACATCCTCTGTATCCTCAGGAGAGCTCCACTGCTGTCTCTGTCAAGCATTTGCCTATCATGTTGGCCCTGAACACTTGGTGGCTTCCCTTTTCACTGATTTGTGCAAAATTTCTGTCCTATGCTTAAGATTTCAGGAGCTTCCCTCTCTCCTTCTATTCTTAGATTGATACATCTGCCCAATAACTGTAATATGTAAAACACATTCTGCTTTTTGGTGTAAAGAGCACCTAGTTTTGTTGGGCTCAGATGTTCTATTCTCTTCCAGTGTTATTTTCTGGGGTTTGTTAAATTGCTGTCTGAAACCCATGGAATAACAATATCTGACAAGCAATGTGATGAGGGAAATCCCCAGGGTCTCTCTTGCAGGGTGGTCGATGGCAGTTTCCTCATCACCTGTAAGAGGCAGTGACACACATTTGATACTCAAGGTTCCCATTAGCACAGACTTCTCTCTTAAATGTACACCTCATGGCACAACGGATGGGACAGTTGAGAAACCATAACAGTTCAGCTGTAGGCTGAAAGAAGATTTAAAGACAAATCCACCTAAGCATTAACTAATGAAAATATACTTTCATTTTGATACAAATGACTCAAAAAATGTGAGAAAATTGAGTGCTTGGAAAGTCATGTAGGGTACCACATGCACTAATAATTTTCTGCAAGGAACCTGAAAGATTAGTCCCAGTCTGCAGAAGAAAGGTGAGCCTCCATCTTTCTTGTAGGCTCCCTTCAGGTACTGGAAGGCCACAGTTAGGTCACCCTGAAGCCTTCTCTTCTCCAGCCTGAGCAAACGCAGTTCTTGCAGCTTTTCCTTGTATATGAGAGGCTCCACACCAGCAAAGAATCCCTTTTAAAGCTGAAGAGCAAGGAGCAACGATAGGACTGCCTTAGCAACTTGCTTTGTGCTGGAAAGGCAGCTTCCATGTGTAAACAGGGCAGTTCTTTTGGCTATGTGTCTGTATGCACTGTTGCCATATCTCCTCACTCAGCTCGACAAAAATCTTTGTTTTATGTAGAAAGTATGATGTTCATCTGGACTGCATGTTCTCCTTCACTTGCTGCCTGTCTTGTCCTGATCAGGCTGTTGAAACATTTTTACATTCCTGCGAATCCATTCTTTCTGCAGGTCTGTATCTGCATGAATACATGAGCATGAAAGTGGCTCTATTAGCACAGCAATTGCCTGGAATCTGTTAGCATTTCATTATAAGTCTGATTTTTGACAGATTTATAACCAGATTGTAGAAATTAACTGCTGGAGAAAATGCGCCATTTATTCTCAACAAGAACACATTTTATTTTTCTGCATGGTTGTTAGTAGACTTTTTTAGAGTCTAGAAAAATAATGTTATGCTTGTTTTCATGTATTTCTTTTTAAGTGGAAAAAAACTTCAACCTTTTCATAAACATTTAAAAACTGTTTGGTACAGTAACATGTTTATTGCATAGTCCTCTCTGATGTTTCTTGAGAACAGAAACTGATTTAATGGTGTTACTGTATCAGCACATTAAAGTACAGCTTAACTGAAAAAAACAACAGCTGAATCAAATAAGGTTAGCAGGTGAAAAAAAAAAAAAAAAGAACAGTGTCGTTGATAGAAAAAGGTAGCCCTTTCTATTGCAACAAATATACTGCTATTCATTTTTTAAATGCTCAAATTGACAGCAGATATAAGGGACAGCATTCCACTGCCCTTGCAGTACTTCTGAAGTTTTGCTGCAAAGCTTTGTCAGTGAGCTCAAGGTGAACTACTGCACGTTTTAATACAGACAGTGGAAGAAGTCGAAGGAGTGAGGGTAGGGGAAAGAGAGCAGTCTCTCAGGACTAGTCTGTGTTTAAGAACTTGCTCCTCTGCACTCACAGCTGCCATCAGCAGCAGTTCACAGAGGTCCTGGGCAGGGTTCACTGAGGACACCAAGCTGGTGCCTGCTAATGTGACTGCTCCTGACACATCACGCAATCTTTTGAAGCCTTTCAGAGTCAGTCCCACCACGACTACACTACACTGTTATGAAAAAAATTCTTTCAGGCTAGCAACCTGAAATCTTTCTGCTTTGCCTTACTAGTCGTGTTTTCTAGGCCGTTCTTGTTTGTCTTTTTACTGTCACAAGTATGATTTCCCGGAGTGCCACTTTACACACACTTGTTCTCAAGCAGCACTATAAACAGTGACAATTTCATACCTCCAGGCAGGAAATTAAGAAGGGGAATGAGAAAAGGCTCCCTTGCTTCAGAAAACTCTTTCTTTGATAGGAATTCTAAGTGCTATGACAGTTTGCAATGAAAGGACCCTGCTTACAGAGTCCAAAGGATCTTGTTATAAGCAAGGCATAACCTAATAATGTCTCTCTCCACCACTCTTCTCTGGAGAGAGAAATTCCAAACAGGGAAGTGGTAACTCTGTATTTTTCAGAAACAATGGGTCCCATGGCTATGCTGGTGGATAGCACAGTCAAAATTTCCCTCTGCACCCACGCAGAGAGGATTTTTCTCCGTGGTCACAATGAGCAACTCCCACAGAGCACGAGAGACTGGATCCTCTAGCAGAACATCCATAAGAGACCCAACAGCTCTGGCTGAGATTTTATCATATCTTTTTCCAAGGGGATCGACACATTTCAAGTTAAGGAATCATTTTTAACAGCAAGAGAATAACGTCTGTCTTCTTTTCTACAGGTTCTATTTCAAAACTTTTTTTTGAATTGTACAGGAAATCTAAAATTAAAAAAAAATTAAAAAGTAAAAAATCAAAGGCCTTGGAAATCTCTGATGGAATACAAATATATAAGTAAACTGGCAGGTAAATTCAGTGCATTAGAAAGGAAGCTGTCTTTGACAAGCATTCTTGTTCTTTTTTTATCTTCATACCTGCCTGTCTATTGGGAGTACTTCCTTGTAATGCTTTCTTATCAAAGGTATCAAGGAGATATTTGGCAACCTGTGACAACCCTTTGTGTTTTCTAGAAAAGTTGCCTTTGCTGTATTTTTAATTCAGAACTGAAGTCATATTTCTGCACTAGTCTGTGTCAGAGCTTGTCACAAGAGCTACCATCATCAAGAAAGCTAATCTCTGCTACTCTGCTCTTCCCTACCATCCAGGGATCTCAGTCTGGTTAAAGAGATTGAGCTTCAATTGCCTCAGGTTTAGCACATCCCTTTCATGCCTCATGTTTCCAGAGGCTTCCTCTCATGACCACTTCCATGAAGCAGAAGACCACAAGGAAAGCAATAGATTGTCTTCTGTGCTTTGGGGATGGGAGCATGGGGAGGGAATATGTCCTTAATGACTTTGAAGATGTGCTTCAAAGTCAATGGAAGCTTGTTTCATTGTGGAATTAGTAAGCTATATGTTTTTCACTGCAGTGTATGCAGTAGGAGACAGATTAATGGGTGTCTAAGAATCCTGGACTGGACATTTTAAATTATTCAAGGAAAGGTTGCAGACACAGTCTCCTCTTGCAAATTCATTTAACGTGAGGTATTTCAGTGGGTAGGTCTTGCTTTTAACAAGGCTAAACATTTAAGGCACTGTGCTGAAATCCATTCTCCTTCAGAAAAACTTTTTAGAGACACAGGAGGAAACATGGAAATGAATGTGACAATAAATTCAGCAGGTGCTTGAGTGTGATCTCAAACTTGTGTGGGCTTATTGGCTCACTTTTAGGTATACTCTTGCTGCAGTGCTTTCCTGAAAGAGGATTCATGACAGGGATTATCATGTTGAATTTATATGAGACATAATTTGTAATAAAAAGCTTTCATGCTTTCTTTTATAAGCTGATAAATAGTCTTTATTATCCCTGCTTCTCTGTGAGTAGATAGAACTAAAGAGGTAAAGACATTTTGCACTGATCTGCACAAGTATAATTGGTTACTTGGAATTAATAGGAAAAATCCTTCAGAGGATAGAAGAACAAGAATAGATTTTGACTGACTATCTTATAATGGAATGAAATTATTTCAGTACTCAATGTGATAAGGAAATAGTTATGTCAGTATCACTACATATCCATTAGGCCAAACTCAGTGGTACCAGATGGAATCTGTAATACAGTCCTCTGCCACAGTAACTTTCAGGAGTAGTAAGACAGCACTGCTACCTGAGCTGAATCTAACTGCAGCTAATCAGACATAAATTTTCTACCACAATTTATTGTAATGGGGCATTGGTTACAGCACAAGTGAGCTAAATTATCAACCCCTCATAAAAGGCATCATATGTGGAGTGGAATAGAGAAAAAAGTATACAGAGTTTGCATCCCGAGGCAGGGAAAGCAGTGTAAGTACAGTTGTACTTGCTGTCTCATTTCTCAGGAAGCTTGCTGCCATGCCAAATCTGCAGTTGGATTCGGGTAGCTGGCAGGGCCTTAAGATAATGTTCAGATTCCCTCCAGACATTTTCTTGAAGGACAGTAATCTGTCTTCATAATCTTCATAGTCTTTGTGTATTTGTCCTTTCAGTTCTGTCAAGGTTCTTTTTCCCTGCTTTTTAAGTGAAAATTCTTCTTGAGGTAAGACTTTCAGGTGTGGTGGTTTGCTCTATAGAGAAATGATGGTGTTTGGATTAGGGTGCCCCCCACACTGCCTTGCAGAACCAGGACATTTAGGACTTGAGAAAAGAACCCAAGTTCTCTGCTTTACTGTTTTGAGTCCAGTCCTCCTGCCAGCAATTTGATTTCCATATAGATCCTATCAGCCACCTCTCCAAAGGCTGCAAAGCTGCAAATGCTGCAGAAGGTTGCAATAGCACCTTTCTTATTGATTAGGCAGGGTCATGACAACAATGGGAAAACGTGATCTGCCCAGTGATTTGGTGCAGTCTGTTCTCCTGAGGTTGGTATCTATGCCTAGGCACTCAGCAGAAGATGGCTGCTCACCTGTCTAACAGCTGTTTTCTCTTCTGAGTGCAGTAGCTCCCTTGGGAGCAGGACTAACAGAGGAAGAACTGGACCACCAAGGCAGCTCTTGCTTTGTGGAGCTGCACCTCCACTCTAAGCCTCCTTTTCAGTTTTGATGGTCTCCTCTGCATCTGCCTTAGTGGTCAGCAACCTGAAGCAACCTCTCAAAACTCTGTGGAAAAGCTGTGAGATACACAGGAGTAAGACACACATCATGAAGCACCTCCTAACAAATGTATTAATGGTTGTTTAGCATGGGCACAGCCCATTATTTCAAGCCTAGTGACTTACATACCTTACTTTGCTGCACAGTAAGCATGGAAAAGAGGCCTTGTGGCCTCCAAAACAAGGTGAGCCAGGAATCCTTTCCTACAGTTTATTTGGCCACTCAGGTTTTTCTGCATTATGAGATGTTCTCCAGTACAACAAAGGACTCCACACTGGATAACATTAATTGTATCATTACATTTGCATTCAGCTCCTAGTCTGCTGTCTGCTTTAATCTAAAGTCTCTAAATTTTCAGACCCTCCTACCCATTCCTGGCATTTGGAAGGCTGTATCTCAATAGTAAAAGCACTTCCTTGCTGGCTGTCAGTTTAGCATTCCTGAGCTTAGACCTGTTTTTCCTGCATTAGTCCAATCTATGCATATTTCCTCTGCACCTCCTTTCTTTTCTTTTCTTTCTGTTCCTTCCTACCACACACATTTTTCCCCTTGAGGTGCTCTGGTCTGTCACTGCCTTGTGTTTCACCATTCATGTCTCCCTTCACCAGGTGGGGTATGTTTTCTAAAGGCTCTTGCAGACCTTTTGCTTATCACACCACCCTCAAGTGAAAGCTGACATGTTTCATGGCAGTGAAAAAGTATAGCTTGTCTCAAAGCTCAGTTTCAGACAGGTCTTTCCCATCACAAGTGTTCTTCTATAGTGGATGTTTTCCACCCTTCTTCTGAAAACTTTCTTTTGCAAGCAGTAATTGCATTTCCTCACTAACAACTTGTGAGCTCTATGTGTCTGTGCCCATGTTTTCTACCATCTCAAAGTTAAATGAAGCAAACAAAAGTTGCTCTTGGTCAGCAGTGTTTAGCATGTGTCACCTCTTGACCCTCTGTGGTGAGCCAGATGCTGTGCAGGTCTCGCAGTCGTGCGCCTGCCAACTGGGTCAGTCTGTTGGCCTATCAGGGAGGAAGCCATCGGGTGGTGCAGCAAGCTGAAGCGTCTGTGCTTTGTTTTTCTTCTCCTTTTTTTTTTTTTTTTCTTTTTACTTTGCTTTGCTGAGATTGGATTTGTGAAAGGAAACTACCACTGAGTCCATGTCATAGGCGGAAGAGAGACGTGCCGCCTTGGTTCAGCAAGAGTTTATGTGCTCTCAATCTTTCCTGAAGTTTCTATCTTGCAGACCCGGCAATTTCCTGTTTCCTTCTTGCTGGCCCTGATCTTCATAGAGATAGTGCCAAAGTGAGAAAGTACTGTCTTAGGGCCAGAGAACAATTCCACTAGCTTGTAAGCACTCAATTCCAGCTGCTGGCTGAACAGATCCTCCTCTCCTGTAGAGCTCCCAGGAATCTGTTACGCTGCATGTTTTTTGTGAAGAGAGAAGCTGAAAAAAGTTTTTAACTGAATTGAACAGCCAGTTTAGGATATTAAATCACAAAAAGAAAAAAAGTGAAAAATTCTGAGCAGCCCCGTGAAACAGACAGTAAATGCCTCCTATAGAGACTTGGTTGTTTGGGAGGGTTTTTTTCTCTGGTGTTTATCTGTTGGTGTTGGTAGATTTTTTGGTGTGTTCACAGCTACATGAATTCAGTTCCAGGTCTGGAACAATTAAGTATGAAGGACTGTTTGAAACACATATTTTTACATACCTGGTAAAATGGAAAGTCTTTTCTCTTCAGAAAGGGGCTAATTTTTGATTGCTCTCAGGTTTTGGCTTCTCTCCTCCTTGAAAGTACCCATATAGCTTCTGCTGCACACACTTACACTTGAACCAGCAGCTTTCCTCACTCAGTGCAGTACAGAAATGCCAAGGTTTTTTGGACTGTAAGTACCTTGCAAGTTAGATTCATCAGTGGGCTCAGTACTCAGAGGGAAGAAAATGTAGGTGGTTTCATGGAGATACAGAGGAATTAAGTGCTACAGCCAAGGTTACACAGGAAATCAACATTGCCTACAGATCAGGGATGTGCATCTCTAAACTGCACATCAGGAAGTCAAGAGGGAGCTGGACTGTGCTTTCAAAGAAATGAATGAACTTCAGGTGTAGGAGTATGAGTTAGTAAAACTGGCTTTCAGCTGGGAGCAGACACTCTGTCGCCCCAAAACTCAGTCCATCCTTCGCTCCATGCAGGACCCTTTCTCTCCGTCAGCGTGAGCCACAGGTTCACAAGAGAAGACTGGAAAGGTGTTCATATGCAGTCCAATAAGGTAGCATATTAACCTCCAGTAAAGTGTCCTTCCAGTGAGAATGCCAAACTTTCCTTTGTGCTGCAGGTACTCCTGTGCCTCCATTGAGTCACAAGCATCTCCCTAGCTACCTTGCATGACTTTGAGTGTGTCCTCTGATTTTACACCACCTTTGCAGAAACTCAATTCAAAGAGGCATGGATACTATTCTGTTTAGGTTGCAAAGCTCTTCTCTCTTAGTCTGAATTGAATAAGAGATCCCTTAGGGTTCCTCTCAGTGGACTGTCTCATTTGTGCAGGATCTGGGAGTCTTGGTGCTATAGCCACTAAACATCAGAGGGTTTTTTTGGAAAGCAAGAGAGAGAAAGAGAATGCATTTTTCTTTTTCAGGCCAGAAAAAAAGGGTCAGAGATTCCCCAGGTAAGAACAGAATTACATGAAGTTCTGTCTGCTTGACATGAAATGAACCTAAGGTTGTTTTACAACAGTAATTCTCCTTCTAGAGAACTGCTTTTGTAAAGTGGAATAGCTTCTATTTTTCTTCTTGTTAATGTCTTTAAGCAATTGCCATGGATGGGAGCCGATCTCACTGTTTTTCAGTGCCTTGTGAATATTTACTTTACGAGTAGTGACCTTGTTCACACTGTCTGCAGTTGCTTTTTAAAATATGGTGTTTCTACCTTCAGGGAAGGGAGAGGGGAAGATAGACTATGCAGTGTTTTCAGATATTCTCTCATGCATGATATTTTCAAATTATTATTTACCTGTAATGTGTGAAACTTAGTCCTTGCAGTAAGCTAAGTATTTGGTATAGGACTCTAGAAGAAAACAACTTTTCTCTCTTGTGTAGTATAGCTGAAGCAAACATTACAAAAAAGAAAGTAGGTACAAATTTTGACTAAGTGGAGAAGTAGCAATGCACAGATACATATTCTACAGCTGTGTGTTTTACCTCATCACTACCGGTCATGCCCACTAAACATCTTCCAAGACCATGTCTGCTAGAGATGTAGGGAAAGGCCATATTTTGGGGCTAGTTGCGGACTGTATGAAATGGACTCTGGTGAACACCTGCTCCCAAACATCACATTTCTTCCGTTATGTGGCTTTAAGTGAAACCCAAACCCATAGTTAGTGTTTCTTGTATTTAATTGGCAAAGTAGGCTTACAGTACATACACTGAATACTGGCTACATGCCATAAAAACTATGGGTATTTTGCAAATAAAAATTAATATCAGAACTAACTCCCCGTAGACTTTTTTCCTCCCATTAACCCATTACAAATCTCAGGCAGACAGGGACTATGGTGCCAGCAGATCAGTAATGCAGAAAAAATTCTTGTGCAAGATTTATACAACAGTTTTGAACATGTGATGCCCAAAACACAGGTAAAGATACTCCTCACAAATATGAGTGAAGCCCTTGCCTCATGATATTTCTCTGAGAACTGCAGATTATTCCCATCTCTAGTAATCAGTTCAGAGCAATTGCTGTTGCCCAAATCTCACTTACATCAACTGGGAAATCACTGTTAATTTGAAACTCTATAGTGTTCTCGTTTTGATTGAGCTTCCACTTAAAGAAAAAGCAAGTAAACCAGATTATGGAAACCATTTCAGACAGCTACAAATCCACTTGTTACTGTATCTACCTTCATTGTTCAATGTAAAATACTATATTAGCCAGCAGGGTAGCAAAATGGTGGTGTTTTGGGTTTGGTTTGTTTTTTGTTTTTTTTTCAAAAATGTTGCAGACAATATTGCTTTTTTCCCCCTTCCAAATTAATGCACTAGCTTTCTCAGGGACATCCTCAGAGTGTTGGACTCACACTTGAAGTGTGTCCTTTAATTTTATTAAGGGGTGGATAGGCTATCAGCAGTGATAAGCTTAATATTGTTTGTGTGTTGAGACTTACAAAGGCTTCAAAGTATGCATTGACATACAGATGGAATTTGTTCACCCACATTGTTACATCCTAGGACATGGTATGACACAGCCTGTCATGTCAGGCACCTCCTCTACAATAGTAATCCAGGCTCCTTTCAAACCAGCAGAGAAGGAAAGGCTCTTCTACAAGGCAAATCTCTCCATCCTAAGGGAGGGGAGATCCTCAAGGATGGTGGTCAAGCCTCCAACATCAAACATAGAGAGACGTTCACTGCTGAGCGGATGGCAGTCTGCAGGCCAGCCTTTTGTCAACACTGCGTACAAAGTCCTGTTTGAACTGGTGCTAGCTGAAAGAGTGTCAGACTACTCTTAAAACATGACCCCTTTTCCTGCCCCTAGACCAGACATAAATTTATCCTGGTCTGAGAGGATATAAATCATGCTTTGAGGGGCCAGGGAAAAGGAATGTGTTATTAAGAGGAATTTGTACTGCATGTTGGCATTTCATTAACACTAAGAGGCCCCAGTCAAGATCAGGATCTGTGGAGATGTGACACAATGTGTGGATGCAAGTGAGAAGCAGGAGGGAGCTTCGGTTTTGGAAGAAGTCACAGGAGTGTTTTTCCTGGCCCGTTAGAGGAGAGCACCCCATACAAGCAAGGCAGCATTGAAGAATGAGAAAGAAGCCAAGGTGGTGCACTCTCCCAAGTACTGAGTGCTAAAAATGTGTTTACCTGGAAGATAATGGGAAATGCATAAAAATTAAATGTGACAGGGACTATATCATACTATAGTTAAAAATGTGTGTTACTTGCTCATAGTTGATCTGCTAAAACCGTGTTTTCTTCAGTTTCAGTGTGTGCACGAAATGGTAGAATGTCACATGTCACCTATTATTAGCATGCCCCTTGGGTTCCTTTGTGTTAGAAAAGGCTTCAAATACCAGACAACTTTTCTGTAGGTGTTTGCAGCTTTCTAGTTAACTCCAGTCAATAGGTAATAGCATTATTTCACCTCAGGGTACAAACTGTCTTTCCAAAACAAAAATATTGGGATTTTTTGATCACAGAAACAAAATTCCAAACTTCTGTATATCTGGAAATAAACAAATACCATGCAAGAATCTCCACCACTTTTTACAGTGTGCAGTTAGTCACTTCATTTAGTTTTAGTCATTTAAAATGTGTGGGCATATTGTCAAGGGTTTAAGCTTCACCTGCAGTCAATGTGGACTGACAGTCACCACCAAAGGGGCTTATCCTCCTTGTGGGGATAAGTTGAGCTGCTTTCTTTGAGCTTATGAAAAGCATATCCTTGACAGAAATTGCACTGGCAAGTCCTAAGGCTGTGATTACTTATCCTTCCCTGGCAGCCTCCCTAAAGGTTGCTAAATAAACAATGCTCCTGTCTTCTCTAGGTATTCTCTAAATGCAGCAGGGAGCAAGCTATGAAACACTGTGGTCAGGGTGATACTTTCATTTAATAGCAATTTAGACACCAAATGGTGTTTTGCAGAATTGTTGGCCCAAACCCTCATGTTCATCTCCATGCAGATGTGCCCAGCTGCAGGAGATACTAGGCTGGCCCCTGGATCAAAGATTCCTGTGGACACAATGGTGGCAATTGTATATGCACAGGAGGGAACAAACCAACTTCCAACCTCCCCATTCTCCTCATCCACGGTAGCCACAGCTTTCATTTACGAGCAAGGAAAGAGACACTCAGCATTCAGCCATTCATGCTCTCCTCAGGAAGAAGGAAGTGGCTGGACTGAGGTCTTGAATAAGCACAGGGCCTCAGGTTAAGCTTCACTGAAAAATATCTGCTTCAAGGTAATACCAGAAGGAAATATCACCCAGGACCTTATTTTATTGGACACTGTATCAGCAATCTGTAATGACTCACACCCCAAAATAACTTGAATGCAATTAATGCAATAAAAATTACTGCACATAAATTACACATTTTTGATGAAACATCTGAGTGTTGCAAACATTTTTGGCCACTTGATGAACAGGGCTAGGAAAACCCTCACTTCCTCCCAAGCTGAGTGTGGGGTTGCCTGTCTCTGAGGTATGTATTTAAATTCCTCTATTTCTCTCTCTCTGGCAATCAACAAAATATAGGGTCAAGTGCTTGTGCTAGCAGCAGAGACTTCAAAAGGGTTTGCCAGATCCTCCCAAGCCTTACTTCTTCCCTCACATACAAGAACACTTACCAGTCAGAAAGAAAAACAGCCTCTGATCTGTGTTTTCATTCTTATCTTTTCCAGCCACTTCCACATCTACAACTGGGACAAGTCATCTCACAAAATGTGACATAAAGCAGAAAGCCTTCTGTGTAAATGGGGGAGAGTGTTACATGGTTAAAGACCTCCCAAACCCCCCAAGATACCTGTGCAGGTAAGAAATCCTATTTGCTTCTTTCGTTGGAGCCATCAGGTTTCACAAATGTTTTTTTTCTTTAAAGGAGCACCTGAAAAATGTCTTCTTCTGAACTTGCCTTTCTTTATTTTTAACCATGTGGATGTGGAAAGAATGCCAAGAATTACCTCTGTTTTCTACAGAGGCATATGTAGCAGAGGCTTACTGGGAATTATTTCTACATGATAGTGACACAGCATCTTCTATTGGTGTTTATATGGCACTAAGTAACGCAGTTTGAGCCTTTTGTTGGAAATAATGAAACAGACACTGTAAACTACAATTCTACATTTAGAAAAGAAAAAAAAAGGTGTGGAACACTGCATTGAATACTACACTTTGTATAGAAGAAACTGTTATTTTAATTGTTGTCTGTTGTAGTAACTGAACAGTTTCTGGTGAGACTGGATTCACAACTGTTGTGTTTAACTGCATAAAAAACAATGAATGTCATGGTCACGGTGGAGGTTACTATTTTGTGTGCCAATCTTGATTCATGGAGCCATATGAGTTTAGTTTAGTGGGGTGCTTGTGCACCCTTTTCAGGTCCTGATTGTGCTGTATTGGTCTGCTTCAACAGTCCCTTGCATCTGAGAACATCCATGAAAAGCTGCAGGGCTGGAATTTGCCTCCTGTCTGGGAGCATGTCATGTAGCTTTTACCCCTGAAGATGAACTAGTCATAGGGACTTCCTCATACTAGCTTGAGAAGAAACTCAGCATTTAAACCTTGGGAAACATCCTTGGTACCTAAGAGGGTTGAGTGAAAAGGGTGTGCTTTTGCGAGGATATTACATTTTTTCAGACAAAGAGATAGTGGTTGGTTAAGACTGTCATTGGCTGTAACTGCAAAGTTTTTCAGTCTCCTAGGACTAAAAATTTAAAAACACTAATTGTAAAGATAGCTTTGATAGGTGACTTAGGTGAAGGTCTGTGATGCTTTCATTAGGTCAGGAAGAAATTGACTGCTTGTCTTCGTTGGTTATTTTTGGGGTTTGGGTTTTTAGTTTTTGATTTTTTTAAAAGGAAAACAAATAAACAAAAGCCATCAAATCCCCACCAAACCTCACAATGTTGTGATTTACCTGTAAACCTGTTTCGTAGAAAGATGTTACCTGCACATTATGCGCTTTGTTTTGCTTTGGATTTTCATGGATTTCTGTGCTGCTGAAAGCAATGAATGTTCCATTGAATTTTAGGATCATTTTTAGCTAAAGTGACTGTGGAAAACTTATATATGCTGTGGATTCCTTTCTGAGAAAGAGAAAGAAAGATTTGTGTTAAATTTACATGGTTTTTGTAAGTTGGCATTCAAGATGAGCAGTTTGCTATGACTCTCCAGAGCATCTACAAGAACCTATGTGTTTCAACTTCCTATCCAAACACTGTTCGGAAACTCCCGTGAATGGCAGAGCTGAGCATTGAACAGACTTGATAATCATTAATATTGTCTTGGTAGTTTCAATGGTATCTCATCTTCACTGGTATAGGGACTTCTTTATTTTAATTCAGACACTTGTGTGTGTATGTTCTGTAATAATATTATAGATTGGCTAATTTTTTAATAAAATGTCTTAGAGACATTTGAATAAAGTGGGGGCTGTTTTTCTCTATTGTAGACAAGAAATAACCTTTAATTCTGGGGCTGTATTTCAAGGAAAAAGTGATTCCCAGATTTGGCTGATGTGTCTCTGCCTGGGTGGTCCAAGACCTATTTGGAAAAAGCAGCAGAGCTGTAAACTTAGACAGGGTGAATCTCATTTATAATAAGGCAGTGGAGAAGGATTCTTACCCTAAGAACAGTCAGGGCCACCACTATATTGCAGGGCTACTTGCTATGCCCTCTAATACTTGCCAGAACAAAAATTTTATGTTGTGTAGTAAAACAATGCAATACAGCTACATAAGAAATAAAAGCGAGTGCTTGAAAGTGTGTGAACTGGGAAACTGAAGGGACAAAATACAGCTTTCTTCTTACTTCTTTAAAAAGAAAGATGTCCACTTTTTATTTTTATTTATATAATATGTTATTTAGACAACATTCCAGTTATCTAAAATAGGTATCTAACTACATTGTCTTCATTGTTCTAAGAAAACAAATCTACTCCCAGAACATGCTTGTGGAAACAGAATGCTTGAAATATGGTACTTGCTCTTCATATATCTGTCTCAGTAGCAAGTTCACATTTTTCCATATGGTCCATCTGTTGGGAGCAAAAACAAAATTTCTAAAGCATGAGCCATATCATTCTAAATTGGTTTTATCCCTAACCAAAAAAACATGACTCAGATTCAAAACAACCATGGAATTTTCCAAGTAATCTCAGGTTTTGTAAATCCCCTATTCTATTAAAGAAACAAAATCCTAATATATAAATATATATATAAGTGAAATGCTCAAGAAATGTGTGAAGACTTAGTAAAGCATTGTACAGCTACATCTGTGGTAGCATGTATCTCGCCACATATATTTTAATTAAGGCCCAAGACTGAATAAAATAGTACCAAAACAGGACAGATGAAACAGGAAGCTTTGACTACTTAAATAAACTCATGAATAAAATTTTCAGAAGCTTCATAAGAACATGAGTCCCATTTTGAAAACATAATAGACTTAAGAAGCTTGGATGTTACTGGTTTCCTATGTGAGACTGAGGTTCCTAAGTCATTTTGTTCAGTTGGAAACATGTCCCCATGTTCACTGAAGAAAAAGGATTTCAATAAATGCAAAATTAAGACCAAAATTCCTAGCATTTCCTTATTACTTGAAAAAAATCTATGTGAATATAAGATATGTTTCACTTTTAGAATGTTCTTTTGAAGTATCATACCATGAAGGTCTTGATAGTCTGACTAATTGATTTCTGACTTGCGGACATTATCTTTTCTAGTGGTTTTGTTATTACAGAAGAAAGTAAATTTACAATGGAATTTCATTGGATGAAAATAATGCTACTGTCTTAACAGAAATGTGCTGCTGCTTTTCTTAACAGCAAAACAGTGAATTATGTACTTTTCGATGATATAGCCATTTTCTATATCTGTCTTCATGTAAAGGTCTTTGTAGAATAGAAATGGGCAGAAGGTTCTTCAAACCAGAAAGTTTGCAAGCAGAAGTTCCAGAAGTATTCATTCAAGAGACAGGATAGAAATACTAGCTCTGGCTTAGGCAATGAAATGGATTACTAAGTGGTGTACTTCCCATGGGAAAAAAAACATTCTCTCCCTCAATGCATTTGTTTGTAGGCAGTGAACAAAACAGAAATACGAATTCCTGAGCCATTCAGCCATTCCTGTCCTGATGAGAAACAGTCTGATGATATGTGTTCAATGTTCTGAGAAGTGTCCACTGAAGACATGTGAATGTTGCTCTTTGCAACTACCGTGTGTAGAAGGAAAAAAACGATTTTTCTGTTATATGAGGTTCAGCATTTTGATTTTATCCAGTTCATACAGGAAATAAATGGTCCAAGTAGCCTTTCTTAAAGGCAGAAATTTTAAGGCTCTCACAGCACGAAGATATACATTTTGCTCTAAATTGTTTGCTCAGCTTTTGCTACTGCCCTAAAGGAAAACTGTACTTGGATAATGATCTAGAAAAAAAAGTCACAACAAGAAATAATGTCTGAAAACTTGAGTAGGACAAGGTGTTTGGAAAAGGACACCATTGCAAGCTGATTGTAAAAGTACAGTCTACAGGAAACAACCTTTCAAGTTGTATTGGAGACAGTGCTGCAGTGCACATCTGAGCAATAAAATGCCTTTAGCATTCACACATCATCATAAATGGACAGGCTCATCTCAGCTTTCCTCTCAGCTGGCCCACCCTGGGCTCATTCTCAAGGGCAGGTGTGCAGCCCATTTAGTGACAATGGTTTCAGAGCAAGTATAAACATACCTGAACAGTTTTCAGCACCATCTCAACAGGGCTGACCCTGCTTGGTCTGGAAGTGATTTCAACATTGTCTATACCAGTGCTCAAGTTGTTTTCATCACCTCCACAGCTGCACCAACATCTGAAAACAAGTACAGATAAAGCAGGCAACCACCAGCAGCCAGTGGCAGGAGGAAAACATGAGCTTTTCAATCATGTTCCTTGGGAGTTTGTAGGGTTGAGCCTGATGAGAAAGATGTAAAGGTCCCTGTGAACTGAAAGCCAAGCATGCGCAAATGCCAACTTTCCAGGGACAGCCATTTAACATGATCAGTAGTGCAAAATATTTTTATTCTAGATTCAGTAACAGAGATCAAAATGCTTTCTATCAAAAGCATTTTGCCTTCTCTCAAAGGTGCAAGAACTCTTCTGTCTTGCCCAGCAAAAGCACCTCCTAAACACAGTTACCTTTGTTGCATTTTTCTCAACTGAATATATGTGTGGAGACTGAGATATTTCCACACTGGGTATTTAGCAAAAGAGGTGACTTTGGCTCTGAAGAACTTAAACTATCTTCCTTAATAAACAAATATATCATTGCAGCAAATGAGTCCAAAGAATCATCTGTAGATCCTCAAGATATACTTTTATTACACAAATATAATTCCTGCATGGTTTGTTTAAACAAGATGCTAGTGTTTATCCATGACACTGATCCTTTGCCAAAGAGATTTTCTGAAAGTCTCCCTTGTGCAAGGGCAGCATCCCTGTTTTTTAGGGCTAGAGGCAATTGTGGAAAAGCAGAATTTTAAAATACTGGGACAGCTTTCAGGACACATGAAACTCAGATGGATAGAAAAGATGGAAGATTCTTCTGACCTCAAGTATTTGCAAATAAGAAGGCTTTTTAGCATTTGACTAGTAAATTATCAAGAAATTTGAAAAAGATGTTAACACCATGTCATCAGCAGGAGAAAAAGAGTGGGAGATTCTTGCACCATGGCAAACCCGTGGAGCATCACAAAGACAGGCAACACAACTGAAATGGGTTCACAGGAGCAGATATCAGGTAATTTCAGGTTACATGCTGAGTAAGAGTGGAGAGAATAAGAAGAGCAAAGATTGAAATCTGTAAATCCTTAGTGTGGTGGACAGTTGTTTACTCTTAAGTCTGAATCATGGGAAACCTGCATTGCTATGGTGATATTTTGGGAGCCTATCCCAGCATGGAGAATGAAGGCAAAGGAAGAATTGATAGGCAGCAGCAGAAAAGACAGGCAAATCATAGAAGAGAAATTCCTTCTCTATGATCAAGGGGAAAGCTGCACTGAGGTTTTCTGCAGAAGAGCTTATGAACTGGAAGGACAGACAACTCTAAGGCTGCAAATCTTGGGAGTATTTCTGCCCTCTCATTTTATGTATTGCCTGGACTGACTTTTTATTTTTTTGTGAGCAATGTTGACTATACTTCCCTTTGGGTTTGACTTTGTCTTCTCACTTTTTGGATTTTTGTGGCTTTTCAGTGATCACTGTACTATTCCTCCCTAAAGCAAATTACCAGAAGACACAGAAATAGGGAAATCATGGTAGTTTCATAGATTTTATGTGACTATTGAAAGCAACAGTGTAAATTGTTGCACTGCATTGCAAATTTTAAAAAATAACTCCATCTGGCCCCTTCATGAGGTGGAATAAGCAGTGGGCTGGTACACATTTTTTGCTAGCCATGATTCTTCTTTCTTTTTCAAAACAGACAAGCAAAAATACTTTTTTTTTTTCTCTGATGGATTTTTGCTGTAAATTTTGCAAAGTTTTATCTTCTGGAAAGGTTACACTTTCTTGCCTGTCTTCTGATCGTTTTTCACTAACACCCAACCAGGAGGTCACTTAATGCACTCGCACTCCATAGGCCAGCAGATGTAAGTCTGTTAGTGTAGTGGTTTTGGTGTACTATTGCTTATCACGTTTTTGCCCTTTAGGTGCCAACCTGGATTCACTGGAGCAAGATGTACAGAAACTCTGCCCATGAAAATCCAAAACCAAGAAAGTATGTTAAAATAATCTGAACTTTGCTTTCTTCCCCAACTACAGCAACAAAATCAGTAGTACTTGGTGTTTTCACAGTTCAGCTGGAACCGGCCTCTTTACTCACTAATTTATGACCTGATTTTCTGAAGTACAATCTTTACACTATGGCATTATCGACCTCCAAAATATTTCTCGTTTGTGTGATTTTTGATCTTTCCATTCATTCACAGATGCATTTGTTTTGCACATGCTGGCAGTTTTCCTGTTTGGGAGACTGCTGCAAAGTGTAGCTCTAAAAGACCAAACTCATGGAGATGAGTATGTACAGATCTTGTGTCCTTGCTGCCTTGTGGAAAGAGCATCCTAAAACCGATCTGGGTCTCTGGAATGGTGAATTTCTGTCTCAGATCTTGAAACATACTTTGATCTGGATTGGTTTGGTTTTGGCTGGTTTTGCAGGGGGGATTTCTTTACATTTCCACAGAGCAAATGACTTGCTCATCCTGAGCTATTTTGACAAGCTAAACCGAGATTCAGTTTCTGAAAGTGAACTCACCAAGTCATATCAGTTCACACTGAAGGAGCTTCTTTCTTAGCATATATTCACCTCTTCTCTTTTCTCTGTTTTTTTCTCTACCATTTTTTTTTTGTTTGTTTTTCCTCTCAGGTGCCCAAATGAATTTACTGGTGATCGCTGCCAAAACTACGTAATGGCCAGCTTCTACAGTACGTCCACTACTTTTCTGTCTGTGCCGCATTAGAAGCATGCTCAGTTGGTGCTGCTTTCTTGTCGCTGCATCTTTCCTCCAATTTTTTTTTTAAATCTGTAACTAGATTTGTTGCCTAAGGCCTAATATTGATTGTCTCTGCCTGTTGCATGAAAATTATAACAAAAAGCAGTTGCAAATTGTAACAGAAAGCAATCCTGAGTTTGTTTGGCATTGAGGATATGGGGAAATGCAAGACTTAGGAATGCTGTGAAATTAACTATGAACGTGTGATATGGACTCCTTGCTGACATCAAGCAGAAAAAGTACAAAAATGACATTTTTAAAGTGTCCCATTTTATTTTCCACAAAAAGCTTATAAGTCATGATACAAGCAAGCACTCCCTCAACCAAAGGAAAGTTAGCTAGTCCTCTACTTATATATGAGATTTGCATTTGGAGCTAGAGGTTAAAGGTAATTGAAGTGCCTACATCATTTCCAAAGAGCATGTGCCAAACAGGACCAAAATGTTCCCCTCCTCCTTTTCTAAGCTTCAGTGGAAAGAGCACAGAAAGAAAAAAGAAAAAGAAAAAGAAAAAGGGGAGAGATAACTTAAACAATGGGGTCTAACAGGTTTTGGGTATATTGTGGGTAATAGGTGCAAGAGATCAAAGATTGGCCAAATGAAAGTATCAGACATACACATACACAGACACAGACTGCTAGAATCAGCACTGCAGTTGCATCCCATAAGGTTTCCCATGGACAAATGGGCAATTATTATTACTTGACAAAGATGTAGCAGAAGGTACATTTTATATTTATTCTCTCTCATTAGCTATAGCTAATAGCTAATAGCTAATAGCTATAGCTAAGTCAAAGGTAACATATAAGGAAATTGCTTAGATCTTAGACTTATATTCTTGTGTACTACTTACATTCAATTGTTACTGGAATCAGAATGTACTGTGATCTAAAAGCAGTATTATAAAAACTGTTTTTTGATGGATTACCTGCACAGAAAGACTATAGGCCAGTTTAATTTAATTTCCATTGGTATATAGGACAAAAAGCTGTAAGTATGTTCTGGACATTTTGGAGCCTGAAGAGATACACAGGTTTTCTCTTGTACTGATGGATGAGTAACAGCCATACATAATTCATACTTTCCATCATGAAGCTACCCACGTAAATCCCAAGAGTGCTGACTGGGGACTGGACATTCCAACACTCGAAACAAGACATTTTATGCCCTCTTTTAGAGGCTTTGTTAGTGTGAATTATATTTAAATGCCTCTGGTAATGATGGCTTTAAAAATGTTTATGCTGTCACAGTATTTGTTTATCAAATGTTAGATTTAACTGGCCTTTTCTGTGGATTGTGGTGAAAAGTGCAGTTAAGATTTTCTGATTTTAGAATAATAATTTAAAAGGAGGTGATATAAAAAATATGAGATCCATTGTTTGCTGCAGAATTTTATCTGAAAACTATAGAAGAATTGTATGTTGATTAAAAATTGTTTTTCCAACCTAGGAGAAAATAAAAATTTAGGTGGGTTTTCATTCCTTTGTTTTTTAGTTTCCTAACCCTGGCTGAGATTTTTAAAGACAGCAGGCTGAGATTTTCTGAAGCTGCCTTCATGGAAAAGGCACAGATGTCCTTGCCTTGATGCAAGAGTTATACCCACTTATTAGTACTTAAGTTGGTCAAGCACTTCCTCTCCTGGAAATGCAGAGGCAGGACAGCATGCCACTACCTACCTTAGGCCACTCTGAGAGCCCCAGTCAATGTCTATGAGTCTCTGGCCTGCATCTGCACTGCAACATCTGATTTCTTATACTGCTTAAGATCTTGAAATGACACTTTTGGAAAGGGTCCACTGGGGGCACATTTATACTTAACTAAAAAAAAATCAATGAAGAATCATTTATATGACTTTTTATTAGCATACCTAAAGCAGACCAGAGCATACTATTTAACGGAGGACTTAGAGTTCTCTAAAGGCAAATATTGCATCTGGGGCTTAAAGCCAAGCTCATATTTTGCACCAAGTGTTGTGGATGATTAACTTAGTTCTGTAGATGCAGCTTTTGCTAAGTTCAGAGCAAACTGGAATGCTAAATAGCATAAGTGCTAGTAGGAAACAAAAATGTATCTGTGAACACACAGCTCTCTAATTTCACTTGCTTTCAGAAGGGTCTTTCTTAATTTAGAAACAAAGGTTCAATGGAGTCTCAAGCCAAGGGTGCCTACCAATGAGCTGTCTTAATTTGGCTGTTAAAGAAAGTTTGTCCTCAGAAATCTCTTCTGGTTTTGGTATTTGAGAGTCCTCAAGTTATTGGGCTGAGGACCTTTTGCCAGAACAAGGCACCACTGGGCATTCTAGAGGTGCCCTGTCCCAACAGAGTGCAAGGCTAACTTGACTCATCTCAGAAGCCTGGCTGGCAGATCCTGTAGTGTCCTTTCCTTGAGCATAGCAGTCACAGCTGCTACCAGGTGTGCAACCCTCAATTTTTTCTGTGACTGCTTTGACTTTGAGGCTCGTGGTCCACCACTGGTCCATAAGACAGCAGAAGGCAGTCCACAAATTTTTGCAAAAACACATCTGTTCCATGCAGATACATTTTTTGTCTGAACATTCACACGTTGACTCCCTTGAAGTCAAGGAATCAAGGCAATGGAGGAGAGTGAAAGGAATGAGTTAACATTAAAAGTTTTGGGTAATTTTCTTGTAGTTAGGCATAAGAACTCTTATAGCAACACTGTACAGAATGATCCCTGGGATAAGAAACAGTGAGAAAGCCAAGAATTAATAGAAGGTTGAAGAAACCTCTCTAGAGTTTAATCACAGGTAAATCCTTTGTCCTCTCAAATGCCCCAGATGGACCAAGAATCCCATCCAAAGGGCTTATGGACTTGCTTACTTCATTAGTTAACAATTATATATGAATTGTAAATTTAGAACTGGCTGGGGGCATGCTGTGGGACTTCTTGGGCATCAACTGAACATGGTCCATGCCATCCTTCAGCATGAGGCACCTGTTTAAACAGTGTCCATTTCAGCTCTGCCATCCCTGATGAGCAAGAGGGACAATACCAAGAGGGGCAGAAGGAATTTCCTTTTTAGATGATAATGGCACTTGCCTCGTATTGTCACGGTGAATGGCTGAGGCATTAAAGAGGGCAAGAGAAAAGCTATGATATTCTAGAAGGATGACCAAAAACTGCAGTTACTGTGCAATGGCTTAATTTTTCAGCCTTTTCATATAAACTACAGGTCTTCAAAAGTCTTCCTGTAGCTATTCTACTACTTCAGTGCTCCTCATTTTCTACATTTTTCTCAAGAAGTCACATCTGTATGAGGGTAGTAGAAAATCTCACCTGAAATTTTCATTTTCTAAATCCTTTCAGCCCCTAAATTGTATACTTAATGGGCTGAGACCAAGACTCCTAAATTAACAAGCAGATTTGAAAAATGCCATGTTTTGCTCAACATTTAAAAAGACATGTTTTCACTATAAACTGCTCAGTTAATGTTCACTAAGTTCTAGAATTGCTATGATAGAATACTTCAATTACAAAAGACAAATTTTTCATGCTCCTGAGATTTGAACTAATTGTCACTTTTGCAGGAGCCCTAGGATTTAACACATCAAGTTCAAAACTGATTTTTAAAACCTGAGTACTATTGAAATGGACCAGATTTTGGATCCAAAATGGAATCTAAATGTCACAAAGAGACTGTTTCCTAGTCCCTCAAATAGAAATGTCTGACATACAGTGTGTCTGCTCTGTGATAGTTTAGGTGATTTGAATGTGTTTTCAATTGAAATTGCATGAAGAATTTATGGGGTTTTAGCATTTTTCATTACCCACAGAAAGAAACATGATACTCTTGTGCTTCAGAGTTTAAATTGGTCTTCCTGGACCTCTCTGCTGTTGCAGTTGAGGTCCAAATGTGTCCTTTCTTTGCCAGTGCAAGTTCTGTACCAAAAGCTGAGGTAGTGCTCACCCCTCACTGGGCAGCACCATGTCTCCAGGCTGCCCACCCACCTGAGTCCACACAGCAGCCACCCCAAAGTCCCGAGTGCTCAGCAGCTGTGGCACACCGCTCACTAACAGAGCATGCAGTTCTGGAGGATTCTGTTCCACATTTCCTAGCACCATCCTCTTGATCTGTAGACCCTGCATCTCAGCAGGTTACAATATATCCTACAAGTTGTAGTTTTAAATAGCTTTGGTGAAAAAAATTTGCTTCCTAAGCATTTTTTCCTGCATGACTGTCATATCCCCCCCAGTCACAAACAGAATTAAAACTGAGTTGTTAAAAATAATTGTATTTATTCTTAGAGCACCTAGAGACAAATATTCAATAGAAGCCACATTGCATGTAAAAAGTATGCAAAAATATCAGGCTAAGTAGGAAAATATCAAAAATAATCACCTGTTTATAAAATGAGAAGTGTTGGAATGTTCTGCTTATCAGATCTAGGGAATGTAACTAGGAATACTGTAGATAAGTCAGAGCTACATAACATCTAGGTTTGAAAAAGCAATGCATGTTTCTTCAGCATGTCTTCTTGTTAGGCCTTCCAACCAAAATATATTCCAATTTTAAATACCAACTTCCTATTGAATTACATGAAATATAAACTGCATGATATGAATGACTTCCCTAAAATTAAATTACCTTCAAACTAGGTGTCTTACCTATAAGCAAGCATAATTACAAGAATATATATGCATGGGCATGTCATTCATTTTACAGAAGATGTAATCAAGCTTTCTATGCAACTAATGTATATCATTAGCAGAGGTCAGGTAGGCATGTGATACTGGCTCTTTAGGAAGAGATCTGGATGGATTCCAATTTACTTAACCCTCAAAATGTTACTGATTGGCAACAAAGAATTGACGTTCCCCATGTATGAAAACTACATTAGAAAATCCATTTGCTGTGAAAATTACCATTTGATTTAAATTTCACAGCACACAAGAACAAAAGAAGGCAAGAGCTACCACAGCTGTGGTGTTGGCCCTGTGGGAAGGGTCTCTTAAGGGTACCTGCTGGGGGGAAACTTGTGTTCCTCTTTGCCCACAGGTGCTGAGGCCTGGGAGTGCTGATACAGGCATGTGATTTGCGTAAAGAGATCAGGCCCTGCACCTCAGGGTCCATCCAGCTGGTCAACAAGATGTTCTGCCAGCACAGCATGGTCCAAAGACAGGGAAAAGGGGTTGGCTCCTCATTTTCCAGAAGCTGGAGGCCTGCTGCAGTCAGTTTGCAAAGCAGAGGACTCCCACTACTGAGAAAGCAGTGCCAGCCACCTCCAGGTCACAGCCTTCAAGAGCAAAGATATGCATGCTGGGGACAGAAGCAGGGCCAGCAGGGAGAGCAATGCACAACCCATTTACAGGGGTATGCTGCCCTTTGTAGAGCATCCCTTTGCTGTCATGCTCCCATGTGAAAACAATCAGCTATTGTACACGGCATCCTCAGGCCACAGCCTGTTCATCTCAGTAACATCTTTAAGGGTTAATGGTTCCTGCTGTGTTCCCTGGACTGTGGCTGCTCAGACACCCCATGTATACATATTCTTGTGTGTAAGCCTTGCAGAAGGTCTGGTCATATAGCTAAAAAAGGTGCACTTGAGCACTGCTCACATAACCATGTGCCCTTTTTCCTGTTTCATGTGCAGACACAGAATAGCTGTAATTCTCATATGTAATTTATTTTTAAGTACAGTGTATTGCTCCTTTCTGAAACTTTTTCCTTTTTCTTTCTTTTTTTTGACAACTTTCTGCATTGGCAGAGCATCTTGGGATTGAATTTATGGGTATGGACCAATCATTCCTTTTAGCCTGCAGACTCTAGACCCTGAGAGATAAACCCCTTTTTATTTTTGTTCTCCACTTCCCCTTTTCAATTCCTAACCAATTTCTTTATGCTTTAAAAGGGATCATACAGCTATAACAACAACCCTTGTTAAAGTGTTACTGGAGATCAGTTCATGGTAATGTTGATAGGATATTCCAGACTAAAGGAGTTCTAGGAATTACTGAAGTGATCACAACATAGTGTACATTCCTTTTTCTGCTGTATAGTTTTGACTAGTTTTGACATCTGCTTTTGGTGAGTTTTTTTTGGATTGCCAGGTTTTGGAAACACTGTAAGTGTTAAGCAAAATGTCTAACTAGTACATTAAAGAGAGAAACTGTTATGGCCATGTAATTTTCTGCAAATTTGCAGCTTTGAGCTCTGATTTTCAAGTGAAGTTTTATGTCTAAACCCACATCTAGGTGTTACACATCATGTGTAAATCAGTTGCCTAGGCATATCTGTAAATGATATGCACATATACATCCTTTCCAGGTCTGTAAATTTGAAGTGGACTGAAAGTTATTTAGGAATTTAAGTAGAAGTTTACAGCTAGATTCCAGATCCTCAAGTCAGCAAATATATTCAATATTTCTAAAATTAAACTCAACAAGAACATTGGCAGTGGGTACTATTTTCACACTTCAGCTCTAAATAAATTAGAAATATCTTTTTAAGTTTTATTCATTAATAGACTGTACTTATCTGACTAGCTATTGCTATTCAGGGGTACAAATAATGCTTTTCTTGAATAGGCTAACTTAAAATTCAGATCAGTTTTAATTTGGAATCTCCTGTAATTATTGGTTAATAAAAAAGAATTTAAAAATTAAAAAAAAAAAACCAACCAACAAACAAAAAAACCCCAAACAGATGGTGAGACAGCTTCAGTTTACATTCTTATTAAAAATGCCCCCACAAAATATCCTTAGCTTAAGCTGTGAACTGTGGAAAACCCATTACAAGTCCAAATTTTAAAAATCTCTCACAGCCCAGCTTATTTTTTTGTTTATTATTATCCTAAGTTAGCATTAATTCCCACTCATATGTATTAGATTGTAGTGGAAGATATGTGGCTACATTAACATATGAGGAGTGAAATTAAAATCCTTTCAAAAACTGACATGCAAATTTTGCTTTATATATGAAATTACATCAGCAGAACAACCTCTTGCGATTAAATTATTTTAAAAATCCCCAGAGATCTGTAAGAAGAAAAACTTTAAAACAGAGCAAATTTAAGACCTCATATATCATCAGTTATATAGAAATTAGAGTGATGTGAAATCAATTGCATAATATGTTTATTTGAAAGGCTGACTTAAATCTTAAGTTGATTTGATTTACCCAGCATTCTATAGGGTAAAAAATTATTGAAATTATTTTTAGCACTTAGAAGGCCAAAATCTTCCCTAAATTCTCAGTGCTCATATAATTCTTTACAGACTTTCCTGCAAAGCTGCATAATTTTTTTCAAGATAGCTTAATAAGAATGTGTTATTTAACTGGGTGTCATTAACTGTCTCCATAAACAACACTGGGTCAGAGACAGAAGGCAGTTTTGGGGCTAGATGTAGTATAACCACAAGTGCCTCACAGGAGTTCTTTGCAAAACTCTTATTGGCCTTAAACAGAGAGTCCAAGGATTATCTTTAAGGTACCATGCTATCTGCAGAGTCTTGACCAGGATCCCAGTCCAGTCCCAGCTGCCAGCCTCCCCCATCACCCATGCTGGCCCCTGCAGAACAACACCAGGGCATCCCTCATTTGGCCCTGGCTGTCCCCTGTCTGCCAGGAGCACAGCTAGGTTTACATGAGAGTTTGCTGGTTTGCTGGCCATGACATGCCCAGATGCATTTGCCTTCCTAGGCAGACCTTGCCCCCTGAGTTTGAGGGAGGACATGGCAGCACCGCTCACACACACCAAGTCAGGCTGCATTGTCCTTAGGGCCTTGTTTCAAAGGGCACAGGAGGGAACTAAAGCTATGAAAGCAGATCCAGGGATTTAATTTGCTATGCCCATCAAGAGCTATAGTCCCAGCAGACCTGCTGATGCTAGGAGCAATGCACAGGGCTGCACCCACAGCCTTGCTCCTTCTCTGCATCCCCCATCTCCTGCAGTGAGTGAGCACCCAGAAAAGTCTCACATACAAGCAACAAGCCTCAGCCCACTGGCAAACTCAGTCAGGCGATCACCAGCCAGCTGCCCAGCTCATTTGCAACAGTCTCAGCCTACAGCAAACCTCCTGGAGTCAGTGTAATTTTCCTTCAGTATAAAAACTGAGCAGAATGTCCACTGTTAATCTTCTGCTTCCTCTCCCTTGCACTCCAAAAAAAAAAAAAATGGGTTGATATGTTATTATTCATTTTGCTTTCATAAGCTAACAGCTGACAGCATGACAATAAAAAAATAATAATAATTCAAAGCATTTCAAATTAGCCCCTAAATTGCTTAGCACAATTCTCCTGTTTCCTGTGACATCCTCGTAATACACCATTTCCATGGCTAACTAATAAGCGCTTTCAGAAGGGACAAAAGAGGGAAGGGGATCCAGTGCCACTAACTAGCTTAGGTGAGGAGTTATGCTGTATGAGAAATCCCTTCACACTCTGCTTCAACCTTTTTTTTGTCCCCAAGCATTTCTTCTCTCTGTTTTTTTCCAGTTCCAAGCATGCTGTGCCAGGCCTGTAGTTGACTTCTCTACACTTTTTTCCTATCTTTCCTTATATTTCCCCTTCCTCTTTTTCTTTGTCATAGTTTGCTTTGGTTGGAGTTTCAGCCCTTTCTTTCTTCCTTTTTTTGACTTTCTGTTCTTGGAGTTACATTTATTTTTCTTTAATATATTTTTGCAGCATCCTAGTTTTACCACACTCACTTCTTCTCCCCCCTTCCCCCATCTTTGTTAATAATTAGTGCTATTAATTTTGTCTGACAGTGCTCATGACCTATTTGCTGGTGTTTGATTTACAGTGGGTTTGGCTTGTAAGACAAACTTGTTCCATGATGTGGTGCATTGTATCAGAGAAATTAAGATTTATTTTTGCTTTTTGGTTTGTTGCATGGAGTATTTGCCACTTGCTCACAGCAACTTTAAAACAAAACTAGACAAGCTCAGGAAACACATTGGAGGGAAGTTTGCTTCCTGTTCAGTAACGAGTATTTTCCCCTGAACTGCTGTGTCATTCATGACACACATCATTTGGACAGAGACATGTGCCACATTGTGCACCTCTGTACCAGCCAGATGCAAGTCCCTTCCAGCAGAAATAATGCTGGCATTTATCCCAAAGGTAGTGCAAAGCGTGCAGCTCTAATTCATTCATTTATTTTTAATCACCTGCTGGTATTCTGATTGTGGTCGATAGTACAGATCACTATTGGTCTGTCTGCTTAATAAAAAAAAAAAGACTTGAGTAAAGCTAGACATCCATTTTTGTCCTAGCAGCCAGAACACAAATCCACATCTGTAAAGCGTCAACACAGAATGCGCCTCTGCTTCAGAGCTCCTTATGTAACATTTCCCCAGCAGAGCACTCAGCAATGCTCTCTGCCAAGCATGAGCGAGGCTGGAAAGCATCAGTAGCTCCAGCCCAAACATCAGCAGGGCTACTAACACCTTTATAAAAGGGAAATATCTCAGATGAATGAGATTGATAACAAGTTGTCATCGCTGAGCAAGCTGCCACCCTCGGTAGGGAGTTCCTTTGTTGGTCACAAAGGGATACAAGTTGAAACTCTGAATTTCTCTCATACAAGGCACTGCTGGTTGTTGATATTGCTGTTTTAGGAGGAGCACTGGAGAAAGAATCTGAATTTTATGACCAGAGCTCAAAACCTGTCTTCATTTCCATTGGTGATATGATTACAAGCCAAGCTCATTTCTCAAATGTAGAAGAGTATTTTGAAATTTCTCCTGTAAAGACAGCTGAAATATAAATTGACATGGGACCAGAGGGATATTGGATATGAAAACGATCCAAAAAAAGATAATAAGAAAATAAATTTCTCATAAGACCTGTAAAAATGGCTTTCATTCCAGCTGTCTTTGCAAAACTTCCAAAACATTTACAAATTCATGTTATTACCTTACCACACTGCATTTTTATTTTCAGCAAATGCTGTGTTTTTCCACTATGAAATTGTTTCTTGGATATTATTCTTGTTGGCTTAAAAAAAAAACCAAAACAAACAAACAAACAAACAAACAAACAAAAACTTTTGAATGTAACTCTGTAATTGTTCTCATCCCCAGTATTGTGTTAATAGTTTGTGGTGTAGTCCTGTTCTCCTTGCAGTCAATAATGAGTCTGCCTGAAGTGTGGTGGCTGTGTCTCAGTGTGGCTGTGTGAATCTGTGCAGTGGTTTGTAGCATGACAGCTGTAGACTGTGTGCTCCCTGCCTAGCCGTCCTCCATGTTGTGACTTTCTCTGTTTTTGTCCCTTTCTAGAAGCTGAGGAACTGTACCAGAAACGGGTGCTGACCATAACTGGCATTTGCATTGCTCTTCTAGTAGTTGGCATCATGTGTGTGGTGGCCTACTGCAAAACCAAGTAAACTTTTCTGTTTCTTATCTGTGGTTGTTGGTCAGGGCCTTCCCAGTTGACTGTAGCTTCTCTGGGCATAAGGTTGTATCTGGGTTTCCCTAGAAGTGGCCTTGAGAGATGAACTTGTGACCAGGGTGCTGTGGTCCAAGCTAGATGAACGTGGTCTCCACGTCCATCAGCAGTGCAAAATTAAGACAGGAATCTGAAAGATTTCTCAGTCTTCAAATGTAATTTGCAATTTTTTGTCTTTTTTTTTGTTTGCTTTCTTTTCTATCACCCATTTCAGCTGGTTTCCCCAGTTGAAAAGGAACAAACTCTAACACTGGAATCATGTTGCTTTCCAGCAGTAAATTTTATGTGTAGGACTAATTTGTTTGTACTTGAGACACAATTAATGACGCTAAAAGTTGCTATACACAAAAAGCCAAAAAACTGAACACAAAAGTGCTCTCAATGCAAAATTAGGCATTTAAATACATTCTGTGAGTCTCTAAATTACTGGGGGTGACTCTCAAACATGCATGAGGCACTCTGGACCATAAATTATACAGAATATCAGCAGAATTTCTGCTGCCGAAACTTCTGGCTGCCCTTATAAATCTCCTCACCAAAACACAGAAAACCCTTATCATAAATATCCCACGTTTGTATAAACCTGATTTACTGTTTCAAGGCCTGATTGACAGTTAGACTGTTGGTCTTTGTTGTAAGCCCCATCAATAATGGATGTGTTAAAACTGACGGGAGTGGGAGGTAATTTGTCCCTCTCAGTGAGAGTCCAGACACATACACACAACTGCTCCCACCCATAACCTTGTGCCAGTGGTCAGTGGGGAACAACTGAAATGGTAATAAAAGTTCAGATCAATTACTGCTTTTAGAAATCACATCCCCATGTATTTCAGCAAACACTTAGTCAGGATCCTGAAGTATGGTTTTCTCTACAAAGAGCCCACAGAATCCATCAGGTGTCTGGATGCTTTTTTTGCCACAGACATCAGCAATCACTGTGAACCAAAAGTTAAATGTTTTTATAACCAGTTGATGACAGTGCCATGCCAGCAGATGGCCCTTCAAATGCAGCAGTGAGGCCAGACTGCTATCTGTGAGGTGATTTGCATATACTCTTTTCCCTAAATTGGGGAAAACTCAGAAACCAGGAGAAATCTTGAAATGGTGTTGGGAGAACAACCAATGTAATAGGTTAGATTTTGTTGGTTTCCTTGCAAGAAATACTGCTGATAAATTGCCAAGGCAATATATTCAGACACTGAGTCTTAATTCAGAGGTACTTTATTTGCAAATCATTTGCATGAAGATAAAAGCTTCTTAAGTACATGCTGGCTTTCCCATTATTCTTTCCTCTCAGTTTTGTGGAGTAATTTCATTTTTTAATTAGTGTCCTTTCACTACAGGACAAGCAGCACAGATAAAAGCATGGAAATTCAAATACATTGGTCACTGAAGGTGGAAAGTAATGCAGCTTTTTAGGGATGGATTCCTGGGTTACTTGTGCCAGGATTTCAGTCCTGTAGATGACAAACTCAAACTCCTTCTAGAACTCACTTTCTTTACCACGTTAAGGAATTCAGATTGTTCTCAGCTCCCAAGGTCTCCAGAGCCTCATGAAGGGGAGCTGTGAAATCAAGTTAAAACCTTGCTTGAGCGCTGCTTCTCAGCCCAGCAGGTCTTTAGGTAGCTCAAATGTCTTCTGGTACTGTGCTCTCTATATACCTTAACTGCTTACATAATCCTCAAAGCATAAAGTGCACATGAACTACAGACTGTATCCTTCTGAGACAGGAGCACTTCCAAGACAGACGTATCTGTGTGTGCCATTCATGTGATGTGATATAGATTAAACATTTTCCACTATCCAGGCACATACACACAGAGAAAATATGAAAAATGCTGTGTGTCAAGTCATGTTTTCTTTGTCTTTAAGTTTTTATGACTATCAAGTTTCAACATATTTATTGCCCCCCTCATTCTTCCTTTTTTGTAAAGCTTGGAATTGTCCCCTTGAGTTCAAAACAGGATTGAAAATAATTATCTCTTACACTGTCCTACCTTGCCATCACTATCTGCACTTCTGCATATGGCTTAGTATGTACTTTAGCTTTTGCCACAGCCAAAGTCATATGCATTCCAGAGTGTGTTGGAGCCTTCATCCTCCCTTCACTGCCCTGGATTCTATGACAGTATGGTGGAAGTTCTCCATAAACTAAGTCTGAATTTGAATAGCCCTTTCTCTGGTTATTTATTTTGGTATTTTAATTAGTGTGTTCTGCATAGCCAGGTTTTACTGTGCTGTAAGTTTTGCTGCTGACAGCTTGTAATGATCTTCTGAGAAGTTGTTCTGAGGAGAGCTGGAAGGTTTACAGAATCATAGGTTAGGTTAGAAAAGACCTTTGAGATTTGGAGTTGGACCTTTGCATCCAACTTTTGACTGAGCACCACCTTATCAACTAGACCATGGCACTAAGTGTCATGACCAGTAATTTTTTGAACACCGCCAAGGAGGGTGACTCCAGCACCCCTCTGGGCAATCCATTCCAATGCTTAGTAACCCTCTAGGTGAAGAGATTCCTCCTGATATCCAACCTGAACCTCTGCCTGCAGTTTGACGCCATTTCTTCTTGTCCTGTTGCTACTTGCCTGGGAGAAGAGGCCAACCCCCACCTGGCTACAGCCTCCTCTCAGGGAGTTTTAAAGTGTGATAAGGTCATCCCTGAGCTTCCTTTTCTCCAGGCTGAACAACCCCAGCTCCCTCAGCCACTCCTCATAGGACTTACATGTTGTTAGCAAGTGGGGAAACAGCAGCTGAGGACAGGAAACAGTAGAAGCATCAAAGTCAGTCAGAGATCATGTCATTAGTACATGGATAGTTCTACTAAATGCATTAGCAGCCATGGCATCCACCTGGTAATCATTAGGCTTCAGAGCAAATCTGATGTTGCTGAAACAAAACCTTCCAGAGCTGCCAGGAAGTCTGCAGGCTCAGGCCTATCCCATATACTTGCACTTTGGATTTCTGAGGCTTCCTCTGCATTCTTCTTTAACGCATTTATGCATGTGAAGTACACTGCTGAGGTAGGGGGTGAATCCCACCAAAAAAATGTGTAACTGCCACATCACAAAAACCATGTTCCAGTGACTGCAAGCAAGCCCTGAGGCACAGACACCTCAGCTCCCTGTGGTGACTGGAGAAGTGTAACTCGATGGGCTGTCAGAAACTTTGCCTTGGCCCTTGTGAGGGTGTCAAGGTGTCTGAGTTAAAATTTCTCCCTCCTCCCTTCTGAGTGCAGAAAAGAGCTCCTCCTGAGACAGAGCATTGCTTAGAAATCACTTTCCTTTCCCTCTCATTTATTCCTGTCTCCCTGTGTCCTGCTGACTCCTGGAAGGGATCCCAAATATCCTTCCCCCTGTGCAGGTCCCCACAGCTCCAGCTGCAATTAGTCCTGTGGTTTTCAGAGTTACTCTGAGCTCTAGCAGCAGTGGAGAAAATTCTGGCAAAAAGAGTGATGTTATATTATTATCACCAACATCAATATGCTGGAAGGTGCAGCTGCTTTCCTTTTGTCTATTAAAATTGTTTTGGTGTTTTGTGCACAGGAAGCAGAGGAAAAAGTTGCACGACCGCCTTCGGCAGAGCCTGCGCTCAGAAAGGAACAACGTGATGAACATGGCCAATGGGCCACACCACCCCAACCCCCCACCCGACAACGTCCAGCTCGTGAATGTAGGTGTCACTGCACGTGTGTCAGCCTAGGCTGCAGGGCCACAGGAATGTTCACCCTGCGGCTTTTAAACATCTACCTGCTGCAGGCTGGTGACTGATTTCTCTTGGCCTTCTCCACACAGAAAAAAGAATGCTATTGCAAACTGCTGCCATCTTCTCTGTCAGAGAATAGTATTTTTGGTGTATCTGATGGTAATGGGAGGTTGCTTTTCCACACGTCTGTCTATTGGGAGTTCTCATTCCCTTGTTAAATACATTTTTATAGCTTGATTGGAATGCAGACCTTTGCTACTTTCCTCATTTATTTCTTCCTACTTTGAGTCTAGATGGGCTATGTACACAGAAGTGAACATGAATATGCTCAAGTGTGTCAGTATAGTTTCTACATGTATTTAAGTGACAAAATTTGTGCTTTGGCACATGTAGAAGGCTGAAATCTGGGAAGGGGGAATTGGGAATTATGTCTACAAATGTGCTGTGAATTACAGTTTGTAAACCTGAGGTTTGTCTGGGTTTTTTCAGCAGTACATTTCGAAAAATGTAATCTCCAGTGAGCATGTCATCGAGCGAGAAACAGAGACCTCATTTTCTACAAGCCACTACACCTCAACAACACATCACTCCGTGACAGTCACCCAGACACCTAGCCACAGGTACTGGAGGAGGAAGGCAAATAGCAGCTGTAATATCTGATCTGTTGCTTTTGCAAAACCAAAAAGATTTGTAAAATAGCAAACCAGGGAAAATCTATGCTCCCTTCATAGTGTTTTTATTTTAAGACTAATAATATTTGATGTCATATCGCCAAATTATCTTCCCAGGGTTTTACAAAGACCTTTATTATCTGAATGGCATTCCAATACTGTCACAGTGAACTTTAGTATATGCAAATTGCTAAAGCAGTGACAGTTCTGATGACTGGAAAGCCCTCCTTCCCTCTCCTTTTATCCATACATGCAAAATCACCTTGGTGCCTGTGGATTCATAAAGTTTGCTAAACTCTGCAGCTTCATTTGCTAACCCAAAGGTTTTGCTGCAGATTCTGAGTGGCAACAGAGCCCCTCCTTTCCCTGGCTAAACTCCTGCTCGCACGCATTTGCCACCAAAGCACTCTCTCACACTCCCCCTTTCTCTTTATTTTCTGGTTGCTGCTTTCCAGCTGGAGTAATGGCCACACTGAAAGCATCCTCTCTGAAAGCCACTCGGTGCTCGTCAGCTCCTCCATGGAGAACAGCAGGCATGCCAGCCCAGCAGGGCCCCGGGGCCGCCTCAATGGCATCGGCGGGCCACGGGAAGGCAACAGCTTCCTCCGGCACACGAGAGAGACGCCCGACTCCTACCGAGACTCTCCTCACAGTGAAAGGTAGGACACTCCACCTCATTGCTTTCAGCTGGCAAGAGTTTTACCAGATGGTTTCAAAGCTTGGGAGCAGAGGAGAAAATGCAACAGCGCGGCTGTTCATATAGGGCATACATCTCCTTATTCATAAAGGTGGAGAGCTTAGTAGTAGTTTAAAGTCTACCAAAAGCATTTCTTCCCTTATTGCCTCTGCTGGGTTTAGTCGTATTAGCCAGCAGTTCACACGTGGAAAAGCTCCATTAGAGTAATTTTAGTCAGAAACTTCCATTGTAAACTTCAAACGGAACTTTACCTAATTACCAATTTCTTAGAAGATGCAAGGGAGAAAACTAAGAGATTTTGCAGTGAGAAAGTAATGTATTGATCCACAGGAGGAGGGCACTAAGGACTCCTAAGCAGTATAGAAATTATGCCACCACCTACTTTCTGGAGGATTCCAGCTCCTAAACACTTTAAAAACTCCTCTTAACTCTTTATTAAATAAAAGCAAGGAACACAAAGTGCAATCCAGGAGGACTTATGTCATTATTAAATCAGGAATAGTTATAAATAAAACTGGCCAGGAGTTTTCCAACCAATTTTTTCTCTGAAAAGGCTGATTCACCAGTTCCTAAGGTCTGCCTAGAAGCACATCAGTTGCAAAAAACATTTTACTGAAAAATTCTTCTCAGTTTTAGGCTAGCATTTTACTTCAAGATGGCCCCAGAATAGCAAAAGAAAGACTGAGAAGAAACAAGACATTTAAAAAGAGCTTTTCTCCCAGGAATCATAGGCAGATGAGAACGAAAACAAAAGGTTATGGATCAGTTCTCTGAGGGCTTCGAAATCACTAGGGATTTGGCCTTATGGAGTGTCCATGATGCCAGAAATGCAGTCAGGCAATCCCCAGGAGACCGAGTTGTGTAGGAGACAAATTGCGATTTTCAGAAAAATGAATGTGCAAGTACAGCAAACACCATTTCTGTGGTACTCACTCTGCCACACAAACAACTGCTAAGCAGCAGGAAGAGGGTCCACTGAGGAAGGACCCTGAGTGTAGTACCACTAAGGATAATGAACTAGCCCTCTCATTAAAAATTATGTGTTATTTACCATGGAATTTAATTTGAAGATACATGGCTCACATGACATAAACAGCCATGGCTCCAATCCAATAGAGCACTTTCACAAGATTATCTTTTAATCGTGCTAGTAGGCCCACTGAAACCAGCAAGATTACTCACATGAGTAGAGCTCAGCATGTGCTTAAGTGCTTTGCTGNGCCAACCTGCATTAAATAATGTTACTTATAGAAAGAAAA
Organism: Toxostoma redivivum; assembly: GCA_013397375.1. NCBI lineage: Eukaryota > Metazoa > Chordata > Aves > Passeriformes > Mimidae > Toxostoma > Toxostoma redivivum. Next base: position 233,324 of record VXBI01013119.1, read on the forward strand.
TAATACTGTGATTTTAAACCAAATATATTATTAATCACAGGTCAGCTTGTAATTACTAGGAGCTGCCATTTCATTATTTTCCAGGNCAACTGCTAAGCAGCAGGAAGAGGGTCCACTGAGGAAGGACCCTGAGTGTAGTACCACTAAGGATAATGAACTAGCCCTCTCATTAAAAATTATGTGTTATTTACCATGGAATTTAATTTGAAGATACATGGCTCACATGACATAAACAGCCATGGCTCCAATCCAATAGAGCACTTTCACAAGATTATCTTTTAATCGTGCTAGTAGGCCCACTGAAACCAGCAAGATTACTCACATGAGTAGAGCTCAGCATGTGCTTAAGTGCTTTGCTGGATCAGGATCTGTAACAGTAAATACCATGTTGTCTCCTGCCTGGGAACCAAGCAGGATGCACGACCACACACCTGCCAGTGGTGAGTATTACAGCTGAGTATATTTGGGCATCTGCATGTGAGAAGTGAAGACTGTCTGCCTGCATTGCATGGGACACCCAAAGCATCGTTCTAATACGAACTGTTCAGATTTAACTGGGAGGAGAGGTGTGGGCTGGGGGAGGGAGGAGAAGGGAGAGCATATTCCTTTTTGTTTCTCTGAGAAGAAAGAAGGCATTTCATCAATAATTGTGTCTCTTGAAGGTTGTACTATAAGTCAAAAACAGCAACATTTCTGTAATAATTCATCAGGCATTGAAAGCCTAGCCTGTGCCTGAAGCAATCACAAATTTGGGACGTGGGAGATGATAGTTCCCTGGGCATTAATTGCAGGCCTCATCTATTTTTAGCAAGCAGGAAATACATGGCCAATTGTTCCTGAGATGGCTTGTGTGTATATAAGGGAGAAAGTGAGAGTTATTTGGAACTAAAAATTACTGAGAAACATAAAGGAATGTAGGAGCTGACAAATTACTTCCTGAAGCCATCAAATGTTGCTGTACTGTGTATTGGTAGGCCAAGGCTGTACTCCCTCAATTTTCAAATTAAATTGAGCAGACATTACAAGGGGTCCTTTTGCATGACTTCCTCCATTTGCTGGATCCCATGCCACCTGTGTACACAAGCAGAGAACACAAGCAGTTTTATCTTGGATGTCCTTAGCTCTCTTACGGGAGAGAAGATCAAAAAACACTGTCTCTGCACAAAAGGCTGGACTACATGATGAAGCTGGCAGCATATAACTAGTTAATGTGTGCTGGATTTCCATGGGTATGCTCTGATCCCCTTTCACTGAGCCAGCATAGTTGTCCATGAAGCTGGATAAATCAATCACCTTTTAACCTTCCTTTCAGGATGGGCTAGAGCTGCACAAGTTCAGCTCCGGAGCTTCAGGTTGCAGACAGCAGCTAGTTAGCACTGCCCTGTTAGGGTGTGGGGGAATAGACCAGAAATGTGCGAATGCTAAACACTCCAGTATGAGTAACTTGACACAGTTGGAAGCCTGCACAGTACGCTGAACACATTTAACCAATTAATGAGTTAACAGAACCAGTTTAGCTAAAATCCACTGTGTCATAAGGACGTATATCCAACAGGGTACCAGCTGGGAAAGTAGAAAGGCTTCAGTTTTTCAAACAATGACTATTAAAAATGTGAAAGGGATGAAAAGCTCACTCATGGAAGGAGAAAAAACTACTTAATTCATCCAATGCACAGAGCTATTCATTGCTCTTTGCTCAACCAACTTGATTAGTTCCCATGCATAACTCTAGGCTTGGTTTTTTCCTTTCTCTTGCTCCTCAGTTCATGTAAATCAATGTGCAATCAATGCGCCTCTATGGAAATCAATTTATGGTACTGCCTGTCTGTCCAGAATCTGTCCCGTTTTCTCCTTTTTCCGACAACTCCATTTTTATCAAGTGTAATATGTGCAACTGAGTCACAGATTGGATAAGAAAGCTGGATGCAAGTTTATTTTGGTAATTTCAGGCTCAGAAAAATAAGCCACTAATGGAAAACTAAATAACTGCATCAATCATAGATATATAGCTTTTCTCAATAAAAAAGGGCCTGTGATAGAGCTTAGAACAGTTTTAACTTTATACACAGACAAAATTCAGGCAGGTGAATTTAGGATAAGAATAAAAGTAAAGCCAGACCATGCAAAGTGTCATGCTGGGCACTGTGCTTTTGATCAAGTGGTTTTAGGCAGATCCTCACCTGGCATGAATCCACATGACCTCATAGCATGTCAACTGACTAAAACTAGTTGAGAGCTTCACGTTTTTGGGGACAAACCCTGTAATGGCACCTGAGCTTAATTTTCAGAAATCACTTCTGGTGACTACCCTTCCCACAGGAACAGGGACAAATTTTGCAGAGAAATCATGAACACTAGGCCAGACAATCCTGTCTCTCAGCATTTGTTCACAGAGGAGGACAAATGATACTCTGTGCTTCTTTGCAGATAGATCTACCAGCCAGGGTAGATCTATTTGCAAAGGGTAACTAGCACCCAAGGAGTAGAGCAGCACAAAGATCCTGGGATGGTGCTACAAATGCTTCTCTGATTACCCTGGGTGATTAAAATTAGCAGAATCTGGTTCTAGATTTTATCCAAACATTATCTTCCTCCCTAGATTGAGATATTTTGGTTGCCAGAAGAAGGTGAAGCCCCAAGAGGACTGTCCTTCAGTTCCCTTCCTTTCTTTCCCCCTGTCTGTTTGCATGTACCCCAGATTCTGGTCAAATCCTTCCAGAACTGCAGCAGCTGTTTTCCTTTTGAGAAAATACTTGCAAATGCATTTTGTTTCTGGCAGCCTGTCTGTCTCTGACTCCCATTCCTGGACTCATTCCAGAAAGTTATTCTGGCAAAAAAATTTACAGCATCTCCATGGCTGGGATCTGGGAGTTTTGCTGCGCTCCTCCTGCTTTCAAATGTTTTTGCACAGAGTCCCAGAAGTCAGCATTTTATAGGATTAATAGGAACAGGAAAGGTTCCTTAGTAGCCCTGTGTGAGGATGCTGGGGATATTAAGGGATCCCTGCCATTTCTCTCCCAGTCCACATGAGCTGCTATGTTCACAGGTCACCACTGCTCCTGTGCTCGCAACCTTTCCTCTTTTCTTCAGGTATGTCTCAGCTATGACCACACCAGCTCGCATGTCACCTGTTGATTTTCACACTCCAACTTCTCCCAAGTCCTGCCCCTCCACAATGTTACCACCGGCTTCCAGCTTGACCGTCTCCATCCCTTCCGTGGCGGTGAGTCCCTTCATAGAAGAGGAGCGACCACTGCTCCTGGTGACTCCGCTGCAGCTGCATGAGAAATATGACCACCACCTACAGCAATTCAACTCCTTTCACCACAATGCCACCCATGAGAGCAACAGCCTGCCACCAAGTCCTCTGCGGATCGTGGAGGATGAGGAGTACGAGACCACACAGGAGTACGAACCAGCACAGGAGCCTCCAAAGAAACTCACCAACAGCCGGAGGGTCAAAAGAACAAAGCCCAATGGCCACATTTCCAGCAGGGTGGAAGTGGACTCTGACACAAGCTCTGAGAGCAGCAGCTCTGAAACCGAAACTGAAGATGAAAGAATAGGCGAGGATACACCATTCCTGAGCATGCCGAACCCCGGGGCAGCCAGTCTGGAGCCAGCCACTGCCTTCCGGCTGGCTGAAACCAGGACTAACCCGGCAAATCGCTTCTCCACTCCAGAAGAGTTACAGGCAAGGTTGTCCAGTGTGATAGCTAACCAAGACCCTATTGCTGTATAAAACATAAAACACATAGATTCACATGTAAAACTTTATTTTATATAATGAAGTATTCCACCTTTAAATTAAACAATTTATTTTATTTTAGCAATTCCGCTGATAGAAAACAGGAGGGGAAAAAAACTTTTATAAATTAAATATACGTATGTACAAATGTGTTATGTGCCATATGTAGCAATTTTTTACAGTATTTCAAAAATGGGGAAAGATATCAATGGTGCCTTTATGTTATGTTAAGTTGAGAGCAAGTTTTGTACAGTTACAATGATGACTGTCCCATAGTATTTTGCGAAACCTTTTAGCCCTCAGTTGTCCTAGCTTTTTTGTGCACTGCATTATAATGACTGGATGTATGATTTGCAAGAATTGCAGAAGTCCCTCTGGTCGCTTGCTGTAGAGTCTCCAAATCAGAAAGCCCTGTAATGGCACTCCCACCCTATTCCACCAGAAAAATACACATATACACACACAGAGTCAGAAAGAAAAAAAAATATAAAAAATATATTAAAAA
>VXBI01013119.1:237585-268334 GCA_013397375.1 Toxostoma redivivum
AAACAAAAAAAAAGAAAAAAGGAAAACATTTATATTAGTTTATGTTAATGGGGCAAATATAATAGATATCTGTAATCAAGCAAGGAAGAGATCTAGCTGGAAAACAAATGCCACTAATAAAAGTGCAATCAATTTTCACCTCTATTTCTTAATGTTGATTTCTAGTACATGATTTATTATTTTGTTTCCCCTCAATTTTCTTCCCCTTTTTCTCTTCCTCAGAAAGAACCTGACATGTTTCTAGCAATACCTTGTTAGAATTGCTGTTGGAGTAAGGCTTACTCTTGAACACAGAAAGGCCTTTCAGGGAAGAACTTGATTTGCTGAATGGTTAAAAAGTATAGGCACGTAGGAAGGACAAAGCAGATGCATGGAGTTTTTTCCACTCACCTTTATCAACTCCATTGCTTGGGTTGAGAGAGGCAAGGCTGATGCAGAGCCCATTTATGAAGGCAAGCACACCATGTGGGTTACAGCCCTAGTAACATATGTGTGACTATTTGATATCAGTGTTTATATAGCTAGTGACAGTCTTGAGGTCATTGACTAGTAATGAACAAGGATGCTGTCAGTTCTAGAGTAGATGCATCCATCCAGACAGAAGTAAATGGCCTCTTTTGCACTGAATTCCTATCAGTTTAGTCAGTCACCCTGCCTCTTCTATACTTTTGATTTTTTGTTGTCTGTTCAGTTGGCACAGCATTGACTCAGGATTGATGTGGAAAACAAATGTTTTTCCTAACTCTGGGGATTCTGAAAATGAGAACATATGTTTTACAGGTATTACTGAGCTCTAAATAAGAGCCCTGTCAAGAGAAAAATAATTTCAGCCAAACTACACTCATCCTTTGGGCCACATTCTGGTCCTAGTTAAATGAATAGAAATACATCAAGGAAAATTTGTGAGATGCAAACCTGAAGAACAAAATTCCCAGCTCAGTAAATTGTTCAAGCATATGCTTATGCTAATCCCAGCAAAAGTTACTTTCAGCATGTGCTAGACTCTCATTGACACATTGAGCACATGCAAGGAGTTAAGCATGTGCCTAAGAGTTCTGCTGAACAAGGTGTCCTATTGATTTGAGACCTGAAAGAAAAGTATAGCAAAAGAAGCTCTTTGCCAGGATGACAAAATTCAGTGAGCTCCTGACTGTATAAATAACGTTATCACATTAGTAAGAACACAGGTGAGTCAACCTGAACACCAGATTCAGCAGAAAAAGAACAAAAAAATACCTTAGTATAGGAAACAAAGATGTACACAAGGATGTTAGTGGTAGAACCAAAAGGCTAGGAAACTAGCACAGCTTTGGGCTATGTGGTGGCTGAAATGGCACTGCTTATTTGAAAAATCTATGGGAGACGGCAAATATATACTGTCTGGACTTTAGTCCCCTTTGCCATTTTTCCCTAGCTGGCATGCACTTGAACACACTTTGCCTTTGAAGACTGAAACAAAAAAAAAACAACTCTCTACAAATTCTAGACACCATACTCTCATTTTCATCCCTTTAGTCATGCCTGTTTATCTGCAATCCCATGGAGCAGAATATCCACCTCTCCGGTAACTCTGCAGCTCAGTAGAACAGAGGGCCAGGTGGGCTTTCCTAAGGAAGGCCATAAGTTTCCAGAAGATTTGCACTGTTGAGTTTCAGTGGGCACTTGTATATCTGTCCTTTCAGGAAGGACACTGCAAAGACTTTGCAGGACAGATGAGACAGAAAAAAGATGGCAGAGAAACAGATTTGCCTCAAGATCACCATCTTAGTGGCTGAATAGAGATTATAACACAGGTCTTTTGTCAACTCCTTCAGCATACATCAACCACAAGGCCAGCTCTCATTGAAGTATCTATAATAGCCCAGTCAGATTAATCAAGATGGAAAGGAAACATGCCTTGATGTTGAGTAGATTATTTGACTACTAACACTGTTACTGTGGAGGGACAGTACAAAATGAAGGAGCAGTTCCATATTTGGGAGCTGTACATGTGAGATTTAATTGATATAGGTCTAGGAAAGAATGTCACACCTCTTCTGTTGCAGTGCCTCAAAGTCAAATTGCTGTGCAGTTCCTGCTCTTCCTCCCTCTCAGAACATACACAGTGTATTATAGGGCAAGCATGGAATTAGGCTGGAGACTTCACATGGACCTAAGAACAAGAAAATACAATTGGGGATATGGCTGCCTAAGCCCTTAGATCTCTGTGAAGAACCCAGCCTTACAGCACAATTCATGCAACAGTGAATTCAGGAATTGCCCTGGCTTGGCATGCACAGAAGCAGGAGAACACAGACCCTCACCTCTCAAATTGTGTTTATCACACTGTGAGGGTGTTTCACATCAGTCAGGTTTCACACCCAGAAGTCAGTGAGTCTACCTGGCCACAGGTGCTGCTGGCAGGCTGCAGCCAATTCCTGCTGGCCAAGGGGCTGGAGGCTGCAGCAGCACGGAGCAGAGCCAGCAAGTGCCTATTGAAAAGGCCAGCTCCCCTACTGGGGATATTTGCTTCATTACCCAGACCTTTGAGCTAGGCAGTCCCAACACCCTTGAGCCATCACTGCATGATGCTTGCCAGTTTTTTGGTTGAAAGTCATGGCAAGAACAAACATATTTTGAAGAGGGGGAGAAATATTCCAGTGATGGCAGAGTTGCTAAGATTGTCCTGGTTTATTTCCATGTCATTTAGTTTGAGCCATGAGTTTTTCCTGTGTATGTGTTTATATGCAGGAATTTTTCCAAGATAAAAGGCTTCTTTCAAGACTGAATAGCTAGACTATGTGGTGCACAACCTGGTATAGCCTGTCTATTTAAGGAATGTAAATCATTACAGCTCTGTATAGGTTCTCATGTAACAGAGAAAAACCAACTCCCTCCTTTCAGCCCAGTTATTCCCTTCCTCACTTGAGCCACCCCAACACACCCAGGTTTAAGAGATAATCACTGCCTTTATCAGGGAAACAGGAAAGCTCCTTCTTTCCAGTACTCCAAAACAACAATGCTGCATCTCCCTGCTTCTCTCACACATATTGCAAGCAGTTTCCTGAGCATCCAGGATAGCAAACTGGTGTCTCTTCAAGGGACACACCTCTCAGCCTGTTGAGCACTTCTTGGCCCTGCAGTGTGGCTACTTACCATCACCTGGGTCTTACTTCTAGTAAGAAACAAAAAAGCACCTATGAAATGCTGCAGAGAAAGGCAGACAAAGAACATGGCCAATTATCATCATTTGTAATTCTCTATTCTATTGTAAATATGTCTTGTACATATGTGGATGTTTTCATTATTTACTGTCTTTATGGATATTGTGTTAAATGAGACGGTCTTAGTTTATTGTGTAACACTGTAAATAACATAACATCGTTTATTATTTATGCATAGGCATCTAACACGCAGAGAAAGTTATCCTCATATTATTTTAAGATATATGTCAAAAAGATGTTGCATTTTTCCTTTTGCTTTGAAAAAATTGTAATATATCCTCTTTTTCCCCTCTTTTCCTTTAAAAAAACATGAATGCTAATTTATTGTTCAGGAGAGAAAGGGGATGTAACTGAAAGGCAAACTGTTCAAAGAACATGCTATGGAAGACACAAGCTACTGATAAACTAAAGAATTTATTACCCCAAATACAGCAATAAGTAATTGTTGATTTATTAAGGTTTTGTTATTCATTTTCAGTAAAAGAGGTGCTGGATTAAATTGTTTATGTGTGGTCCTGGCCCAGCTGCTCTGCAGACTGTGTCAGGTCACTAGCTACCATCATTCTGTATCCAAACATTGTTGTAAAGATCTTGTTCTGTTGTCATGGACCACTGTTCCTTGAGATTTCTGACTCATCCCTATGGGGGTCTCTGGCAGACATTCTTGCTCCTACATACATTTTTAGTTTCTTAAGTTAGAATTATTAGCTCTACCCTGACCATTACTACTTAAGATCGATGGGGCTTGGGGAGGGGGAGGAGTTGGGGGGGCAGAAATGACACGGTCTTGGGACTGTGGGAGACTGCTCTACAAAAATGTCACCTCACTGTTCAGCAACAGTCAATAAAACAAAGCATATACTAGGAACTCTTAGATGGCACCACCATGCTACTATATAAATTAATGATTTGTGCAGGTTGTAAATACAGTGAGTGGTCTTGGTCTTCTTGTCTCAGGATAGAAATGGTATAATGGGGAAGGGCTTGAAGGGCAACCCAGGTGAATAAATATCTGGAGCTGGTGACATCTGGGGAGCACTGGGTAGGCTGAATATCATTATTCTGAAAGAAAGGACAGCAGAGAGAAGATATTAAAGGTCTGTTGAAACATATTTATCTTGTAGAAGGTAAAAAAGGACTGGATGTTTCGTACCTCTTCCAATAAAAGAAATGGAGTTATCAATCAAAACTACTGGGCACCATATTCCCAGAATGATGTAGCTCTTCATGTAAGGGGCAGGGAACTTGGAGAATTACTTGCTCCAAGAGATTGTGGATTTTAAAGTTTCCATGGGTTCATGGTGGGGGCCAGATCTTAGGCATTAATCCAATGAGGATTACTAAATCCATGAAAACCACATCAGATGTGGGAAATAACTGACCTGAAAACATGTGGAGATTGTATAAATGGGAAACATTGTGTGAACTAGTGCTGCTCTTACCCTTCTCCAGCTAACTATCTGCCACAGTTGAAGAGAAGGAGGGCAGATATCTGATCTGGCTGTGCTTACATGATATAAGTATGTAAAGTCATTTGCTGTTAATGAGCATTAAACAAGAGGAGGAAAGCTAAGCATGAGCAGAGGAGAGAGGAATGCAGTAAAGATGTTTTGGATGTGTTTCACATCCATTTGTTCCCAGGGCTAGTGCTCCCAGGCCTACCTATTGGTGCAGAATGAGATGCCAAACTGAGAATGGATGGATAAATGGAAGGTTAGAAGAACAGAGGGATGCAGGAACGAGGGATGGAGGAACTGATGGAGGGAGGGAAGGAGGGAGGGAGGGATGGAGGGAAGGACAGAGGGAATGACTGGCAAGGGTTTTCTGTCACCCTCCCTCTCAACACAGAGAGTAAAGACACGGTGGTCCAGTCTGATCTGTTTCCCTCGGACAACTTCCCTGTCTTTCTATTTCACGTGGAGGGATCTTGTGGCTGCAAGGCTGGATGTTTAGGCTATTTGCCTCACCTGAATGTTTTAGCTGTGACACCCCAGTCAGCCTAAGCTAGCATATTATAGCACAGTGCTACAATGGAGGAAAGAATGGCCCTTCCATTGCAGGCTGTTGAAATGGGCTGCTTTGAGAAGACAGACCTCCCCCTCAGGCATCCCTACTGTCCTGTCATGCAGGGGAGTAGAGATAGACAATTTCTGAAGCAATTAAGTATCCATAAGGACCACTCAGAGTCAACAGGACTAAGGACCTCATGACACATTTGATACAGACAAGAGGGCTTTAGGGAGCACATCCTTGTATGTCCCAAATGTCTGTCCTGGCAAAAGTTGTTTGTCAATCCATGCTGTCTTTATCCTATTGGCTTTCTCCGCCAAGCTTCTGCCTCTGCACTTCTCCACAAGGTCTGGAAGCAGATGGCGTCAGGGAACACTACAGGAAAATCAAGCAAACCCTTCTCATTTCTGCAGCTCACAGCTGGGTATGCTCTTAGCATGCCAACTCCACCCAGTTATGAGCACATGATTTGGAAAATGCATTCCCAAGTTAATTCTCTCTGTCTCTGTTACAACTGATGGGAAGAAAACTATCTCAAATGCCTTGAGATGTTGCAGTTAGTCAGTGATGATTAACCTGTGCAGCAGAAGCAAAGCAACATGGACTACACACAGGTTATGAGTCTGATAACTCTTCTTTAGTGACAACAGGCCCTTGACAATGGCACTTCCAGGGCTAAATCTCCTTCTACCTTTAAAAAAAAATTGAGCCTTAGGGATTTCTGATTCCGGTGTGCCTTTTCTACCTGATGCTATGACTTTTTGCTGGAGTCATTTCAGAGTAGCTCTCATTAGAAAAGTTCTACTGATTGCAAAATTATTTCACGTGTCTCCAGACTAATACTGACAGGACAAATGTCATAAATCATTGATACACTTCTTATGTCCCCATTTCCACATATGAAGACAAGGACTAAAGGACAGTTATACATGTTCCAGCAAGGAAGAGATGGAACAAGATCAGGCTCATGCACATCTAGAAAGGTTGCCATGTCACTGGGGTTGGGCACAATATGGTGACTCCAGGGGGTATTTAGAGTGCTGCACAGTCTAAGCATTGCAGGGACTGTCAAAACCTGAGACAAAGCCTTCAGCATGAATGGAATTAATTTCCTTGAAGGCGAGACCTTACTCTCTAAGGTTTAAACTCCAGAAGGCAGCCAAGCACCAACTTTAGTTGGAAACTGGACTTCTAACGTAAATGGCAGCTGCTAAGTTTCCACTTAAGTTTTCCTCTCTTGGGGATAGCAGGAGTTCCCTACACTTGATGTAATGCCTTAGGAGCTAGAGAGGAACCCTGGCAGCAGTGAATAGAAAACACCTGAAATAAGGCCAGCTCATTTGATGACAGCAGCAGAGGAGGTGTCAGGGGAGTCTTTGCAAGGTTACATGCACATCAGTTGGTAAGGAGAACAGCAATTGTTAACAACTGATTAAGTCATTACTCTGGTAATGGCCAATTTGGAGCCATGCTTCAGAAGCCAGATATTGCGTGGGAGGTATTTTAACTTACCCTGCACATTACTGCATCAGTTGGGTTATGCATTCTCTATGTGTACACACACACATACAGTCTCTCAATTTTCTATAATGATTTCCTGATGTTCAGTGCATGCTCAGTGACAGGAAAGGAAAAAATGTCATAACAAGGCCATTCAGCAGCTGCAAAACTACCTGCATCCAAGAGAAAACACGTTTTCACCTCAGAGAGGAAAAAATTGAGGGTGGTATTTCTCCTGTACAGCTGTGAAGATATGGAAAGGGAATGCCTCTTTCTTCCCTTGCTGGACAGGCTGGATCACAGATTGCAGAAGAGCTTTCACAGAGCCACAGCTGAGAAGGGACTGGCAAGGTGGAATGTTAAGGGGACTCCAGCTAGGGTAAAGGGTGGCCATGTGCCTCTCATTTTGTTGAAATAACCCTAGAACAATTAATTCAATCCCAAATAGAAAACAAAGAGTCACTGAACATTGCAAAATGGTGGGTCAAGGCCTTCTATATATGGCAAAGAGAGAGAATTTCCAAAGAGCAATTATTGTCCCATGTTCTGGTTCTCAGGATGTTCCCATCTTGTGCTCCTCTTTCTCACCCTAAAGGCCCCAAAGCTGAGGGTGAGGTGAGTCAGATCCTCCACAGAAATGGACAGTAATCTGCTCAATGTGTATGAGAAGACCTGCGCCTACAGCAGCATTCCTAGAAAAAACAGGTAACTACTAGTGCTGTGAAAGCAGTAATCCAAAAATAAAGGCCAATTAAGAAATAAAGGCCACTTAGATGAATGCCACAGTATAAATCCAGGAACCTGAAATTCAGCATGCTGTTTTAAAATCATCCCCTAATCAAAGCTCCAGAAAACAAAATAATGGCATCCTAGTGATACTTGAACCATTTTAATTATTAAAAGTGCCCTGTAATTCAGTCAACTTAGCTATCTGCACACACCATCTTATCATATCCAACTAGAACATGCAGAATTTATCTGATGGCTAATGATTATGAACAAAGCTGAAAGTAATAAAATAAGAACTGGCAGACTACAGCTATCTTATGTCTGTTTTATAATCAACCTCTCAGTTGTCGTGGTACTAAATGACACATTCTGGGTCATATCAGCGGAACAGCAGAAAGTAACTCTTAAGCCAGCAACCTTATTACTTTCATTTCCAAGTGCCAGCTTCCTTCAAATAGAACTTACATGGCCTGTTACAAGCTCTAATTACTGAGGTAACAGATTTGAAGTTCAGGTAACATGAAGTCCAGGTAACAGGATTATTATAGTGATTCTACACACAGCTGTTTATTTTGCTGTCCAATACAGTCCAGAACTTACCTGATTATTTCTGTACTTCTCATAATTAGTAAAAATTACCATTTTAGGCCTCTGGGTGTGGAAACCATGGTATTTTTACTAAACTTCACTTTCTGTCCTACAACTTCATTTGACTGACAAGAGCTGTACTGGCTCAGCAGCAGAACAGCTCTCAGTTTGGTCCCAAGGTGATTGCAGTAGGTCTTCAGCTGCAGGGGAACAGCATGCTTTCTGCTCCTTTTTTGTAATTTCACCACGATCACATCATCAATGTCAGCACATATTTCCAGGATACTCTTTGAAAAGATTTTTGGTTCAGGATCTAAAAGACCTGATTTTGTCTGCTTCCCACCTCTTTTCCACATGCATGCACCACTAAAATAGTTTACATTTTAAAAATTAAAAGAGCTTGGGATCAGGGGGAGGGGAAGAAGAACAAAGCTTTTGCTATGACATTCTGTCTCAGAAATAAAAGATAAACAGCTTCGCCAAAGAGTCCACATTTAGTTTTGCCACATACACTGAGCAAGATACTCTTCATCTCAAACTGAGGTGATGGGAAATGGACCATACTGCCTGTGGAACTGATGGTGCTGAATTTCAGAGCAGAGGCTTGAGCCCCCTTGCAGTCTGTCACTCAGAGACCTGGGAGTTCCAAAAGAATTTCAGAGCATTGCTCTAAGCAGGCAGCTGAGTTGTAGTGCGTCAAGCCTTTGGCATGCATGGAGGTCCAAAGGTCAGCCATTCTTGGCTACAACTTGCTTTCAGGGGTGTTAAGTGCTCCCACACTGGCAGGGAAGCCCCTTGGCTTGAAGACACCTAGCCAGAGCTTTCACCCTGAAGCAAGCTGAGACTTGGATATCAGCAGTGCTCCTTCCACTAGGAAGGAAACAAATGCGCAGCTTGACTTTCTGTGCATTGGCCTGAAACCAGACACTGTGTCAATACTCTGCTATGACAGCTATGGTAGTGAGAATTACTTCAGAACAGAGGCATCCAGTGACTTAGAAGCTGAACAATCTCTCGCACCAAAGAGCAAATGTTTTCCCTGATTTCTTGGAGGGGTGGTGGGTGGGAGATGAGATGATGAAATGCAATGGAAACCTGCATCCTTACAGGCTGGGTTAGCATCCTTCAAAGCCTGGGGGCACAAAAAGCACTCACCCACAGATGGTCTCACCCACTACCAGCATGGAGCCTCACCCTCCTACATCTGAGCACTGACATGAATATCCAGGGACTGCAGTTTTGTAACCAACTGTCCCATTCACCTATAAACATTTTACCTATGTAGCAAGAACTTGCAGGATATTATCTACTGCCCATGCTAGATGTTTATTTTGCCTAAAGCACGCAACTGTACTTATCCAATTGTTCACTCTCACAGAAGACTCTTTAGTAACTCCAAAGGTGTGATCTCTCTGTGAGAATCCCCTAGATTTTGCAAGCTGGTGTCTTTCTAAGGGGACAGGATTTGCTGCTGATAGTAAAATAGCAGTGACAGAAGAGAGTCAAGCATGCACTGGCCATAAGGCTACTAAGTTAGACTTGTGCTCAACAGATGACATTACTAGGAATTGCTGAAATATCTCTACAGCTAAACATAGTGGTCCCAAGTCTCACTCTTTTATTCAGGCTAGTAAATTACATACCATCTCTCACCAAGATATTTTATTCAGTCCAAGTACAAAATTACCTATATTGAATATGCTGAATTCTGCATCTCTGGAGCAACCTTTTCCACTATTGCATTAAACAAGCAAAATGCCTGAAATCAGATTACAGAGGAGAGGTGGAAGGGTCTGGGAAAGTGCAAAATCTCTCAAGTAGCTGGGGAAAAAAAGAATCCTACCCACGAACCATTAATGCTTTTGTTCATCCCTAAAGAAAAAAAAAAAAGAAAAAAAAAAGTTGTTCACTTTTAACACAAAAATGAAAAGAACTGGGTTAAATGCATGGAGTCTTCACCCCTGCCCTTCCCAGGAGAAACTTTGCTGCTTTTCTTGGTCTTTGAAGAGTAATAATTTTCCCTGGAGCAAAAAGCCTTCTACAAGGATTGTAGCCCTGATTTGCATGTGCTGATTAGACTTAGTATCACCACAGTTTTGTTGTGCAGATGAGCACTCCCAAGCCTCTCAAAAGACAACGTATATTCTCTGCCTTCATTGACAGAGGTGCAAAGGTTTGGCAGCTCGTGAATAACAGTTTTGCGAATAGTAATCACTAATTCAATGACTGGGATTAAAAATAGGATTGCTAATTCTATTAGTAAGGTAATGCCACAGTGCTGTGTAGTACATAACCCTGTTATAGCTGAAGTTTTCTATTACACTTTTGGGTTCTCTCTCAGCTAATTTGCAGGAAGTTTCAGCTACAAATAGCCTGTTTGAAGTACCAATCCCATGCAATGTCCCAGTACTTGAAATTACCCCAGAAAAAAAATCTATCTGACCTGGTGCCATTACTAGAAAGGGAATGGAAAATATCTCTGCTGGTGGCTGAAAGACAACAAAGCTGCTTAGAGTGCTCAGTAATACAGTTTGGTCTTGTTCCATGATGTCTGGTCCTCAAAAGATGACTTTCTAGAGTGCATGTGAAATAGGCCATGACCAGCTTCAAAGCCAGGGAAGCAAAGATCATCTCTCTGCTGCACACATTTTCTATTGACTGCCTAGTAATTCTGCGTAGTGGGTTTTGTGCTGGCCAAAACACCAGTGCACCCACTAGAAATTACTGGCTCATTTCCTGCTGTGAGAAAAGGATTAGGGGGAAGAGGGGAAAACAGGCTCAAAACTTCTAAGGGTATAAAGAAGATTTTATTAATAAAATTAAAAGAAAAATTATAAGAACCTTCAGAACACTTCTTCTCCCCCCTTTTTTTTCCTACTGACAACATAAAGAGAAAACTTGGAACTTTCAGTCAGTTTACCACCTCTAAAATCTTTCTTCAGTCCACTTAGAGAAAAGAGTCTCTCTTGCCATGCCATGGAGACTTCTCCACAATAAACAGTTCTCTCATGGCTTCAATGTCACAGTGAATCAGCCACTCAGGAAAGGAAAATCTGTTTGCTGTGTGAAAATCCCTCCCGTGCCCTGCAGCTTTCCCACAGCTTCTTTCATGGGCCATGTCAAATTACTGGGGTGCAATTTTAGGCATGAGCTGTTCCAGTATAGAAATAAAAGTTCTTTTACCTCTGGAAACATAGGTTTTCTTCTTCCCTCCCTGGGGGCAAAGTTTCTCATCTCTCTCTGTTCAAGCTTTTTATTGGATTACAGCTTTTTCAACATTCACACACTCCAGCACAAGTGCCCTTTCCTCGTGGGCTGCGGGTGAATGCTGCATCCCCCCAATGCATTCCATGAATTACTGGGGAAAACAAAGTCTGCTATATTCATAAATGTATCTTCACCATAGCCTTACAAAAAAAAAATTTCAGCACAAGACTAAGGCATCTCCTCAATCCCCTCCCATCTAGAATTTGACTCCTTCACTGATCTCAGTGTCCCATGTTGTTTTCTCTACGTGTCTTTACCCTTTCTTTTTCCTGACCCAGGAGAGAATTGGTGTTTGTAGGTTCATTTGTTCTCAAGGTTTATCAATTGAAACAATTTATAGAGTTCTTCAGTGCTGAGAGGTTGATCTCATCCAGGCTCTGCACTGGGGAAATCGCTCACCATGGCTCTCTCTGCTGCTCAGGTGATCTCCACCAGCACTGTGTGAGCCGTGCCGTCCGCCAGCTCCACTCAGTGCTTTTCTTCATGTGGAGCATCAGAAACAAGAAAGCTGCTGCTGCTGTTTTTGTCCTTCTGTCCACAGCATGAGTGGCTAAAAGCACCTAAACAAACAAAGAAAGTTCATTGCGAGCCACGCCAAGGCAGCCATCGCCATGCGCTGCTGTCCTGGTTGTGCCGATCCTGGCTGTGCAGTCACGGACCGGGCTGGTGGCCACTCCTGGCCCCGGCCATTCTTGGCCTCAGGGCCACCCCCAGCGCCAGCCACGGGGCCACTCCCAGCGCTGGTCCCAGAGTTCATTTGTGAGCCATGCCGGGATAGCTGCAGCCACATGGCACCGCCCTGGCCGCATGATTGCTCATGGCGTTAGGATAGTCCCGGTGGCATGGTCCGGCAGCAGCAGAAATCTCAGCCAAGCCGTGCACCAACCCGGCCACCTAGGGCCGGCCCTGACAGCTCAAAAGGCCGGAAGCCAAGCGAGCTCCCGAGCCCCTGGCCCGTCCTTAAATGTGTTTTCACAGAGGCATACCCAGCTCTCCTGATTGGTTCACTGGGTGTCAATCTTCAAAAATATCCTGCTGATTGGTTTACTTAGTGTCAATCTTCCAAACTGGGCAGCTGACTGGTTCTGCCAGGTCCCCACAGAGAACCACTCCGGCAGGTTGTGGACTCCCTCTCCAACTAAAAACCAGACCTACGTTAAACCATGACATTCTCCTTGGATATTTCCATACGGGGCAGGGCAAGAAGCTGACCAGCAGTGAGTATTTAGGACCTTTGGGGAAGAAAGGCAGGAACAGTTCAGAAGGCATAACTGAAAAGGAGTGACATATATTTCTTGCTGATGAGAGAGCAAAATTTCACCATAGCTCTAACACTTCAGAATGTCCCACCCTTGTTAGGGACAGCATCACGGGCCTTTGGGCTGAATAGCTGGGACTTGCAGCTCTGTTTTGAGCCCACATATGAACCTCATTTCCCTAACACCTGCTTGCTGCAGCCAGAGTGCAGTGGCCCCAGACAGGACAAGCACTTTGTTTTTCTCATAGAAAGCTAATTCTAGAGAGGCTGTGCACAGCAGTCATCTCTCCCATCTCCTATGTTAACAGGAACTCATTTGCTGATCATCAAGGGCAAGTACTACAAGGAGGAACAAAACATGTGGGACTATAGTATTATCCAGCTTCATCAGATAGCAGGTTGCTGTTGAAGAAGCAGCAGTTTTCTTGTCCATTGCAAACAATTATGCACAGTGTCAAGAAACAGCGTGACAGAAGTTTACTCCTCTATGATCCGGACTGGGGGAAAATAAATGTGGAACAAAACAGTAAGGCAGTCTGCCACACTGCAGGGAGAGGTCTTGCTTCCCTCCTGGCACTGAGACCCTCCATAGCAGATACGAAATTACGATGGATTTCAGCAATTAACAGCAGTAAGCTTCCAGAAACTGAAGCCTTTCCTCATTTACTCTACAAATGGAGAAAGTAACTTAACTCATTGGTTGGGGCATATTTATATGGCTGTCCACTAATAAGTCCCAGGCACTGTACCAGTCAGCAGTGCCATGTCTGAGTGATGCTCACTAGAGCATTCCTGCGTCCTTACCACTTCTGAGTAGAAGCATACTCATCTTCCAAAATACCACCTAAGTGCTGCACCTAATCCTCAGTCTGATGTTTGTCCTGATTACTTTGGTTCTAATTCTGCTCTGACCTCAGACAACAAAAGCACACTAGAAAACAACATACTGTTCCTTACACTCAGATGGGGACAAAATTCTGCCTTTTGAAATTTTGCCCACCTAACTTTTCCCTGAGAACGGAGCTTAACTCCAGGGTAGCTGTAGCCAAAGCACCTTCTGAGAAAAACATTGTTACTGTCTTGCCACACTTTATCCCAGCCAGTGTAGCTTTTCCTGCTGAGGACTGTGGTTTTGTCCCTCCAGAGGGATTAGCAGCAGACCAGGTAACACTTTCCTGCTGCCCCACAGGACCCTGGGAGTTGATAAACTAGGTTTTTCAAGGTGTGCTGTGGCCTTCTTGCAAGGATTGACAGTAATTATCAGCCTGCATTTTGGCACTGTGAGTTTTGTCACTTCTGATACATGGCCTACAGGATGAGCCATGCCTCAGCCCTGAGGCTCAGCTAGGTTCTCACCGACCATCATCTCTCTGCAGTTATTCACAGATGGAAAACAAGTTGGCATATACAGCCAGAGAAGTCCTCTTATGTTAGCCGCAAGGAAAGGAGTGGTCCACCTGAACAGGACCTTCAGGGACAGGCACTGTGAAAGCTGAATCAAGGGCAGGCACTGTGAAAGGTGAAGATAGACCAAGGTAGACAGTTCTTCAGTAGAACGTCTTGCCCCTTGGCCAGATCTGTTGTTTTCACCATTGGCAACCTGTGTCCCCCACAGTTACTGAACCAGTACCTCATCTCACAAGAAGGAGCCCAGCGGAGTTGTTGTAGCTACAACTACTAAAAACTCTATCTCTGTTAACAATTTGACCCACTCAAGGTCACATGCTCTAAAGAATTGACACTCTATTGCTTCCCTACTTTAATTTGCAAAAAACTGAGTGGAATGTCCCTTGTTCCCTAGCTGTTGCAACTGTTTCATTAAAAACATCTCTTGAAGACATACCTGCAATGAAACTGCAGTTAGAAAAAGGAAACATTAAGGCCTTAATCATTTTGAAATGTATTGTCTGGTTTCTTTTTCAGTTGAGGGAGATAAGTTACATTCTGGTTTCCACGCAGTTGGAAGAGAAATAAAAGATACTTCTCGAAGTGGAAAATAGCCTAAGCAAGGTAAAAGTCAAGAGGGTTAATTAATTTTTTTTTTTCAGTCAAACTGTGCATTGAAGTGTAGCCCCTTAGAAAGTCATTTT
Source organism: Toxostoma redivivum (assembly GCA_013397375.1). Lineage (NCBI taxonomy): Eukaryota > Metazoa > Chordata > Aves > Passeriformes > Mimidae > Toxostoma > Toxostoma redivivum. Next base: position 252,231 of record VXBI01013119.1, read on the forward strand.
CTGGATGTGTAGACAGTGTTGCTGTAGGCAACGAGAGTAAGCCAGAAATTTGCTCAGATTGCTGGTCTCCCTTTAATGCTGATCTATCCTACCCAGTGCCATGCATGCATTTAAAAACTCTGCGAGAGGGCAAGGAAAGTCAATTTCAGATTAACTGTGCTGAAGGCTAAATGAATGCAGTAAGAAAGGGTTTCCAGAAGTTATGGACAAAATAAAAGAAAAACTAGAGTATCGTCTCTGCTGCAACTAAGTCCCTGCAGCTTCTTGATTCTGTCTTATGCATGGAGGTACCCAGTCTTTGAAGAGTGTCAGATGATTAATTTTGAAATTAATGAGATCTTTAGAAAGAAATCTGTTACATCTCCAGTATTTAACCTATTTACCAGCTATAATACATGTTTTCTTGGGTGTCTTGCTCAAGCAGCACTGTCCTGACTGCATAAATGCAGACAGCACATGTATGGATTGTGCAAATTATTCAGTACTCAACCCAGTAATGCTGAGGTCAGCAGACAAGACTCTGTTTGCTGCAAAGTCTTATATAGAAAGGACATACTAAAAGGAGGCAGAGAGAGTGGAAAAGTAGGTGTTACTCTGTTTAATTATGTCAGCTTTCTCAGGCTGTTTAATGGCAGGCAATAAAAAATTGTTTCAAGGACACCAACTCAGCTTAGGCCAAGGCATCTCCTCTAGGAAGCTTCTGGAAGGACTGGATTCACTTATCTTCTTCAAATACACAATTTCTTTTTAGACATCCCTCCAGTGCCTGGGAAGGATGGATCTGCTTTATCCAGCATGCACTGTGCTGCCTTGCATCTGCCCATACCTGGTCTCTTGCTGAGGGACTTCAGGATGAGGCACTTCAAGTGGATGGGAATATTCCCTTCCAGCCTTGAATAGTCTATTCAAAGCACAGCATCTATAGCCAGCTACTCAGGTCTTCCCTTCCAGAACTGGGCCACCAGTTTACAGGTGAAAATGCATGTCATCTGGCTCCTAGGCTGATATATTTTAAGCAGAAATCTCAGGGGAGGGGTTCCTTTTCACCTCAGAGGACTGAATTCAAGCCTATCCTTTGGATTAGTCACCTTAATATCCTGAGCTGGTGCCTGGAAGACAAATACAGCAGAGAAGCTTGGTGGTACCTCCCAAATGGGGCTTGGGATGGAGAGTGTACAGTACAGGAGTTAAAAAGCAAGTGTACTGACCAGAGAGAAGACACATGTCCTGTGCTCATGACAAAAGAGGAGGTCAAAGAAATAACAAAAATGCAGACATCTCATCCACCATGATGTCAGGCTCAGTGGGAGTGGAGTCTGACAGGGCCACAAACTCAAAATAATTTTACCCAGCCTTTGGGATTAGCTGTGAATACCTTGAAGAACTGGACTTGCACTTACATGCAAGGCATCAATCAAATTTTGGCCATTTTCTACAGCCCAGAGTATCAAATGGAGTACATGATCAGGTAGGTGAGTCAATTTTTACCTAGATTTTCAAAGGTAATTTTCCTCTATTCTTATTTTTCAAAAAACCTATATTTATTTCCTTGTTTCAGGATGACATCTCTCCCAAAACTGGGCATAATTTTTGGTTACAGGGGCAGAACAATATCTACCTATTTGTGTGACTAGCATTTTTATGGGTGTCTATGTGTGTTAACAGAAGCACAATGTGTCTGTTTAAACTGTTTCAGCAGCTCAGAGAGTTATGGTGTCAGATATTTTTCAGATTAGTCCTTTTAGCAGCTGATAACACATGGGTCTGAACTGAAAGGCCATGATATAAACCTTGCAAAAAGCCTGAAAAGTAAATTAAGCAATAACATGGTTGGTGCTCTGGCAAACTGCTTTTCTTTCTAAGAGGTGCGCAGTGGGGAGAGGTATTCCCTCCCCTTCAGTCTTCTTGCAAACACCCTCAGGCGCAAGATGACAGACTCTGTGCTAAGTATCTCAGGCTTCTTTGTACAGCTGAGGGTACCAGCTGTCCTGCTGGCAGACCCCAACAGCACGACAGAAGGAAAGCACCTGGAGGAGCTGGCTCATTTCCTCTCCCCCTGGGCTCCTGCAGCCTACCCCACAGCCATGTAGGAAGGGCATCCCAAAGAGATGAGCCTGGGAAGAGGAGAAGAGAGAGGAGGGAAAGGCAGAGAGGAAAAGACAATGGAGTTGGATTAAGAAGGAATGGAAGACTTTAACCCTAGACCAGTCACACTTTTCCTGGTCACCATTACCTGTAGATGGATAGAAGGCAGAAATAGCACCTGGAACAGGACAGGACAGGACAGCATGAGAGCATGGGACAGCCCTGCACCCTCTGTTAACAGCAGGCTTTGACTGCTGCCCAAACTCCAAGTTCCACTGTGCATGTTTCTTGCTGCAATCCAAGAGGTTTGGGAAGGGGACAAAAAAATGGACAGAGAGAACGAAACAGAGAAGGACACTGCTGGCCATTAGAGTCTGTGACAAAAAGCCACCAATCAAAGCTTAAGAGAGTAGGAGGGGGAAGGGGACCATTCCTGAGGAGGGCTGGAGGATTCTCTCAGGCAATTAGCAGAGGCCTCACCTGAGCCCTGCCAGGACCATTGACAATGCTGTCTCTCCTAGTCAGAGCAGAAACTCTTCTCTTAAGACCCAAAACCAGGTGTCTGACCTATGATTACATGGTTCCTTTCAGAGAGGAGGTCTGCTCAGAGGGGGTCTGAGAGGGGTAGCCCAGGGCAAAAACAACCTACATGCTGTCTGCCTGCCCAGGGGAGCTGGCAATGGATGCTCAGTGGCAGGTTTCAAGATACCCTGGTCTTGAACCATGCTTCAGCTGGTGTTCACCACCTGATCAAAGAGTGGTCACCCAGCAGTAACCATGAGGTGACTTCACTGCCATGCTGCTTCTTGAGCAATTTGCTGGGAGAGGAATAAAAGATGCCTGCAAAGTGGGTCACAGACCTTTTACAATGCCAGAGAGCGGTGTGGTGTGGAAGAAACAGGCAAGCTCCTGCAGACAGGAAAAGCCCCAGCTGAATGTTGCATTGAATCCTGAGACTTCTTGAAGCCTATCTTCATGTTCCAGTGGCAGTGCCAGCATAACAACTCCCAAAGCTAGCCTTTTCTGGATCCTTGGAAATCTAGGCTGGCCTCAGTAACAAAGTGCAGATACACACTGGAACATACAGGCATATCCTGTGCTGTAATGCCGTGATGAGGGAACTCCTGTTTTTGAAATCATTGTACTACCTAGCCGAACCGCATAAAGTTCAAATAACCTCTACTGGCTGTAGTCTAGTCAGGAAACCTCGACCTCTGGAGTGAGGTCATTAAAGCCAAGCTTCTGGAAGCTCAGAGGTGTTTAGAGAGCCTGTTAATTACTGTACTAATCCTTTAGACAATGCTGGCTCCCAGCACTTCCGGAGCATTAGCGCTTTAGCAGCACTTGGGCCCAGACCATTGCACTCCCCCCTCACAGGAGTACCTCCTGATGAAAATACTACCAGTATCTTTTCCAAGTACACACATGCATAAGGCAGTCAAGAGACTCACAGGGTGTCAGAAGCTGGCCTTGAGCACTTCTTAACAGATGTGAGTCCTTTTTGTCTCACTATCTGAGCTGACGTCATCTGTTTGCTGTGTTTGTCTGACACCTATGAAGCCTCAGAGGTTCCTACCCACTGTGGAATAAGCTGCCTATTTTTTCCAAAATCATGTCTCTCCCAGCACCTTAACCCTGTAGGCTCAGCAAGCCAACAGGTCAGAAGAAGGACAGAGAGCTCTAGACCCACAGCACAGATTTAATGACAGTGTGGAAAACAAATTCCTAATCCATGAAAAATGCCTATGACAAAATATGAACAATTAAACCATAATCACAGTAAAACTGGGAATAGAGCTCATCAAAATAGTGGTATTCATTCAATCAGACAAAATAGCTGCTGCCCAGAAGCTTTCACTCTTTCCAGCTGGACACTCACATTCCCAAACACGAGCCTTACTTATAGGAAAGGCAAGTGATGCCCCTACACAGCAGACGTAGCAGCAATGTTTTGTGGACTCCTTGTAGTAAATTATCTTTGGCTGACCAATGATTTTCCAGCAGGTTTACTGGGCCATCACAATCAAAAAAAAAAAAAGCAATCACAACTGGTTTGTGTTACTGCATCTACTGTAGCAACCCACATCAGCTACCACTACCATGGACATAAGAATACTGCTTCTGGCCATCAGTCTGCGTACCTGGTACTCCTTCAGCCAGGCACATATGATTTCCTAAGGACATTCAGACATCCCGATCTGACTGATCTAGGTGCTGAGGTTTCCAGCATGACTGTTCACCTAGTGGGAGCCCACTACTGTCTCACAAACTCTACCTGCTCTCTCTCACAAACTCTGCAGGCAGCACAGAGGCATCCAATAACTGAAACTGAATTCCTGCCCATGTATAACGATAAGTGCAGTGTCTCCTGGATAAGGCCTTACCCAAGGACTAGCATTTCCCTGGCTTTGTCATTTATCAACATAGAACATGCTGCACAAAGCATGTTGAGACAGGGTCACAGCTATTAGCAGGGTCTGTAGCTATTGACAGGCATTGACTGTTATGGTAGATGTTACTTTTGGGGGACAATATTTGAGTGAGACAAAAAGAAAGGAAAAGCAAGAAAAAGGTCTCTGGCAGCCAGTTAGGAGAAAGGCAATGGAGAGTCAAGTATCCTCTTCCTATTTTTATCTCCAGGGCAGTAGATGATCTCCTGTAATACTTCACCACAACAATCATAGAATTTTTCATTAGTCACATAGACTCTCTCCTGGTACACCCTGCTTATGGGATGCTATGCACACTAAAGCACCCCTTGCTCAGGAGTGACTGTTGCACTCTACCTGGTTGTTGACCTTTGTGCTTACATAAAAAAGGCCCCAAATATTAACTAAAGCAACCACAGGCAGGGAAAAATGGGGAAAGCAGGCAGAACTCTCAGATTGTGACAGTCACTTTCTGCGATAGCCCAGCACAGCGCAGTCAAAGCTGCAAGATCGTGAGAACCACAGCAAAACAACAAAAAAAGAATACTCCAGCAGAGGATCTGCAAAACATAGCATCTTGGAGGAAAAAGTACTGACTTGCAAGTAGAAAGCAGGCTGCACAGTTGCAAGTTTTAACTTGCAGCAAGTCTATTTGCAAGAGGCTTTGACCTTAAAAGAGCTAAGGCACCTACAGTACCCTGTAATGAGCAGCTCCGGCAGGAAAAAATTGCAGAAGCCTTACACTGGAGTAATTAGTAAGCTAGTGCACAATGTGCTAATTTTCACTTTGAGAAAGGAAGGCCAAAGTTGCTGCCCTGTACCTGGTATAGACCCATCAATGCAAGGATCTGAGCTGCTCTCTCCCTCATCCCGTATTGCTGTCATTTGTCTGTGGCTGCTCAGTCCAGGACTGTGCTCTCTTGTGCGAAGACAGGAGTTCTCTGTTTAGGAGCTGGACAAATGTTTATGCTGGGGATCCAGAGAGAGGTTACCTTTTCCGGCTCTGCTCTAGTCCTCTGCAGCTTGTTTGTGCCAGGCTTACACAGCTGTAAGCTTGTCTTCTTTCTTCTGGTGCTAAAGTCTCTCTATTCATCGCCTTGAAAAGTCTCTGTGTCTGATCTGAAAGCAGAGGAGAGTCAGAGGCCTATTACTTAACTGTTTCTGCAGACCCGAGCAATCACTCCACCATGTGGAGTGTCCTCAACCACTCCATTAGAGTGGAGATGTCTTCAGCCAAATGATAGCACTTGAGCCATTGTTTAAGAGAAAACTGGGGCTTTCAGGAAAAAGTAGTCAATGAATGGATATTGCAGACTAAAATTTTGCTGCAATCCATAGTTTTCTGTCTCTTCTCGTATAAAACAGTTTCAGCATTGGCAATACAGAGAAGATAGTCTGTGAAAACACAGTTTGTTTGTAAAAGAAGCCAAAGGGCAGTTTTCTGTTTTTGACTGACCTCATGTACCTCAGTAAGGCAGACTGATGAAAAATACTATGCCTGGCCTAATCTTGGATTGAGAAGCATGAAATTTTCCCATTCTGGAAGAAGTCTTTCTGTTGTCCCTGTGTGTGAACTTTAGTTAACTCTTTAGTGGCTAGCAAAACTTAACAGCCTGCTTGTGAATGGGATCTAGGCCGTGTAGGTATCAATCATGTAACCTGAACACCATTAGGCCCAGGATCATCATGGCAGTTGTGCTGCTGTAGCATTTCAGCAACTGTTGGACAGCTCTGGCCCTTGGCATCTATTTATAAGCTTACTGCAAAAATAATAGTGGCCAAACACTTAGGTCTGAACAAATCCAACAGTTTGGATTGCTATTTGGGCAATCATGTGAACAAGCCATATTTTTCAACCAAGCAGGTAAGATGCTGATTTTTGAAAGCTCATCAACCTTAAGCTAGAAACAATAAAAGCTGTATTTCTGTTACAAATAGCAATTCTGTAAGAGAGTCTTTACAGAGTCATGCTACCAGGATAGTAGTAGATTTGATACTTAAGTGTATGTATTCTCTGGTATCCTCAAAATAACAGGATGCAAGAGGGAGAAGTGAGAAGAAAGAGACAAGCCCTTCACCTCTGTTCACTAATGTGCCATAGATGAGTTTCCAGTTCGAGAAGTATAGCAAGATGTGGTGCCTGCGGGAGGCAAGCAGTGCAGTACCTTCCTCACAAGAAGTCTCTTAGGCTTGATAATCATGTCAGACCTTTGGTCCCTGAGAAGAGCAAGAATGTGTTCTGCCCCAACTTGCCTTGCCATCTCTTTCTACAGATGGGGAGAAGTCTCCTGCGAGATGGCAAATAAAATAGCTGCTACAAAATTCCATGGTACATAGCCATGAAGAATTAGCCACAGTTACATTTTTGAGAAGATGTAATTGGGTGATGTTTTCTTTCCCCCTGTGCGTTGCTGCACAGCATTGCCGTGGACAAACAAGATTTTTCACTCTGAGAAGGCAGAAGGAGATCTTGTTCAGGCTGTTATGTATGTCAGGAACAGCTTAATCACCAGTAGGGCTGCTTTCTTGCCTGAGACCATTGCTTTATCTTTCAGGAATCATCAATGTTCCACTTAGGAAATATTTTTGCCTCTAGTGATTTGTATGTGTGTGTTAGCTATCCAGCAAAAGATGGCATGACTAAATAATCCAACAAGTGTTTTATCAGCTTGTGTTTGCTCCTGATTCAAAGACAATGCCCCCCAAACAGTCATTACCCAGGAATGCAGATCTTAGAGCTTTGGCATTAGATTTCACTTAATGGAATTTGCTGCACAGATAAAACACAAAAAACAGCTAGTCCTGACTCTGAGGACATTTCCTGTGATAACAAACAGTTGACATAGGAAAAAATATAATTTATCCAATGGTTTTTCTGAGGTCAATGATTTAAGAAAACAAAGGGGGTGTTTTGAGGGATTTTTCTTACATGCAGACAAGCACCCCAGAAGAATGGATTTCAGATTGGTGAGGTATTTCATCCTGATTTTCAAGTCGTATGAGCTCACTCGTTGCCGGACATGTTCTAGAGGGCTGGCACTAGAAACTGCAGAGGAACTGTGTTGCTATTTCAGCAGCCAGAAGAAACCATGCTTCAGTGCCCTAAGAGCCCTGTGGACAACCAAGTGTGATGGATATCTGACCCTGGCCAGGACAGTGGCAGTGAATGTTACACATATTTCTGCCTGAGGAACAGAACCAGCATCCACAGACGTGTTGGTCCTGATGGCCTTCTGCGTCTGATGTCTGCCAGGGCAGTCATGGGGAGCCTTTCTCTTGTATGCCACTGTGCTCTGCCAATCTGGAGATTGAACATGCTGGTAAAATCTCAGGGAAAACTGGAAAAGACCTTTGACTTTCCATAGTACACTATCTTTTACACAGGCAGCTGTCTCTGTAAGTTTTGCTATCATGTGTTCTTTTCATCCTATGTCAGGGGCCACTGTCCTCTCCTTCGTGGATTCAGCTGGCTGCAATGGATATGGAAGGGAACTGGGAAGGGTTGTAATGTATTTTAAAACCCTGGCACATTAAAAATTTGTGTGATGTGCAACTGCCTTTATTAGTTACTTCCTGGGCAGCCAAGGTTCCAGAAAAACTAACTAAAGCATCAGGCAACGATCATGTAATCAGAGAAGTATACTGTCCAGCCGCCTCTCTCTCAAAAGATATAATCCTTGCTTGGCCTTCTTCATGCCCCCTCCTCCTCTCATGGCCCTCTTGTCTGAATTTGGGAAGGTTCACCTCTGTTACACCATGGGATGATTTATTTCTTTATGTCAAAACAAAGGCCTGAGCTGTTCCACAGTGCCAGGTAAAGCATAAACTATCCGGCATGGCTCCGTTTGTAGGCAGAGAAGCACTCTGCACAGAACAATGTGTGCACTGGGAGTATGAAAAAGGAGCACTCTTCTCAGTTCCTGTGTTTTGCTTGTCTCCCTCAATGATAGTCCTGAAATTAAGGAGTGTGATGCATTTGCCATCTCTGGTAAAAAAGAAAATAACACTTCAGCCCTAGAGAGTATTACAAAGACACTGAGTGACCTGATATTTGCTATAAGAAATAGCATAGTACATGTTATTTTCAGGAGTAGATTTCTGTCCCCAGGTGAGGCATTTTTAATAATAATGTACCTGGATAGGAACAACCTTTCTGAGGGAGAAAAGAATAGAGCAATAACTCAGTGCCTTGAGCAGGCAGACTTCCTTGCCCTACTCTAAGAGCATGGGTATTGCAGGGGTATGTGGTGCAGATATATTTGTAAAGTAAAAGTGTGTTATGGGGTTCCCTGGTTTGTTAAAGCTTTAGAGTCATCTAAGGAAGCCAGCTGATGGTAGAGAAAACCACTTCCTCTGGAATGGAACTCCATTTTTTATATTTTTCTGTGTGTTTCTAGAATACAAGTCTGCTCATCCAGTATCAGATTTCCTGAAGTAAAAGGGAAGATGTGGCAAGGGAGTTATCAGCCATGAAGGATGGCTGGCATCTAACAGCATTCAGGAGCCTGTTCCTATAAGGAGCTAGGTAACTGTCCTCTCCAATGCTTCGCGCCCACAACAGGCTGACAGTGACAAATGTCACCTGGAGCAGAGCTCTTTCTATTCAGCTCACCTTCACAATAACCAAGTACTAAGAAGCAATGCATTCTTGCTGCTGGGAACTCTGCAGACTTCCAGCTAGTTCTGTAGTTTGGAGGGCAAACGAAGATGACAGCAGGCAAGAGAGGTTATTTGTAGAGTGAGTTGGAAAATTGATTTGTTCCAAGCATAAAGTAGTATGGCTGAGAATAAAAATAGAAATCCTTAGTCAGAAATTTCTGCATTCAGTATCCATACTTACTGCGTTTGTTGCAGTGTGGACGTGAGACCTTTGAGAGCACTGAAATTTACTTTTGCTTATCTCCTCTCTTTTCTTAAATATTTTTGCTTGTCAAAATTCTTAAGTATTAGAAAATGGATCTTTCAAGAAATAACTGCATTCTCAAAAAACACCCTGATCTGATATTCATAAAGAATTGGGATATAAAAACATGCAGTTTTCTTGCCATCACTCTGTTCTATAATAGTCATTAAAGGTATTCACCAGTATCACAGAGAATTACATTTCCATGTGTTTTGTGGAGGCTAAAACTTGGGTAGATAATCCATTATAAAAGGGACTGTGATTTAAGTTCACCAGGTGGCCTGTGGGCTGCCTCGTTAGCTTATGTCACCTGCCCAGCTGGCAGTTGAGGGCCAGTTGAAGGGACAAAACAGTGTATGAGGACAAAATGGGGAAGAGTAGCAGTGCTATGTAGAGTGAAATCCTGTAGAATCTTCTTTGGAGAGTGAACTGGAATTGTGAAAAAATTGCCTTCATTAGTGTTTCTGCTAGTTTGATAGACTTTCTGAGAGGATTTAAATACCCCAATTCTCTTTATTCTCTTCTCCAGAATAAGAAAAGCAAGTGGACAAATTGCCTTTTCATCTAATTCATTACTGCTCTGAGTAAACAAATGCAGAAATCCAGCTGTTTCCATTACCTCTGTGGTCCCAAGCTGAAAGACACATCTGCAACTTTTTTGGTGGGCAGTGGAGGTGTCACCTTGAATTAGGCACTTGGGACAAAAGACAAAAATATGTCTTTCAGCCCAGAAAGGAATTATAAGGTCCTAGCAATATAACAGACTATACTTCATTGTCCTTTGAGAACTTAAATGATAACATGCTGAGAACACAAATCTTGCAGGCACACAACTGTTTTTTCCCTTGGTCACTAACAGAGTCTAATGGAAGAGCAGTTAAGTCATCTAGGTCTCTATAAAGGATCAAATCAGGTGAGATTTGCTTGCTTTGTGTTAAAGCTGAATTTGTATTCCCATTGATTCAGTTGTGAGTAACAATTTGCTGCCTTGACTATCAGCTCATCAGTCTCTCATGGACTTTGTCCATAGTCAGTGGTGATCTAAAGCTCCACCACTTCTCAGGAGTTTCCTCAAGCCTGTGATCTGCAATAGCACGACTGTGGGTTGTTAGGAAAACAAAGATGTATCATGCAATGGTGCAACTTCCTTCAAAATGCTTGCAGGCTCATTTTAGAAGATCTTTCACTCATACTGGGGGCTCAAATTAAAAATTTAAGGAGGCTATTTTAATTGTTGATTCCAGGTTTCATTAAATCCATCTGTCCTTGAATGGATGCAATTAAATTCTTTCTTGACTCCCCAAACATAGCACCTGGCAAATGTAATTACATCTGTGTCGAACAGAATGAAACAAATACTTAGATTTGTGAATAAGTTTTGACATTTTTCTTGTTTGGTTCCTTGACCTTTTCTACATGCAGCCATTGTGCTAATTCAACTAAAATGGACCCTTTGCACAAATTTGGCTGTAAAAACTTCCTGTGGTTTTGTTAAATTCTGTGGTTTGCGCCTTAAACAAATCAATTGAAGTTAACCCAGGATAAGCCATTTTCTCTGGGGGAGCTTTTAAAAATATTTTTAGGGCTCTGACAGGTGAATTACAGTGAGTCAGCTACAGCAATTTAAGGATTTTTAAGACTTCCTTGATCCTGGTCTTTGCTAATGCTACAACAGAAGTAATCACTCTGGTTCCCTTAAAAGTGCAGGGGAGATGGATTGTAAGCAGCAGAAGCCAAGCTGCAGAAAACCCCTTCCCTCAGCAGCACCTGCTGCTCAGGAATTACTCTGCTGTGCAGGACCCTGTGCAGGCACTCTCCAAAATACTGCCTTCAGGTTTGCTGTCTGAATTGCTTTTATGGCTTGGCACAATTGGGCCTTCAAAGATTCGTTTGTCAAATAGATTCAGCAGTCAAACATGCCACGGAGCTGGAAAAACCTCCACTGGCCCACAGTTTTGGCCTTATGTGAATTCATATTGACTTGATGTGGCTTACTTAGCAGTATAGTGATGTGAATCAGCCTGAGACTGTCAGCAGGCTCTGTGCCATTTGGACAGGTAGCCCAAATTTGCTTTATGCTTTGCTTCTAAGCATGTCAAAGGGCTTGCTGAAGATGCTAAAGTTCTGAAATGCTAAATCACTATCCAGGTTTGATTCAAAAGTGCTGACCATTTCTTTTAGCAGATAGCATGTCTCAGGTCCACAAAAGATTGCATAACCTTAACCTGTACATAACACCAGCAAATATCACAGAATCACAGAATATGCTGAGTTGGAATGGACCCACAAGGATCATCAATTCCAACTCCTGGCCGGGTATCTGACCATCCTATCAGTTTTGTCAGGCAGAGTTTTATGGGCTAAAAGTGGACAAGGCATATCCGGGCTATAAGACTGTTTATGCCATCATCTTAAGGACCTATTGGAAGGAAGGGTCTGGGAAAATTTGGGTGAAGTCTATTCTATCTGATATGAAGATTTAAAGGCTGCCTTATTCCTTTCCTAGGGTATGTTCAGTAACATGGATCACTTGAGATCAGACTCAAGAAAGGGCCACTGCAGCACTCTTTGTCTTGTAACAGGATGGTGAACTTTGGCTTGCACATTGGATGCCCTCCAAAACAACCACTGTAATGACTGGATATTGGATTTTCTTCCATCTCCTGGCTGGACCTCTCAGTTACATTTGTTATACTCAAGGAATCAACTGGTAGATGATGGCCACCAGCTGGCATTTTTTGTTGTTGCTGCATTTTTAATGAGATGATTTTCTACCATAAATATCCCTTTTGAAACTAGACATGTATGCAAAATCCAGGCTACCGGAGGAGGTGGTAAGTTTCATATTTATCTGATGTGTCTGTTCCTAGATGATTGTTTACTCCACTTAATTCAAACACAGTAGTTTCTCATTCTTATTTTTCCTTTCCGGACTCCATTCTGAGGTTGGTGTGTGATTCAACTGATTTGCAATGTGGTCATACCCTAAATGAAGGAATTTTATGGAATTTTGTTCCATACTTGTACTTCCTTGTGGAAGGAAGGAATTGTACCTGTGGAGGAATTAAACCTCTTCATTCTGATGATACACTCAAACTGTAATATGCGTCAGACTTCCTTTTCTTGCTTCATGGATTTGTTTTGCTGTGTTTTTCTCAGTAATTTAGTACCTTTTTCTTACAACTTTCCCATCCCACAAGTCTCTCTGGGAAGACAGACATTCAGACTTCCTGAATTTAGTGGTACCTGCTAAACAAAATAACCAAAAGTAATTTATGAGAACAGCAAGAAATCTGCCTGAGTCTCATGCCTTCCCTTTTTTTCTCCTCTCCAAAACTTAACATACTTCTGCTTTACTTCTTCTTCTTTGGAGATGTTTGTCTGCTGGCCTCTCCCCACACTATGGCAAGGCAGATCACAGGCTGTCCATAAAAATAGGTCTGTAGGGAGACTGAAGATGTTTGGAGGTGTGGCCTCAAGAGAAGAGCTACAACTCTGGCTTCCAAGGGAGAGAAGGTGATGTCCTGCATTTGCATGAGTCACAGCTCAGAAGAGCCCCAAAACTAAAAGAAAAACATACATGCTGCATGATTAGTTTTACATAGTCTGATGAAAACAAGTGAAGTGAAAATAGCTCTTATCTCTCCGGGTTTCCTCTGATACCTTCTTTATTGCAGTATGTTTATGGTTAGAGAGAAGGCATAGAGGAAACACTATTGATTCCAGCTTAATCCTTTGTCACTTTTCACAAGGCCAAGTCTCCAAATGAGGATTTTTCTGGCCATTTTCATCCTGAGTCTTAGCAGTTGTGATCATGCTCTAAGAATCTGTGCTATCAGTAAGTCTGGCCCCTCAGAGACTGGTCATGCAGCAGGTCCACACAACTGGGTCATGAGATACCTCAGAGCAAGACGCAGCTGTAGCCCTGTGTACCCTATCAGGTGCCAATCTAAGAAGCTTTTTAAGGCCTCCCATCCTGGGTACTCCTTTTTAAATTCAATTAAAGTCTTTTAGGGTATCAGTCTTTGCAACACAAAATGCATTTAGGTACAGATCCCTTCTGGAGACCTGGCTTTGAGGCAGGAAATCCCCATCCCCGCTGTGCAGCTCAAGTATGGCTTCTAAGCATTCAATGAGCAGATTCTCCAGTTTGCTGAGATTGTTTTGACTGTTAAACCTCCCCAGCTACAGTGTATGTACTGCCTCTTTCCATTTTGCAGACTCAATGAAATACAAGCCATGGCTATTTAAAGGCAGAATGAGGTGCTACTGAAGAGATGATGGTCATGTCCAGAGAAGGGCAAAAAAGGTGAATGGTCTAAATAGAGCACAAGTCTTATGAGACTGAGGGACAGCTGAAGGAACTGAGGTTGTTTAGCCTAGAGAAAAGGAGGCTCAGGGGAAACCTTATCACTCTCTACAGGTACCAGAAGGGAGGTTGCAGCGATATTGGAGTCAATCTCTAATTCGGAAGCAATAGGACAAGAGGAAATGGCTTCAAACTGCACTAGTGTAGGTTTAGATTGGAGAGTAGGAGAAATTTCTTCTCAAGCATTGGAACAGGCTGTGGAGGAGTCACCATCCCTGAAGGTCTTAAAAGACATGCAGATGTGGCACTTAGGGACATGGTTTCAAGGTAGACTTGGCAGTGTTGAGTCAATGGTTGCACTTGATGATATTTAAACATCTTTTCCTGCCTTAAGATCCTATAATCACAGAGTCACTTAGGTTGGGAAAGACCTCCAAAATCATTGAGTCCAACCTTTGACCAATCACCACTTTGTCAGCCTGACCAGAGCACTGTCTGCCACATGCAGTCACTTCTTTAACACCTGCAGGGATAGTGATTCCACCACCTCCCTAGGTAGTCCATTCCAATGCTTAGTAACCCTTTCCATTAAATTCCTCCTGATGTCCAGCCTTACCAGCAGGTCACTAACAACTTCCTCCTGGATTGCAGGGAGTCTATCCTGCTCCCTATCCCTGTCCACTCTCAGCTACTACTCTGTGACTGAGGGGACTGGTTGCCCTGGGGATGTCACATCTTAATGTTAAAGACCAAGGCAAAGAAGGCATTAAATAGCTTAGTCTTTTCCTTATCCTTAGCTACAATATTCTCCTCTTTGCATCCAAGAAGGATGGAGATGTCCTTGACCCTCCTTTTGTTGTGGATCTGTTATAAAAACACTTTTATTACCTTTCACAGTGGTGGCCAGATTGAGTTCTAGCTGAGCTTTTGCCTTTCCAATTTTTCTCTTTTCATGACCAAGCAACATCTTTGTACTCCTCCTGTGTTGCCTGCCCCTTCTTCCAAAGGAAATGAACCCTCTTTTTCCATGAGTTCCTGCAAAAGCTTTCTGTTCAGCCAGGCCAGTCTTCCTCCCCAGTGGCTCATGTTTTGGCACATAGGGACAGCCTTTTTCTGTGCCTCTAAGATTTCCTTCTTGAAGTGTGTCCAGGACACCTCAGTTTATTAAGGACAATATCGTCCTTAATTCTTTAATTCGTAATGCTGTAATTCTAAAATTACATTATACTGAATATATGTAAATGTGTGTGTATGTGTACAAATGATAGTACACTGAAATGATACTATAATTCCATGGTCCACTTGATGAAAATTAGCATCAGTTATAAATTCAGGCCAGCTCCAGCCTAACACTGACAACCTTGCGGGTTTAGGTGAGGATCAAGAGCATCCTCCCAACAGCCTTTTCCATGTCCAGCAGTAACACTAGCCCCGCAAACATCACTAGATCCAACTTGTGCTAGCACAAAACTGTTTTGAGCATGTTGGTGGGCTTCATATTATGGGGGTTTATCCTAGAATCTCAAATTTTATAAGCATTTTGTACTCTTTTGTAATTTTTCTGTTTTGAGGTTTGCACTTTTTCTTATTGCTCACATCACCTGAAAGAAGGCCCTTTTTATTTCACATTATGGGTTTTTCACACAGATCAAAATTCTGCTTCTACTTTCAAAAGCTGAATTGATTTATGTAATAGGCATGGTGCTTTAATGACGGGAAAAGAGTGGAGAGGTAAAGAAATCTTTTTAAAGAAACATTAAACTAAAGAGTGCTAAAGCAGAAGGTCCAGAATTAATAAGATGAAGTAATGAATTTCAGGCACCCTTGAATAAAGTGTCTTTCAGCTAGGATACCTGGCAATCCAAGGAACTTCGTAGCATAGTCAAAACTGAGATGGATGATGTGGAAGATAGATTGTGTGGAGAAGTTAGGGTGATGGGGATGAGGACCACCCTGCTGCAAAGAGAAAAGATTATTCAATTGTATTGGTCCATTCAAAGTAAGAGAATTGGAGGGTTAGGGGGATGGAAGAGGCGGGGGGGGACATACTGAGAGAGGGATATACAAAAAATTATTTGTGGTCTGCATGGTCATCTTCTATTATTAAATATTTCCTAAATTTTGAAAAATTAGGGACTGCAATTTTATTATTGTAAATTACTTCTTTCACTGTCCACAGTACCCATCCTTAATGTCACTCATACTTGGCATCTTGGCCTCCTTGATGCCTGTGAGAGGCTACCTGGAACCAAGGCTAGACAGTGTTAAAGGAATAAGGTATGTATTTATTAAAAGGCCTTCAAATGATACCCCTTGGGCAGTACAAGAGCCTGGCCATGGCTCTACCCAAGATGGACAGCATGTCGTGAGGTTTTTTT